>CM077101.1:2098992-2217375 GCA_039619505.1 Cimex hemipterus | reverse complement strand
GTGGCTATACAAGGTGTTACCTCCTCGCGGTTCACCGCCCAAGTCCCGAACTGATGTTACTAACTACACTTCGATTATATGCAACAGTATCGTTTTTGACATTTTGTGGTGATTTTAGTGGATTGCATAAATCTACTGTATGTAGAATGTTGGGCAGAATTTCTCGAGCCCTTGCATCATTGAGGGGGAATTTATTCATTTCCCAAATAATGAATTTGGAAGAATGGCTGTCTGTGCTGAAATGTACAAAATCAGCAAGTTTCCAAAGTGCATAGGTGCTTTTGGTTGCCCTCATTTGATTTACAATCTCCAGGTATAAAATAAATTGCAAATATATTTTTTCCATCCCTAGGTTTTCTGTTTAATTTTTAGGTGGTAATCAAGCAGAGCTGTATCCCAACCGGAAAGGATTCTTTTTGTTGAATATACAAACGGTTTGAGATGCAGAGCTGAAGTTCGAAAACATTGTTGCCAGGTGGCCAGGTAGCCCACATTTTTAGAAACCCAGTGTTAAAAATACAATTTGAAAATGGAGATATGCAAGATCTTGTTTTAGTTGGTGACTAAGTACTTGCTGACAATATTAAATCACCCAACTACAAGAGGGGAAATATTGTACAATGTATCATTAATCAGGACAAGAAACGTTGTCGAGAGATCATTTGGAAAGGTCGCTTTTCTATTGGAATCAGGTGCAACTTTAATTTGAATGAGCCAATTGTGGTAGCAACCGCAGTGTTGCATAATATAGCATGCATTTTCAAAGATCCCATTCCATCCATCGATGATGACATGGAAACACAAATTATTAACCTTCAGTTCGATCAAATTGGAGAAGTACAATATGATGGCAATGCAAGAATTCCATTTATTGAATATTTTGACACCTTATAGACACACCTACGAATGTATAGAAGTTATAAAAAATGTATATAAATATTTATGTTTATATACATACAATAAAAGATTAATAATAATTTAGTGTAAAGGAAATAATAAATATGTAATGTAAATTAAAATAATCTAATAAGAAGAAATATTATTTTTAATGTAATATAACTAATATGTAAACTGAAATAATGGAATAATTAAACAAAATAAATTTTAAAACTGCAACAATTGTTTTTATTCTTTTTTCATTTTTGATTTAAAAAGTTCCTTTTCTTGTTCAAGGACTTGAAGGCGAGTTTCCTGCTCTTTTTTAAATGAAGCACCCTTAAGTTATGTTCATCCCTTCACAAAAACATCATTGCTTGCTAAATTAACACCTCAAGCTCTGTACAAAGTCATTGGTATATATATTAAAAATAAGAGGGCCAAGAATGGAACCCTGTGGTACTCCGTATTTGATTGGAAGCGGACGTCCTACTGTATTTTGTTTTCTGGTGGCGACCCTGCAGAAAAGAGGCAAAAGGATCAACACAATGAGTTAAGATATTATCCTGCTGGTTAATGTTCAACAAGTCGAAAGCTTTGGAAGAGTCCAAGAATGCAAACTCCTTTGTGTTTATTTCATTTGATTCGACTATGTTACCAATTTTGCAACTCAGAGCATCTTAGGTCGATAGTTATTTTCTATGCCCGAATTGATCCGATCTTTTTGGGCGAATTCAGACAATATTCTGTAGAGTATAGAGTATCCTTTCCATCGCATTGTTTAGCACCGACGGCAAAACAATTTGCCTGCATTTGGGCATATCCACTTGTGTACTTTTTTGAAAAATGGGACGATTTTCGCAAATTTTTTAGCTCTTTTGAGTACATGCCTGCACACAAAATGTAACAATATCAATCAATGGTTCCGCCAGCTCAGATGCACATTCATAAAGATTATATTGTAATATTTAATAAAAGTAAGAAGTATACAAATAAAATGTCTTATAATATAACATTATAGGTAATCCATGTATGTTTAGCAGTCATAATTGACCGTATTAATTATTTCAATTATATATACGGTTTAAACATTACATTATTATACTATAGGTTATATTATTATTGTACATTATACTTCACCTCAACCAATTTCTTAGATAAAATGTAGAATTAATTGAGATTATATGTAATGAAATACCTAAATACTTTTATCCAGAAAAACACTATCTTTTGAATTGCAAGGTTCAGACGTGATAATTTAGGAATGAAGTATTCCTTTGTTTCCCGTTTGTTTAGGGCTAATATGAAGTTAATACAGACCGTTTTTTCATATAAATATCTGCCCTTTTACCAACCTATGATATAACATGGGGCATAATTTTACGCTTTGCGAATTCGGATTGAAAACAAATTATTACGTTGAGAGGATACGGTTCAAACATTGTTAAATACAATAGAATGAATTTAGCACTTCACGGAACAAAGATACAGGCATTCACTTCATCGGTTTGGAACAAAACGCTCTCTGCAGGCAAAGAAAAAATTCCCTTTAAATAATTTTATAATTAAAAATACAAGGGTAGAAAAAACAGCCACTGTTGATGGCGATTCAGGTCAGCTTTTTGACCAAACAGAGATCTTACTCCATCCTGTGGAAGACAGATAAAATGATTAAAATTGTACAAATAAAAATGGAAGCAAATAATGAACATTTCAATTTTTAAAAATTATGGTGTTTGTTTTCATCCTCAAATAAGTAGTAAAATAAGAAAATACATTTTATTCTGTGGTTTTGGGCCTTTCGGAATAACAAAAACTACAACATTTGTCACAATTCGCGTTAAAATTAAAATATAAAGATTTGAAGGTGATAGCATAAAAATAAATGAAATCAAATAAGAAGGGGCACAAATTAACGGACCATTAGCCTTTCTCGATGTTAAACTGTTGTAGGCTCGGGGAATGGAGTTAAATAAGGGCGCATAGACATCTTTGTTTCATACAGGATTTTCTCGATCGAATACCGACTCTCGCTAGCTGAAGTTAGAACTTATGGTCAAGGATATTACACATGTGTAGAATGTCGAACGATTAATCAATTTAAAACAAACTCCTATCGGCCTACCATTTATACAGCGAAAACAAAAAGAAAAAGCAATACGCAAATGGTAATTGTGGGTACATCCTATATTACTGGAAAGCGAATAAGGTGCATTTAATTATCTTTTTGAGAAGTTGGAAGAAGATGAAATAAAATTTTGCAATTACTTTCGAGCGATGGAATTTAGGTCATCTTGGATTCTTATGATTGAGATTTGAAGGTCATGAGGTGGAAAGGAGAGATAGATTTAGAAGTGACCCGCGTAGGCAATTTCAGGTTATTTGTTATTTAATAACGGAAAAGTCAAATTTTGTCAGGGTTTGCTTAGAAATGAAATTGAGACGAACAGGAGTTCTTTAGGTGACAAAACATTTTGTGGTGTTATTTATTTTTGTATTGTATATTGAATGTCTTATATGCTCGAATGTCTCTAAATGTTTTTAAAAAGAGAAAACCTAATACTTTTTTCTTAAATTTGTTGTATACCCTTTGTAAGTTCAATTTTATCAAAACTCCCCAGACAGTTTTTTAGGGATAGTTTTCGCATCTCTCAAAATTGCATTTGTGTGCTGCGTTCAACGGAAGACCAAATTTTTGAAACTGTTGTATTAATCAAAAGACATGTCAAAATGCAGAAATTCACATGCGCTGTCCAGTTTTATAAAATTGGGGCGATCATTCGTCCAAATTTAGGTTCATATATCATTTATTTTATTTCCTTCTGAAGATACAGCTTGAACTCTGATTAGACACAAAAAAATCGTGTTTAATTATTTTTCAAGATTAATCGACCACTGGCGGCGGCAAGGTCACGGCATTCTTTATTCTACGCCAGTTTTTAAACTTTCTTTTATTCTCTTTTCGTGAATTAACCCATTCTAGAGATCTCTCTTGCCACTGAGCAGCTTCGCAACGAATGAATAATTTCCCTGTGCATGAACGTTATTCGGATGACGAGGTCATCTTTACACGGTGTTGGACCTGTGGATTGCAGTGCACTGGTGCGGGTAATCCTCTTCCGACAGGATCCTCCATCCTGGAAACGTAAGGAAGCCAACAGTACATAAGTGATTGACATGGTAGAATCAGTTAATGTGATCATAAATGATGATGATCCCCAAAGCTCTGTGTTGTAGTTGACTGACGATAGGAAATCAAAAAAGACCTTTTGTCAAGCAGGACAGCTCGAGCCGTCTCTTCAAGACCCGGAACAAATAGAAAACTTAAGTTTTTTTCAGTCACGTTTGACAAGGGGTCACAAGTTGCCCCTACAACTGTTCTGGTTTAAAAAACTGTTTCTGCCGGGTACATTGGCAAAATTATAAGAATAAAACATAGTCTTTGCCGCATTTAGTATTCTTTGAAGATTGACGAATTCTTCCGTTGTTGCTTTGTTTAATTTAAAACTAATACTATAATTTCTTTTGGTAGTTTTATTATTAAAATCAGAAACTAACTTTGCTTACTTTTGCTGTAACGCTGTGATTTGAGCGACAAAGTGTTTGACAACACATTTGGAAAAACACAAACGGACGAGGTCGGTGAATACTCAACAAATTATATTAGAGAAACGTCGGTAATCCCAACAGACTGTAAGCTAATTACCTGCCCCTAAAGTGATATTACACGTTATAAAGACGAGACAAGAAAGCTCCTGGGCTGGGCGGAATCTCTAACCTAGTCCTCTGAAAGAATCCAACCAACTGTCTCTGCGATATACTCTCTGGTGATGACTCACTCACAATATTATTGCGAATTTCTGTTTCAAGATGATGTCTTTCTATGGTTAAAAAAAATACAACTGGATTAAAATGGATTTAAAAAAAACTAGAAAAGGTGTTTGTTTACGAAATAAGTAATCTTCATGTGTGCTATTCTGATGTACATCCCTTATTAAAAATGAGGATTAAGATTTGTTTATTTTTGGTTTGTATTTTCTATTTTGCTTTACCCAACTAATAAGAATATACCGGTTAATTCAATTGAAATTAATAGAGTAAGAATACATTTCAAATAACTTTATTCATTTTTGAGCAGTTTAGTTGTAAACCATGTCCATTACATTTTTGCGACAGCTTATCAAGTAGTAGGTAAAGCTCTTCATGGCGGTTGCGGTTAAAACGGTATCGTCCGAATATCAATATTATTTATCGGGGTACCGTTCACCTTTACACCCTTCTCCGCTTCATCATTAAGTCATTAATTAAATATGTTAATTTTTTGAATTTATATTTTACTATTGACACTTGAAGCTTAATGATGTGTTCTTTACACTTAATGTTAGTTTTCTTTACAGCAGTGATTTTTAATTCTATTCTTCTTTAATCATGTTTTATCCATATTTTGCATATTGGATTATATGTGGAAAGCACTAACTCTTTAATTAGCCCGTTAATAAGAAAAATTTCAAAGATTAAATACAATCCGGTTGGCTTATATTATCTATCGTGCCGACCGTCGGTAAAATATGCCCGGCTGCCGTTACCTGATCCCATCCACAACGGTTTAAGCAAAAATAAGAATTAGATTTAATATAAATTATGCATGTTGTCAATTGTTACAAACTTTCAAGTTTCTTCTCACTCGGCTTATTGTACAACGTTTCAGACGAAATATTACCTAGAATAATTTTCCGCTTGAGAACTTCTCACAATAAACATTGGCTAATTTACTTTGCGATGGTTTGATAACTGAATTCGTAAGGGTATGAGAAGAGAAACAGTTAAGCAAATACAGCATAAGTTAAAGACTAGTACATGATATTCAAAGAGATAAGGCGATTAGCTTTGAAATACGAAGTTTCCTTCTACGTTCTAGAAGCAATATTTTTTTAATCTGTTTCAACACCGACAATCGAGTTGTATCGCGACCTTCGTACTGTGGAGGATAGAGATAAAATCTCGAATCATCGCAAAATAAGTAGAATCATTTTATTTTTTATTCTTATTCATTTTTTGTTATTTATTTGACAAAAAAGGGTAGAAAAGGGACAGATAGCGGGGGACCAGGTCCCCCCGCAATTAATGCAAAATCTAATGTCATGCAGAAAAATAATGAACGCGTAGGACCGGAGGAACCACAAACTACTTTAAAGTTAAATTTGAATGACAATAATGAAATTGATAATATAAACGAACATCTATTTAGAGCTTGAGACAAAGGCCCGTATCATGTTTATTTAGAAGGGACTAGCGGTTGAGCAAATCAATCATTTTTGGATCTGGTGGGTGCTTACGATAATATTGACCTGGGCCATTTATCCACAAAAATGATAAATGTTGGTTTACCACCGAATTTTGTGATGAAAGTTTTAAAACTGATCTAAAATTGTAAAGTGCTTCTGAAGTTGGATGAACAGTTAATTGGACCACGTTATGCTCGTTCTGGGTTACCGCAAGGAGGGATATTAAGTCCAATTCTTTTCTCAATTTTTACGAGCCATATAAATCGCAACCTTCCTACGGGTATTAAAATAGTAATGTATGCGGATTATATTTGCCTTTACTCGGAACACAGAGATATAGATACAGCAGTAAATAATCTTAGTGATGGAATAGTAAAAATTAAGAAATCGCTATTTGAGAACGGTCTTAGTCTAGTCACAGAAAAATCGATGATTTGCGTGTTTTCAAAAAGGAGGAGAATCCCTTTGGGGGAGTTCTGGCTGAGAACGTATTTCAAGTAAATAGAGAAGTAAAATTTTTAGGTTTGTTCCTTGATAAAACACTGAATTGGAAAAAAAACATACGAATTATGAAATTAATAAAGCTGAAAAATATCTTAATATATTGAAAATAGTTACATACAAAAACTGGGGATCGGACCCAGCCACCGGTTTGTTGTTTACACAGCCACGATACGTTCTATTATAGATTGTGCTTGTTTCTTATACGGGGATGCTGCTATAGCAACACTTAAAACCACTAGATCTCGTTGTTGATAAAACTATAAGACAATGTATGGGATACCTTAAGTCGACGCCGATATATGTGTTATATTCCGAGACATGTGAAATGCCACTGATAGTTAGGGACGGTTAGGCAAAGTTAGATAGAACAGGTTGTGTACATTAATTTTCCTTAGTAATTTTCCTTTCCACCAAATGTTTTAATATATACTATACCAGAAATGCTGTTTTAATATTTTGTTTTGAATTATTTCGCACTCACATCCTCAGATTTCCCCCGATCATCAGCGATATCCCTTAGTGGAGGTTTTAGACATTTTAAAAAATCTATTCTTTAAGGCAGGGCAAAATAAAAAATAAAAGTATTTTGTTTATCGAGAAATAATCACTACCACGCGCCTGAAATTTACAAGAGACGAGTGAGATACTTCCAAGGTTAAGCCCAGAGTTTTGTCGCCATGGAGAAACAGTTGGGATTAGGTATTTAAATTTCTGATTTTCCCGTCCAAGGTTGCCACCTTTCTGAACGGATTCTGTCCGGAACTAGGGTAAATTTAATCTTTAATTTCTTCCCGTCAAATAACCAGCGCTTTCGACTGCTTAAGTGGAAGATGACAATTTAATTAATTCACTTACGAATCCTTGATGTACTCGGTTTGAACGTGTCTATGTTTACACAAGCTGTCCGTTTAAATGAGAGCAGCAAAACGTAAGAGAGTTTGTTTAACTTAAAACTAACTTTAAACATATAACTCTAAACGCCCAAACAAAACTTCACTGATTCAATATTTAATCACCAACCACTTTCTCTACTTGCTGATGTCAATTTACTATGCAAAATCTAATTTTATTGTGACTTTTCTTAAACAATTTCACTGTCGATTTTGGGGCGAAACAAATAGAACTTACACAAAGCTCATCAAAATTCTTAACTATAATTGTGTCACAAAGTCGGTGAGAGTTGTTGATTACGAATCGAATCTATAAATTTAGAATGTTCATAACTCGTGGTCCTTCCCGCATTATTCGCGTGTCGGAATCGTATTCAATTTGAGTGGTGCAGGTTAGGGTAAGGGCGGGTTATATATGTATTAATAGGATTAAGTTAGGTTAGGGGTAAGTTAGACTTGATTAAGGACAGGCTCCAGTTATGGTTACAGATGGGATAGTCCAATGCGCTGTTTGAATTTTTTTTACGGTTAAACCCTTGAATATTAAATCAAATATTTTAAACGCTTTTTAAATTATGATCCCTAAATGTTATCAACTTTTTTTATTGATTCGAATTCTTTAAAGAGAGGAGTGTTCCAGAACAAAGCACCATATACAAACTTATCCAACTTCTCGTCTAACTAGGCGAATAATTCAAGAAAATGTACTTCTTCCAGTAGGTTGGTTGTATTAGCGCCTCCGACTCCTCCCTGAGCCGGGGTGGGGAATGTACAAAGTGGAAAGCAAAATAAAACGTTCGCGATTGATTCTGCCCCGAGGCTTTGTCAAATCCGTAATATTTATAACTCTATAACGTTTATATATAATATAATATATTTATAACGTTTGCTACTAGTTGTTCCGTTCTCAATGACAGCGTCAGGTTGCAGCCGATTACGGCAACATTTGATGCAAACGCTGACGGACGAAACGGGACCTTTGAAGTTCGTATTTGAGTAATTCGCCCAATTTAATTTAATTTCATCGATTCGTGTGTTATAGTACGTACGAAGAATAATATCTAATGTAAGCAAACACTTGACAACTCGACGCGCAGATTTTCTTGACTCAGCAGTAAAAGATTGTTATTATCACGCGTTGCTTGTTTCGACACGTGCCGAGTAGGAAAATAAATACGCATTCCTCATATGATTGTATTTTCTCAATACTAAAACAACGACAAAATAACACATGTAATAGCTGATCAACAACAAAAAGAAAAATAGTACACGAATCTAATTCACCCGAGCTGGCTTAATAAAAACACTTACGGCCGAAAAACGTCACCAAACGGTATTTTAGGGCAAACACTCAAGTAATTTTTCGCCCAGTGTTTGAGTTTTTTCCCAAATCGTTTTTCCAATTCCAACTCCACATATTGCGGTGCATCCGGTATTGGTTCTGGTCCCATGGGTGAGAGGCTGTTTGCTACTTGGATCGTATAATAGCGTTGGTAAAACCGCCTTCAAAAAATTGAGGAACAGAGCACCATTTAAATTATTTTCGTACAAATAAGGCCCAATTAATTTATTTCCGAAAATACCAAACGTCGATACTGTGAAACACCTGATGATGACAGGAGTACGAAATTCTCGGATTTTCCTCTGCCCACGTTCGAACTACGTAAATTCCGACGGTTTACTATGCCGTTAGAAGTGAACATGGATTGGTAAATCCATAAGACAATCGACATTTGTGGAAGGAACGTTAGTCGCTTGTCATATTCAGAGTCCCTGGAAAAGATAACAGCGATACGGCTTAAAATTGTAAATCAGGAGTACATCTCTAATATTAATTTTTGAAAAACCTAAAACCTTTCTAACATTTCGGAGAGAGGAATAAGGATTTTCGCGAACATACAGTAAAATATTCAACCCCCCTTCGAAATTCGCTGCCCGTTTCTTGGTGGGACAGCAACTGATCCGTATGTCTTCATATGCAAGCAACAAGAGTAAGCGTTTTGTGGTTTACTCTGGGGCGATCAGGAAATTTTTGGTTGTACAACTCGACTGCACACGCTCAGCACCACCAGTACCAGCAAATAAGTCGTGCAACAACTAGCTGTTCCTCGGAAAAATGTACTCATCGGTTTGTTTTGAATAGAATACTAAAAGTAACGAAGTACCATTGTAAAATTGATTTATTTCCAGGAATTGAGATTTGCTCTCCTAATGTAAGTGTTTGACAAACAATGACAGAATATAGACACTATAAAGGCAATTAATGCTTACTGTAGTGAAGAAGCAAATTATTGGAATTAACAACGAAACAAAGGAAAGGTATTTTTTCAAACATTTATCCCGTTTTGACCAATTTAAAATCCGATTGCACCATTGTTTTCAGCGTAAAAAATCTTTTAAAACGATGTGTCATGATGTGTAGGGTCGTATTTGAAATTTGTAAGTTGAGCTGGGCCCGAGGTACTAGACTACAAAATATTAAACACATTTTTTGTGTGTTTTTGTATAATGTCATTGGTTCAAGAGAAACCCAGCCGGGCGATCTATAAAGAACACGCTGTATAATAAAAGTTGTTCTATGACACTGACTTCGCCTTCCTGATTTTACAAATTTACGACCATTGAAAAGGAAGCTATCCCGATTTCCCAACTACAACAATACTCATTAGTTGACGACTTTTGTGTAACAATCGCGGAAGTTTCGTGATGCTTGTCTCATGTGGCATATAACCGTGACTTCCGATTCCACTTGGCGCCAAGTTGCAGCCGAATCGATTTTGCAGACAAGAGCTCTCGAATATCAGTTCTCACATTGTTCTCAGAACGTTAAAAGACTGGGTTCCAGTTTTGACGACAAAAATAAATCCTAGGCAATGAGACATATTATCTTATAAAAACTAGCCTCGGAACAACATACATGCCCAAATCCAAATGGTGGTATAAAGCCATATTAAAAAGAACTAGAGTCTTGGTTAATTAAAGAATACAGCAATTGCTGGGAAAAGCTAAAAGATAAAGTCGAGCAAAAGCAGCTCAATGGGAGATAGGAAACCCTACTCAGCAGAATGGAACTCAAAACCTTAACAGGAATTCCTCCTGTAAAATTGCAATTAAAAATGGAACCACGTGGCCAATGAGCAATGTCGACTATATCGACAAAAGCCGGAGGCAACAGAATATATCCTATAGAACAGCCTTGCGATAGGTACGAAAAGTTTACGTTACCTGGAGAGGGCTCACTATCGTACCACATAGAAAAATTCTGTACTTCATTAATCAAATAATTAATTATTCCAGTATCAATACTGGTCTTCCTGTTTATATTCGTTGTATGGACGAGATTATTATTACTATTGCACAAATTTCCTTTTAATTCCACGTCCTAAGGGTTGGCAGGCTACAAAACAAAAGAAAAAAAATCTGGATTATGCAGTACAATTGCGTTTATGAAAAATTGCGATAGGGCTTATATGGAGGGCCTTGCCCCTATATTATTCAGGTCGCTGATCTCCACAAGGCACACTTCACAACACCCGTATGGTCGTGGATAATGTTCAAAGTTGAGAAATATACCAATGAAGGGATATTGATTTGGACCTGTATATCTCTTAACGTGAAAAGGCCCCGTGTTTACTTCTTTAAATTATAATTGTTATCCACAAAAATAACAACCGTCTGTGGGTGAATTTCTAAGAAATCCTTTTTGTACTAGGCTCAAACTCAGGACTGGCAAAGCTCTAATCAGGCCTCCGAGTTATACTGAAAAAAAATGCTAATCAGCTCGCAAACAAAAGTTAAGGAAACAAGCGTTTATTTTGGTAAACCCGAAAGGGCAAATACTGAAGCTATTCTTCGCTCAAAAACATCAAATTACATTGTTAATATTATACTGTCGAATATTTTATAATTTTTATAATTATAATTAATGTTCCCTCCTACAAGATTTTAATTTATTTGTTGAACACAGGTCTTCTTTTAGTATTAAAAATCTTGCAAGAATAAAACATTTTAATTTTGTAAATTTGGTTAACTAATAATAAAAGTAGGAAACATGTCAAAATAATGACCATTAATAGTACTGTCGATCGGCGGGCCTCAAAGGACCTAACGGAAAACCTTAACCGACGAATGATAGGCCACAAGCAAACACTTACTTTTGGGCCAAAGCCGGCCTTCGTATCTGGCTGAGAAAGGGTGCACGTGTTTCCCACATAATTGAGGGGTGCTGTTATTAACTTCCATACAGAGAACGCGCAGGAATGCAAACGGATATGAGGTTTGCCCTTCGTTAAGGGAGCGAACATCTAGGTCTCCTGTTCCATTCCTTAAAGGAAAAGTGTTGTTTCATTGAATGTGTTTGTAGCTTGTATTGAGAATGAATGTATTTACTGTCGTGGATGTATATTGTGAGAGGGTAGATACTGGATCATTGAGTGCTCCATCGACCCTAATACCTTACCTATACGGCCCATCAAACTTACTTTCTAAAGTGCCTTTTTAAACCTTCATCTGAATTACCAGTAGCCGATTTTCGCAATAAAACTAACTCACCTATCTTGTATTTATTTGCAACCTTCGTATCGTATCTCTCCGTAATTTGCAGTGCACAATTATTTATGTTACCAAAAGCTCTCCTCGAGTGGAACCATTAAATTGTCCGCCAATCCATTGGCCCCGTAATGTTCTCACTGGCTATGGATAGGATATTGTCAGGATCTTCGCTCTTTAATCCAGATTCCTCCACACCAGAACTATGCATGTTCGCAGAAATGCCTGAGCTTTCGTCCGACATCTCAGCTGCAACGTCACTAAAATAATTTATTTTGACCGCCGCAGTACTCATTTCACCTTAAGTACTCTTTTTAATTCCTATGTGCCAAATACTTCGCCCGGACCATTAGTTATTTACTCCGATTGATCTTCAGTATTTTTCCCGCACACCCGGTCAAGTTCGCCATGATACTCGACTTGTGCATGAACATCAACAGAGCCGGAGAAAATCGTGTGCTCGCATTCTCTACACCATTTATACCCCACACAACGGCAAATACCTACCCAATATATTCCATCTACTACGCCAAGTCCTCAGTTATAGTATTTCCACCTGACCCCTAGGGATAGCAACTGCATTCATTAACTGTTGATTCCCGTCTCTGGCAAAACCTCTTTGAACATCCTACTGGTAAACGCCAAACCACGATCGTTAATTACATTCGAGAAAATTCAAACTCGCCAAAAATTCTTCTAATTGTATCTATTATTTATCACCGCATATATCATCGACCACCACAAGAAGATAACTATATCCTGACGTACTTCTTATGAATATAATGATGATCCATATGGATGGTATAGGGATTGGTTTTCTCTGATTTGATTTCGCTTTATAATTGCCCTTGTATTAATTTACCTCCTATTCTAAATTTGCTTGCATCGGTATGCAATTCTGTATCATGTTGACTATCAGAAATCGCCAAGAATGAAGACAGTAACTCTTTTAATTTGTTAAACGCTTGCGGCTGATCTTCTACCCACTGAAAAGCACATCTTTCCTCGATAGATCTGTCATGTGTTTCGCCAATATTAAAAAGCTATTTATGAATTTTCTCAAAATCTAGCTAATCCTATGAACGCATGCACACTTGTAGTAACTGGAAATTTATAAACAGCCTCAATTTTCCTTTTTCCAGTTCACACACATTATGAACTAATCTCAAACTCAAGTTTGAGATGTTCCTTTAGAAAAGAACCATTTTCTAGCTTTAATTTTAACCCATCCTACTTTATCCGAGCTCTATAGCACTTTATCTAACAACGCCAGTTTAGATTCTATATCATTTCTCGTCTCACCCACCCTCGGAGCCATAACCCACTATATGTGGAACTACGGCGACGACGGGTGGTATAGTGTGGTCGAGGCTCGAGGCCCCGAAACGGCCCACCTCGGGTTCTCACCCACGGCCCTTTTTTCTCAATTCTATCCGAGCTCCTTCATTCTATCCTATGATCCCTCCCAACCCTTGGTTGCAAGGGGGATTCCGAGCACAAAATAATGGTGTAGCCCAGAGGGCATGGCAACCTCTCTAAAGCACCAGCTGTTCACATGTCGGCCTAGCGTCGGCACCGGCGGCCGGTGTCTTAGCAGAGTCACACGAGGGCCACTTCTGTAGATCCTCTCGGAATAGACGAGGGAGGGTATATGGCCATCTGTACCAAGGGGTGATTTAACAGGTCCAAATTCAGCCCTAGTCACACTGGGAATAGTTTCGTGGTGGTGCGTGGTGACGCTCCTGGCGGGAATTTAGACAGAGGCTGTCTTCTATTTGTGACCTTCGTGAAGCTTGTGTATGGCGAACGTTATTACCCAGGCCTCACGGGAAACGTTGCGACCGGACGTCCGTGTGTAGGTGTTGAGGATGGTCTTTGGCTACAAAGAAAAATATCGGTGGAAACTTAACAGATACGGACTGGAAACTAAGAGCCCCCCCCCCCCACGTTGATATCATTGTTTAAGCATGACACGCCTATGCAGACCAGTCCTCTACTTTCCGAGCGAATGTCTCTACCTGTTGTTTGACTTCCACTATACCTCCGGGCAATACAACATCGTTTAGGAATCACCATATCGTCAGCATGTTGTGTTGAGTGAAGACATAGGAAAAGACACTGTTAGTACAAGCAAAATCTCGTGATTTCGAACGTAGTACTGTTCAGTACTACACGTATGACTAGGCATCACCTAATACCACCACGTATTACACAGAAGGTTTTATTTGCCGAAAGGCCATCGTGTTATACCTCAAACGTTGTACAAATATAGATCACACTTTTATATATAATGTGGATCAAGATTTGTTCTGTTCGCTGGGAAACCAGACGCACAGACTTTTGCATTTTATGTTACAAGTTTTTGTGCTTACAGGTACTCGGCTCTGATAACGAATTCCATTTCGTCCACCGGGGCTTAGCAGGTGCCCGAACAAAAAGAAGCATGCCGCACACAAGGAAGCTGAAAGTGGATCCCTTGGTGAGTAAAAGTAGCATGTCTATTTTTTTAAAGAAAAATCAATTAAATAAGTGAAGTGCCAACTTAAAATTGATTAAAAATTCCGTAATCACGTTCCATTTCGTTCGCGTATAATCTTATTATGGCATCATCAGCGGGTCTTCATTATTCAATTACCATTTGTCGGAACATTCTCTATTATCTATTATGTCTCATTCTCTATTAGCATGTCTCACAGCTTTAGAGTCGGTTTCGGAAATAATACAGCTATGAACGGCCTGTTAGTTAAGCATTTATCGACAACAATAGTTTAATCTACTCCCAAATTTATTTTACGATAACGTTAGTGAAGGTAAATATTTTCATAGCGATACTATCGACTGAATCAGTATTATTCTGTTTTACAAACTTATGAACATAGCCCATGAATTCCATGTATTTATACTGTTCAATTGTTGACAATATGAGAGGCTTTACATACGGAATACTCGATAGGACGTCAACAGTTTTAACTTATAATAACACGCTGAAATGGTATAAGTTGACACTGAAAAGGCTTTTAACTGTACACGGCGCAGAGGCATTGTATAGCTTTTTATAAACCTATTTTAAATATATTTAATTTTCAATTTTCCATGTATTATCTAACCTTTCCATATAAAATTAGCTTATTGGGTTTTGGCTAGATATATCACATACCTTATAAATAGTTATCTGTCAGACGTCGCCAGGGGTCTGTGTTGGGGCATAAACCATTTAATTGATAAACTATATTAAAAAGCGTTTTTACGACTTCTTATTGAATTCTTATTATATAGAGTTTATTTTCTAGGCGTAGACGATATGTGAGAGGTAATAACAAGGTCTTCCGAGGATTTTGGGAAGAAATACTTAGCGCTTTAGCAGCTACGAACAACCTTTTCAACAAAAGATCCCACAGTACGCAACAAAACCTGTATCAACATCTCTTAAAATTTTGAGAGCTGTGAGCAGTGGCAACTTTGTAAAAGCTTGTAAATTTGATCATTTTTACACCTAATTTTTCTCTGGTTCCTGGGTCCAATTGGACGGAACCTTCGGGGATTTGTCAAATATTTCGACCAACTATCAGCAAATAAGACTCATTGAAATTCGTGGCCTCACAACGCTATCCTCTTCTAGAAATGATAAATGATGGGGTGAGTGTGGTGTTCAATGCTTTCCAAAAGGATAGTCCCTACTCACAGTAAGTTATTCTGCAACGATCTGGATTTCGAGCCTCTTAGCTCATCATCAGGTTGTAGAAGTCCTTCAACCCGATGATGAGCTAAGAGGCTCGAAATCCAGATCGTTGCAAAATAACTTACTGTGAGTAGGGACTATCCTTTTGGAAAGTACTATCCTCTTCTTGTTTGTTGATAGTCTTCAGAGCTGTTTTAATTTCTAATTTTTTTATTAAATTGGTTAGTTTCTACGTTCTTGTCCTATTGATAAGAATTTGGTATATTTTTAACCCCCTTTTAATGTAAGGATTTCAATCCTAATTCTTAAAAGAACAAAATATACGTTTTGTTGTCAACGCGTTCAAGTTTCAACATGAGCTATCCAAGGACTATAATTATATTTCAATCTGCTAACGATGTTCGTTTACCAATTTACAATTAGAGAATTGTTTTACGTTTAAATGTAATTCCGTGTATCCAATACTAATTATTACAAATTAAAATGCATTTATCTATGTTAAAAACATGCGTTTTACAAATCAGATAAGAAAATCCCGTTATTACATATACAACATAATTAATCAACTACGTTTAATACGAATAAAATTGCATTATATAATATGGCAAAAGTGTCTTCTTGACTTTCAATCAATAAATAAGGGAATTCGCCTTGGATTTTACGGTCCAAATATCATTATTACAGGATTTGTTATACATTTTTCAATATTAAATCCTTAACAAATCGAAGAAAATAAAATACTCTATTTGCAGTTTTAAATAGAAAAAAAGATGCAATGACAATTCTTTGTTTAAAATTGCCACTCATCATAAACACTGCTGACGTCGCGAGGAGGGCGAGCCGTGTAGAAGACATCTCAAGAAAGATTTCTCCTATTATTTACTATGTAATACTCGGGATCGAAAGAAAATTGAGGTCCCCCTGTACCATTATTTTTTGGCAAGGTGAAAGCGTTCAGTATACCGTACACGTTGTAATTATACTGATAAGGGAAATGCAAATATAATCTGGGTAAGTAGTACTTTCAAACTGAAATGTTCAACAAGTCAGACTGACTGGAATAAAGTTAAAATAAGTCTACGTAAAAACGTACATAAAACCATTCACACCAAAGTCCAATGGACAACTCTCAGGCATGTGCTGCGTTGCATTTTCCTCGGTGCCTCCTCACGTTCCTCTTTTTCCTGTGATTGCCTACCGAAGCGGCTGTATGATAACCGGGCTATGCTGTACATTCACAAAGGATATATGTCGATATCTCTGGTTCCTCCTGGCAGAGTCGACGTGTTTTTTTCTTTTCTTTAACCATCTACTCTAGGTATTAGAGGTGGTAGTTATGAGGGCAGTGGCCGCTTTAGAGGCCTAATTTTTCCTCAAATCCTGCCTGCTGCAAAAGAGAGAGGGGGAGTTCCTTCCCCTTCCTTTTTGAAAGTTTTATAAATTTCTTAGCTTGCTTCATACCCAGTGTTTTTGTCCATTGGTTGAATATTTCTTTTTCAACACATTTTTCCAGTGCGAATTTACCCAAACATGTCGGTAGTCGATCTGTCCCAAGCCCCTTTTTGGCTCGTTGGTCACCCTGTTCATTGCCTTCTATACCTTCATGTCCCCGAACCCACTTTATGGTATCTTGCGTTTTCTTAGAGCCATTGGCCAATTTAGGCAATCCCGGACAAGGCTAGTGTTAAAAGCATACGCATTGCCTTTGTACTTTCCCGAGTTCCTGTGTGAGCAATCCGTGCACCTTTCATTTTCTTATTTTTAAACTCCTGTTTACAGAGTTGGAATGCATGGAACTCAGATTGAAAAATAAAGTGTTGAGAAAATATTATTCCGTGTACCATGGCATATTCCTGAAATGTGGGTATAACTTTCTTCTCAAAGCTTCTATTGTATAAGCCGTAAATGCTGTAAATAATTTTGTTACAGTAATAACATAAACTCCGTTAGATGGATTTTTAAAATTCGAGGAGAACAGATTTATTTAAGTATAGATCCTTAGTATTTAGGTGAAAGTAAATTAAGATAAATGATAATAAGTTAACCTGAAGGACAGGTAAGAGAGTGTGTAACATTCTTGTTCAATTGGACCAATTTTAGCTGAATTTAAGATTAAAGTATTTTCAAAAATCCCTAAACTATGTTCGAAAGATCTTAAGATTTATATATATACATACATATATATACATATATATAAACAAAAGAAGTTAATTGTTCATGGCTACGGACTTCATTTTTACTTAAAAACCATCAACAGAATAAAAATAAATTAAAATCTGAAGATGAAATAAACAAAATATAAACATAGTCAGTCTACACAATAGAAACTTTTTGAAGAAAGGTAGCCCCCACAGGTGAACAGATTAACTAACATACTCAGTCAGGAGACAATAATTTAATAAGGTCTGGTTAAACGAGGAAATAATTCCAGAGCGGAAAATATTGTACAAACAGTGATCTCTATTTGTAAACCGGCAACACGTGCAGAGGTCTGGCAAGTCATTTCAGAGATATAGAGAGCCTCGCCAGGCTATCCTTTTTAGCTTGGGACAAAGTACGCCTCTCACTAGCTCTCTTTACTTTAACATTTGCAAGTTTCTTGTCGAGTCCATTATAACCGGGTGGTCAGAAATGGTAAGGCTAACGACGAGTCATCCCGCTAAATCGGCCTGTACGAATTAAGGTGTTTAGGAGGACCAGGCCGGAGTCTCCTAATAGGCCCCATCTCTATGCCCCTAGCGTCTGTTCGTATCGACCCCCCCCCAACATGTATTACGTGTGTCACTCGATCCCAGAACTAGCGAGGGAAGCTGCTCGAGCACGGCTGTCACCTCCCTGCTGTCCCCGATGATCGGATGATCGTGGCACGATCCATCTGGAGGGAGATATACGGAACACAGAGTGAGGTTTATCGGGGCCGTTATCTTCGCTACGATCGCCTGTATTTCAGCGATTATCCTCACCGCAAGTACCGGTACGTTTTCTCTTATTATGGTGGTCACTCCTCCATGCGCCCTAGCGCCGGATCCCGCTGCCCTCTCTAAAGAAGGATTTGTACCTCCTCAGTTTCTAGACGCGCCTCTGGGCCGGTTTGAGCAAAAACAACGTTCGCTGTTGGCATGTGGTTTTGCAGGCGTGTTACCTCCGGCGTAGTTCAAGGCCAAGTCCCCCTACAACACATTTTACCGTTAACAGATGAAACAATAGTCTCTGGTTTTCCATTTGCTTTTTATTGATGGGTAAACCATTTTTTCAGTTTATTTGTCTTAATGTACATTGTATTTCACTTGCTAAAATCGAGTCCTTTGTAACTGCCGTTTAATAAAGCAATGCAACGTGTTCCAGGGTGCGTAATATTGCTGAGGAAAAACGACATCCCTGTGAGACATAAAGGACGAGCGATAATTTTTGCCCTCTAGTTTATTTTCTGTTTGGCAAATTCAAATAAAGATTGCGTTCTGCCTCTCGTCATTGATTAAAAAATAATGAACCTAAACACCGGATATTTTTACCTGAATTAGTCATACCAATGAGAGGGCGGTAATAGAAATGAAATATAACCCCCTCGGAGGGAAGGTTTTGTGCCTGACACTAATGCAAATTAAAATCTCTGCTTGAGTGAGTGAGAGATAGAAGGTAAATTCGCTATCTGAAAAACAAAATGTCACTGCGAATGGCAGCCTTCATGTGAAATACAATCCTTTATCCTCGACGTTATTGTATAAGCCGCATTTACGTTAAACATAAGATGGGATTGTCCTGTAAATTGAAAATTCCCATCGGCCATAATTAACGATGAGACAAGGTTATGGGTCTTTTTTGTTAGACGGCGATAACAATGGCAACAGGAATACAGAGACTAAGTCGTTTAAACGCACAGTAAAAGTTCAACTTAGCCTCTGAATTGAGGCTATAAGGAATAAATTTTAGTATAAAGGCCTTTACGCCTTCATGGTTTTACGGCCCAACCGTCTTAAGTTTTCCCTTAAAGGTTCGATAAATAATTTATTATTTTTGGACATAAAGAATAATATCACAAATAACGAGGAATTATTCTTACAAATCGGTTATTCATTCGGCCAACATTTTGAAATGGTTTGTTGTTAATCCCCAACGAGGATTTAGGGGAATTTTGGAAGAATAAAGGATCCAGTTTTAAATTATCATAGGAACATTTATTATTATAAATAAACTATCGAATTGAACAAGTTTGAAAAATATAATTTTTATTATGGAATTTACTTGCTGTCTTTAAATATGGGGCATTCGAATAAAAATGTTTTCTTCTATCGGAATAGGGATACAATAGCTCTTAAATGGCGCAGAGGTGCAGTATATGACACACCGACCAGTACTATATCAATAGCTACATCTACAATGGAATTAGTTGTGATAAAGGATCAACAGTACGACGTTCAGTATTACAATGAAGAGGTAGATGTATCGCTCGGGACGTATAATATACTGCGCCGTTCTTTTTCTTACTGTACCTCCGTTCTTGGTTTATAGCACACTGTTGCTTCCTAGTTCATTAATGAACCTTTCATTTCATGTTTTGTGGGCCACGTTTCAGTGGTAAAATTTCTTCTACGTTACTTGTACATCTCAGAACACTTTTTGCGGGGAAACGCCCCACAGTTTGTTAATAGGTGTTGTGGTGCTTCTTCTGATTCTTGGCAAAATCTACAGTTCAGTGTGTGTTGGGTTATACCTATCTTTTTCATACACCCATTCAGTCGCAGTGTCCTGCAATGATTCCAGTCGGGATTCTAAATTTTTCCTGCTACCTTTGAGGAATTCTGTTGCTTCTTTCCTTTCAAAATAAGTTAGAAGTTTCTTCGGTTGTTTACGTCCAATGAGTGAATTCCTCTGTTTCCTTATTTTCATATTGTCTTTTTGTCAAAGATACTCGTTGAAAGTGCGAATCACTATGCCACAGAATGGCTCAAGATCTATCAGCCCCTTTCCTGGTAAGGGCATCTGCTCCCTCACTACCCTCTACTCCCACATGTGCTGGGATCCAGCAGGGGTGTCTTTATTTTATATGCATCTATTTAATTTAGTTTTGCAATTCCAATCTTTGAGCTAATGTTGTTTCAACTTAATGCTTTGATGATTCCTCGGCTACGTGATAGCTATATTCTTGCTTTCCTATCGTGTGTTAATATTGTAATGCTTACATCTCTCAATTGCATCGATGTGTTTTGTATTTTTTCTTTTCTTGAGTGGTTGTATTAGTTCTCTTGAACAATAAAATAACCTGTAGTGAGATTCTTGCTTATTACGTTCACTCCCAACTAAACGGGGGGGGGGGCAGCTATAAAAACTGTTTCGGGAATAATGAATTGCAGAGAATACCTTCCGTTCACTACAACCCGACAGGAAAACACAAATTACAATATTCACACTCACCGCGGAATGTTGTAAGCATGCAGCGTACGACAACTCTTTCGCTGTCAAGGGCACGAAAGACGCTGTCGAATTCTTTTCGGTAAACGACAACACAAAATCAGTTAAATCTTGGCTGGAGGATTTGAAGACAATTGACTTATCGCCAAACGTTGATTTATGCCAGACGATTACTGGCCGGCTCCACCAAACGTTTTCTAAATTACGAAAAGTGTGGCAAAACTTGGGTCGACTTGCGACAATCATTGCTGACAGAATTTGGTCGGAAAATGGCCCGTAAAAAGGTCCACACGCTTTTAAGGCCGACCAAACCGAGGTACGATGGGCCATGGACGATTTATCTCTATAGGATGCTTGCTATTTCACGCTATGCCGACGTTGAGATGAGATGCGTTTTGGGATACGAGATTGACAACATTCCAGACCGTCCCGAAAATAAAATAATCCTATACGGTCCCTGAAATAAAACCCAGTTTGGAGAAAAATTTCACATATGAGCAGTGTTGGGCACTTACTCGAACATGCTTTGTATTTACTTACAATACGTTATTAAAAATGTGGATTAACTTTTTTTGGGGGGGGTTGTATTTTCTATATTGGTTTGTATAACTAAAAAGAATATATCCGATAAATTAATAAATACAATAAAAATAAATTGCAAATGCCTCTATTCATTTTTGAGTAGTTTATATTGAACGGAAGCAATGATTAGGCCGTGTTAATTATAAGTTAAAACAAAGCATTCCACTTTTTCGAGATGAACGGGCTTTTAGACAAATTAACTACAAAACGCCCCATATTGTCCATGCTAACCGTGTTAAAAACAGTTCCCGCGTTAATTTTTCAATGTTAATGTTTTAATATGTTGTATGCACCTTTGTAACATCTAATCGTGAGGTTCATAAATAAAACCCACTGTATGGATTTGCTAAACACTAGGATTATAACATGCACATTTTGATGATGTTGTAAAAATGTTTTATAAAACCTGCTTGAAATAATATTTGACTTTATTTTCTTAAGCCAGTCCTTGCCAGCCTGTCTAAAACGCTGCTTTACACAGGACAAGTCGATAGCTCATCAGTTAAGTGCCATGGCAGCTTATTTTAGGCTTTAAGGAGAACGTGAACAAGCGTAGTAAAAGATGTAAAAACAGTGAGGGTTGAATAGAATCACCTTGGCGAATAGCGGTAAATTAAACGACTCGTGAAACGATTCGAGATTCCCCAGATATTATGAATTGATAAGAAACGCTCCTGTTAAAAATAAACTGAGTTTTCCTTATCTTCTTTTCAAATCCTTTCTTGGCTGTGTTTTATAATATCTGAAATTAAATCAAGCTGTACTCTGGATATAAGTCGGCGAAATGTACGGAGTTGAAAAACAAGAAACGGCCTTTTCTCACTTCCTCTGGCCTAAATGAGGTCAAAGCCAACCGTTCGGATCAACCCCGTCTAAATGAAGCGAAAAATTTTAACGCTTAACTTCGTTACAATTAATGCTGGGTAGCTATGAAGTTCTCGAACTTTTTTAACTTGGGCTCGCTTCGAAAGTTTTCATCCCTTAGAGGGATCCAAAGATGAGAAACTCGCTTACGACATAACCAGTTCGGCTCGTCAAATGTTAATTTCCGTCATATATTGATTACAAATGTGCTGGTTAAAAAATAATAATTACACATTTTAATTACGTTTTTGCAGTACAAATTAGATTGTGTAATTCTTGCAGATTTATTATTTCGGAAAATACAGGTTTTACTTGAACAAATACCTCCTATATTAATTAAACATCTCCAAAATAAGAAAATAAAAATAAAAAAACTATAGCCGTATTTTTATAAAACTAAACTAAAACTAAACTATAGCATTTTTAGTAGGACTTTTCCCAACAGCACAAAAACAAGCTGAAATAACAATACTCCACAACCTAGAGTAAAATTTTAAATTAACCGAAAGGGATAGAACTATAAAGACATGAGATGAGGGATCAAGTTAGTACATAATAAACAAGTATGGAGAAGAAATTGTGAAGATTGGAGGCGAGAAAGAGACTTGTTATCCAGTATATTGCGTGAACAGGGTGTGTTTTTTAACGTGCGCCAGCGTGTTTCATCTATTTATCGAACAGTTATAAAACGAGACCAACGGATATCCTTTGCAATTTTGCATAGATTACAAAAGTGACGTCAATTGTTTTCAGACGTCAAATATCGTTGCCATCCACATGAAGTTTTTTATTTCATACCCAAATTTTGAATTCTTTTCTGAAATTTGATTTTTTCTGAGAAGTATGAGTACCACATACTTGAATGTAAGCAACTATCTGAGTACAACAACGTACCTAACGATTAGGGAGAGGGTGAGAGAGAGAGAGAGAGAGAGAGAGAGAGAGAGAGAGAGAGAGAGGCGAATGATAAAACTTATATTTAAGTATTTTATTTTATATGATATATCCATCTTTGATGATTCGTACCAAATTCGTCTCATCTGATTTCATCTGAAGAAGATCGGATATAACTAAGCACGATACAGTTCATTATAGTTATACCTATTTTACGATTTAAAAAAAACTCCGTACGTTCTAAGATAATTATCCCCACCTGCAGGAATCTGTTACCCACTGTGTTACCCAAGAATTGTGCAATTGTGGGAAAAACTTCCAATTAGCACGCCCTAGTTGCATTTCTATTGAATTCATTGATAAAATACGGCATCGTCAGAAGTATGTTTTAACTGCTTGTCACTCATGCCTTAACTTCAGCGTGCAACTGTACTTTTGGTTGTTGTACGTGTGAAAGGCGACTTCACACGCTCCTTCATTTGAAAAAAAAATCATCCTCTCCAATCTCCATATAATACCGCAGTTAATCAATCATACTCTTCTACCGCCAAAACACCCATCAGGTTGGAGCGGACAAATCCACGACATCAATCAGTAGATAATACAGGCCGGTTCTGGCACCGCCTCCAGCACAGCCCACCTCTTCCTCCACCTCACCACCTTATCCACAGCTAACCACAATCCCATCACCTTCATGGGGTCTGACGGTGCACCCGCCTCCGCCTCTCACCGCCACGACACCCGGTTATCCTTCTCGTTGCTCTATCCTAATCATGACGTCACCATTTTGCGTCATTATTTTTATTACTACATTAATATTACCTCTGTTAGCACTTATCCCGATAAAACAATAGGTGAAATTAATACTTTACAATTCATACATGTTTACCGGTCGTTATTTAATTATCTCTATTAATCATTCTTTTTAGCTAAGAGTTGAGATGAAAAACTTAGTGTCACGAGCGGAATTGGAACCCACGACCGTGGGCTCAATACGCCACTGCTCTAACCAATTGATACATCGCCACTTCGATCCACTCGAACTTTATACAGTTTTTTATTATATTAACGTTAATTCTTTTTACAATTACAAAAAATTTTAATTTGTTCTGTCCTATATGCGCAAGGGACGTTTTCCGCTCGAATATAGTTCTACAGCAAATGTCATCGGTGATCCCGAAACAGGTGCAACAACTATAATACTTTAATATCACTATCATTAGGTGCTAATGTTTGTTATTGATCGCAGTCCTGCATTGTATCAAATTGTAACTGAAGTTTAAATGCTGCATACAAGAAAAAAAAACAATGTCTACACTTTCTATTATATATATTGGTAATATGGGGACCAAACAGGTGAATTAAAATCGAAAATCGGCCTAATTAGAGAAAAATATACAATTTAAAAAGACATTAGTATTTCAACGTGTGAATTAAAAGACAGGCCATGATCAAAGGTCACTCCTAGATCTTTGACAATATTTACATTTTTAAACTTTTCATTACAGGTAATATAATTGTTTTTTGAGATGCGTTCTGGTGTGAGGTATGTTTAGAAATACATTTTCCTTGTCGTGCCAACGTTTCGATCTTTATTGAGATCATCTTCAGGGCTCAAAGTGTTTGTCTTCTGTGTACTTGTGCCGTTCTTGCGTGTCGTGTTGAGAGTGCCAGTTTTATTTTTATGTACGTTGGATTTTGAAGGGGTGGGGAGGGAAGTCGGTAGAGAAAGACATTTTCATATGGGGAGTCGGCTCCTTTCACCTGAATATAGTTGAGACTAGGAAAAAAACGGGGATACTTAGGGAAAGTAAAGCTAAATTCTTGAACAATTAGACTATGTAAAAATGTTGGATATAAGGAATGTAATGATTGTTTTGTATGTTGCATTATATGTTTTGTGTCATTTGATGATGTTATCGATACATTTGATTAATGATTTTGGCGTAGCTACGATTCAGATTACATGTGGATTCTGTGTTTATCTCTGTTGATGTAAACCATTTCGAAATAGTTACGTTTGTGTTTGTTTTGTTCTGTGTGTAATGTTTTTGGATTGCTGAAGTCGAAATTGTGTTTGTGATCAAAATGATGAATAGCCAGTACTGTAGGATTTTGTTTGGGTTTTTTGCAGTCATAGATATGTTGCTTTCCTTTCTTGTCCAGATATTGGGGTGTAAGACCGATGTAAGGTGACAGTTTAAACAGTAGATCTTGTAAATTACATCAGATGTATTTGTTATTGGTGTGGGATCTTTAATTTTGGAAAAGCGTGTGCGAACTGCTATTTTGAAGTTATCAGAAGAGGGAAACGTGTTTACTTCATGCGCTAGGCCGTGAATGAATCGCATGACGTATGCTGGTTTCTGTAATTGATAGATGTGATATAGTATTATTAGTTGTTGATGATGTTAGTGTTGAGTTGTAGTTGTTGATTATGTGTTTACTGATTGTTATGTAGGATATGTTTGTATATGTTGAAGTTGTTATCGTGAAAAGATGCATGGCTCCGGGCCATATTTCTGTGAAGTAGCTCTTTGGCCGTGTTTATTATTGTATGAAGAGGATGACGTGATGTAAAGTTGAGCTAGCGATCTGTGTTTCTTGGTTTTTGATACTAATCTGGTCTTTATTACGAGTCTGTCTAAAAATGGTAGTTTTCGATTGCATATGTAAATTGTAGGCGTGGGTGAATGCTATTAATTGTATCCAATGTAGTTTGAATTTGATCTGTGGGAATGCTATCAATATGTCATCTACGTATTTAGTGAGGAAGGGTAATTTGAAAGGAATTTGTGTTATGACTGTATTTAATAGATGTGTCATAATTATGTCTAATTATCCAAATATGATTTGGGGCTATTATTTTGTTAATAGAAATGAAATAAAAAAAATCCTGTTTTAAAATGATTTTTTTAAACCTTTACTTATTGTGAGTGAGAGTGAGTGTAAAGGAAATTGGTCTATAATATAAATGGTTAACATCAATCGTACCGAGTTGATGTAATGAGATAACTATACATTCATTAGGGAAA
Source organism: Cimex hemipterus (assembly GCA_039619505.1). Taxonomy (NCBI): domain Eukaryota; kingdom Metazoa; phylum Arthropoda; class Insecta; order Hemiptera; family Cimicidae; genus Cimex; species Cimex hemipterus. The sequence goes on along the minus strand of CM077101.1, from coordinate 2,190,809 downwards.
TGTCTAAGTTAAAAAATAAATTTTACGTAAGACATAGGACGTCATAATATGGAAGAATTTTTTACATACAAAATTTGATAAATTATGCGCAAAGAATAAATAATAGAATAATAAATAGAAGTTTTTCATAGGATATTTGATTTAGACGAGAAAAATTTAAAAAAAAATGCACAACACCTCGTTTAAAATATTTGGTTTGAGGTGAGGTGATTTATAAATTATGTAATATTTTAGATTCGGAAATCGGGGGCCGTAACAGTATATGCGCTTATCACTGTAAGCGGCCCTGCATTGAAACGAAAAAAAATTAAATTAAATTTATTCAATAAAACTGGCCTTATTAGACCGATCGTTAATTTTACAATTATATATAAGTTAATATCAGTACAATAAGACATTTCACTATTCTCTAATTTTTAGTTACACTAGTGCATATGGCTTTGTTCTTTTTAATCTTCTGACGGTGTGTCGATTGTGTAGGAGTTTGGTCACTTCCACATTCGAGTGCTGGCTGAAGCGAGACGGTGTTTGGCGGCAAATTTGTATTTCCGCCGTGAACTCAGGGATCTTAAGATATGTCCATCGACCATGTTACGTAAGATTTTAATTGGATTGTTTGGACATACTTACAAATGGGCTTTTTTTTTTGAAAAACCAACACTCCGAGGGTTGATATGACCTGTTGCGACCCCATCGTTTAAAAAGCGTACTTTTTTTATTGTGACGAAAATTCGTATTTTTCGGTTTCAACGAGTGCGTAAAAAGCAGTAAAATTGCAGTCTTATATAAAACCTTCCAATATCTTTCATGCAAAACAAAAGAAAAAACATAAAAAACACATTTAAAAAATTTATGGGGCTTTTTAAATACTTTTCGACCCAGTATCACCATAAAGGTTTCGCTAAAATCGGTGATCCCAGGCAATTATCATGGTATTTTAGGTCAATTAAAAAGTTCAATTATGCTTCGCTACATTAAATTTTAACACGATGAAATTAATCACTATCACATTCATTTTATCCCGTACAGCTCTCCGGTCTATAATTCATGCTGGAGCACTCAACGGATTTAAGAGTATTTCATTTAAAAAACGATGTGTTATTTTTATACACTTTACTCAGTATTTATCATTACATATTTTGTAGTTTATTGGGGGAAAAAAGCTTGGGTTCGAAATGGAAATTCAACAGGAAAAGATTGAAGTTTCGAAAAGCTTCAACCCTCTGGTCTTTTCTAGTCGTAGGAGTAGAAAAAGTAGTAGAAGTAGCGCCGATGGCTTATTCCTAAATCACGATTTTTTCATTTAAAGTGCCTTTACAGATTTCGGCCTTTTGACGGCTGACCATGGACGTTAGAAGTAATCTCAATATCATCATGGAGAAAAGGAATTTATACTATACGAAAATTGTTGCATATTGTATGCAGTTGTAAAAAAAATGTTCTAAGAATCTAGACTATCTTCTGGATGTGAGGATTCGTCGAAGGTCAAGTTCGTCGAAATGTATTTACTAGCATGAATAAACGTTTGGCGGAATATTATGTGCCACAGCGATCCTTACTTTGGTACCTCATTTAGTACATTACGTTGAACACATGTTGATTACTTGAAGTTAATGGATATCAGGACGTATTTAACGACGGTCAGGATAATTAAGGTGATTAGTTCGTAACAAGACCGAAACGACATATTGTCGATAGACCCTGGGGATAAATCACAAATCACATAATATACAAACGCTTGACAGTGGTGAGTAGTCGACGTTAGAAAACTGTTTCTGTTAATACTCGCCCCATTTCTTTAAACAAATACGTAAATATTTAATAGTTTCATAGGTGAAAATCTCTTTTGTTCGAGTAACCTGACAAAACAGCCAGATCCCGAACTAACATGTCATTTGACTGTTTTGAATCATAAATCAGACTTCGAGTTTATTTTGTGGAGCCGTTATTTTTCCCGCAAAGATTTATTGACGTCATTTAGGTTCAAGTGGTCTATTGACGGTGTCGGGGTGGGGCGGTGAACGACAGGCCCATATCAGAGGAAATTGAGTTTCCCTGTCAAATATGTTTGAACGAAGGGCACCGGGAAAATCTTTATCTGCAATACATCACTGGTCGCTGGACGTCTGCTAATAAACCCGTTAAAATTTGTACTATTTCTCAACACTCGTGGACATGGGGCTTTCTGTTAACGTTTTTCCAACGCAGAACTACTTCATTATATTTTTAAAACAACTGTCTTTTCCCCCTTTATAGTAAAGAAGGGTTATTTTCGAATTTCTTTTGTAATACGTATAAGAACCGCTGTATTTTTACTCAAATCATCTGTAATTATAGCAACGAACGAATAAATATTTTTTTGTATCATATATATATAATTCACTAATTTCATGGACCGCTTGACGAATTAATATATTACAATTAATTAGGGTTTTAATCCAGTTTTGGAAAAATGGCAAAAAGGAGGTGGGGTTGCGATGGGAAGTTGGTGTCCGAGTGGATCGAGGTCACGATAGCTCAAGTGGTAGAGCAGCGGCGTATCTAGCTGAAGATCGTGGGCTCGAATCCCGCTCGCGTGCCATTGACTTTTTTATCTCAATTAAAAACCCTAATTAATTGTTATATTATTATCAGTAATTTGTTTAGGTAGAATAAAATAGTTACCTAGTTATACCTTGTGGCATTTTTTTAAAATTAGAAAGTAATCAGTAATCCCTTTTTTAATATTTTTACAAAGTTTACTGATTGTGAGTGACAGTCAGACAGGAAATAGGTCCGTAATTATAACTGAGTACATCACTTTTTGAAATGAGATGACAATAGAGAACAACAACAATCTAGAGTTCAGTGGAAAATGTCCTAGTTTAATCGATAAATTTGAACTTCAACTAGAGGAAGATGTACGATGAGAGAATGTTCGTGAATACAAAATTTGATAAATTATGCTCGTAGGTGTTTATCTCTTGTAACTTCGAGGCACTGGAAATGGTTTTAAAGGTATCTGTATCTTTATGCGGGGAAAGGAATACTGTATCGTGTAGAGAATTATTTCTGGAAGGATAGGAATTTCATTAGTGTATATCGTATAAAGGAGAAATCTAAGCATGCTCCCCTTTAGAACGCCAACTTAGTGGGGATAGATGGAGGGTATCGCTGTGGCCTGCCTAATTCTGAATTAACGGTTAAACAGATGGTTCCCCAGGACATTTTCATTTCAACCAAGTCGTTACATAAAAAGTACAATTAATTGTAAAAATAATAATGTAGAATTCGGATTAAATCCACATGTCCGTAACATGAAAGAAAAATTGACTAATCTAGCTTAAAAATGTATATTTCTATAAAAATTCGTATTTATAAGCCTTACAAAAGGGCTTTAAACAAATTCAAATTATTTTTTTAACGATTTTTAAGCCTATTTTGCTCGAAGCGTCTTTTGGTTTTGTAACTTTTTATTCATCAAAACTCATGAAATACGATCCTACTTACTGTTTTCTTATCCTCATAAACAAAAGAACAAACCGTACATAAAATACATGAACATTGAAATTGATTGAAAGTTTTCATGGTGGGTATATTGCGCCCCTTTAAGAGCTATTGTATCCCCCTTTCTCTGCCTAAAGCACATCGGTGAGTCCTATTTCATCAAGAAACTTGATTAATAGGCCCGGTTTTATTGGTTGGAGCTCTTCTATGGTCACATTGTACATCCCAAAACACTTCCTCCTTCGGGCTAATCTTGCTCCGCAGTTTATTAGTAGATGTGTTGGTGTTTTTTCTGCTTCTTTGCAGAATCTGCATGTGCCATCTTGGATTACTCCAATTTTCTTTAGATGTCAATCTGCAGTGTCCAGTTAGGAATCCTGTTAGGATTCGCAGTCTATTCCTGCTTCCTTTGACACATTCCGTGATTTCTTTCCGAAATTGGTTAGAAGATTCTTGGATTGTTTATGTACAATAAGTGAATTCAAGATTTCCCTTATTTTCTTTTTGTCCTTCTGTCTGAGATAATCGTTAATAATGTGGATTCCTACTCCACAGAAGGGTGTACGCTTTCTCATTGCCTTCTACTCCCATGTGTCCTGGGACCTTACTTTGTTCTGAGCACCTAATATATTTAGTTTTGTTTACGATAGAACACTACGTTTAAATTACATCTTATTTTCTTATGCTATTGGCAAAACGTTTTTAAAAATTTTCGACCGAGTACCGCCAAAAAAGGTTTCTCTCAAATCAGCGATCTCACGAGTCTAGTCTCCCAAGGGATACAATAGCTCTTAAAGGGCGCAGTATACAACACCCTGAAATATCATCATCATCATCTAGTCTCCCATTGTTAGTGAATTAATTTAAACGCTTTTTTAATTGATTTCTTCCGTGATTCGGGCGAGAAACATTATATGAAATATTTATTCATAATTTTTAATTAAACGACGAAATCTTTAGTTTTCACATTTAAAAGCCTGATATATTTAACTTTCGATTCAGCGAGAATAGGCGGGCCGAGATGGTCATTAACGATCGAACCGCAAGGGTTTTTCAAGGCTTCTCAATCAATTAACGCCACGGTGGTATATTTCAAATTCAAACTGAATTCATTTCAAGATAAATTTAGATTGACGTTAAATATGAAGGAGGTGGTTCGAGGTGATGACATCGTGTTGGATCAGTTTGCCTTGCTTTTAACTTTAGTTTTGTCAAGATTACATCGAAGACAGGAAGTTAAATGAATCAGTATTATTTAACGAAGCGTTAAATTACGATTTTTTCCGTCTGTGAGGTTCTATCCGACTTCCCATAGCTGTGTATCCATATATAGCTTTACTCTACATTATTGTGATTATTGATTTAACTTAACATTTAAACCCGCTGATATATTTTTAAAAATAAATTCCATAGGTGTAGATAAAATTTTAACGGAATAACAGTTGCCGCTACTGTCAATTTTTGAAATTAAAATAACCTAGTCAAACTTTATTTTAATTTCGTTGTTGAAATATACAAAACAAATCCCCCCTCACCGACTTTTTTCCTTCCAGCATCAGGCTCAACGTGGCGTACACTCTGCATTCGTATTCAGTTCTCTTTTAGCAGAAAAAAAGTTAACAAGAACTTGCCGTTGACGATGGACTGCGAGTCGGTGAACTCGTGCACTTACTGGGCCTGTCTCCACTAGCAGATTTTTGAATTAATCAAACGACCCATCTTTAATTAACCATACTACAGTTTTTAGTTTGATTATAATTGGTTTGGCTTTTAACGTAACAGAGAACATTCGCAAGTGAGTGTGCTCTTTTACAGACAGGTTGTTTAATACTTGTTGAATTTGTGCGGAGCGGTGAAGAATTCGCAATAAATAATTTCTTCACAATAATTAGCACATATCACATACACATATATGAAGCTACAAAGATTGCTGGATAATGTTTAGATAACGTTTTATTTCACCACGCAAAGTTAAGCCTCTCGGACATCTCTGTCACTTAACTTTAAAAAACAAGAACGCGAGGGGAGAGAGAGGGGTGAGGGAGAGAAAGAGTGTGTGTGAGAGAGAGATTTAGCGAATGTTAGAGAGAAAGAGAGAATGAGTGTGTCAAGGTGTGACAGTAAGAGGAGTGGGAAAAGGAAAGGGAGAGAGTGTGATGGAGGGACAGTGAGTGAGTGAGAGAGGAAAAGAGAGGGAGATTGAGTGAGAGATTATTTAATATATATTGCGAGGGATAAGATCTATGTATATACGTAATTAAAAATATCTTTGACCCTGAAATATTGAATCAGGGATAGTTTTATTAATGGCTGAATTGAATGTATTTTTGCAATATTTCTTATTTTAAAGCGTGAAAAGAGCCCCCAGTGTAGTTAAGAAGAAATGTCACAATTCAATACCAACATCCTCAAACATTGGAAAAAGAAATTATCTAAATGTGTGATGGAATTTCGTAGCTTGTCGATTTTCATTCAAATAAAACTTAATTTAACATAAAAATTATAAACTTAACATAAAATTATCTCTGCAATTCAGCGCATCTACAATATATCTATACAAATTAAACCGATCTTTCCCATTTAAAAGTTCTATATACTCACGGAATGTCAAACGACATCTGTGGAACCAAATTAACCTAACGTTCTCCAAAGTTGGACAAACTGCCAAAAAATAAACAAATCTTCCACCGTTTTTAGTTTAGATATAATAGCATGCTTCGTCTCTTTCCTCCAGCCAAGGCTTAAAATTTAAATATAACAACCTCGATCAAATTCCACTTGTATTCCTTATACAAGTAATTGTTGCCCTCAAGATCGAAGTTCAATTTCTTGTATATTAAATGGTATGTAGAACGTTGCACCTTTCTTAACCATTCTTCTTTACGATGGGTTTCTACTGCCTGCAATAATTGTACTGCCCAAATTTTGAAATCTTTCGCATCTGTAAAATTTACACGAGAACTACAGTTCATTCCGGAAGACAACACTTCCAATTCTTTAAAGGTAGGGCAAACGATCTTGCTTCAGACCCAAAACCCGCTATATTAAATGATACCTCAACGTATACACAAACAAAGGTCTTAAGCCTGATTCCAAATAAAGAAAATAACTTGGTGTATAATAGGGAGCGCCAAACAACTTCTTACAAAGAAACAAAGAAGTTTTTCTACCACTTCATACTGATCATAGCCCCATACTTGTGATGCATACCACGTCACAGCCCTAGAGACGGAATTAAACGGTTTAAATTGACTTTTTAGAGGAACATATCTTCTATTGAAAATACCCTTCCAGGTCATATTCAATCCTTGTTTAGCAACCCTAAGTTTATTGGCCAAATGTATATCGAAGGAAAGTAGAGGAGTCAACGTTACGCCTAAATATTTGTACTCTTTTACTACCTCTATTCTTTCATTTTCTACAAACCATCGTTCATTCTTTGATGGTCTACCGCCATTTCTATACGCCATAATCTCAGTTTTATTCATATTTATTGACAAATTCCACATTCGGCAGTATTCTCACAACTTGTTTAACATCTTTTGAAGTTGAACCGGTTCAGTATTCATCAAAACCAAATCATCTGCATACATTAAACAGTTTATATTCGATGCGCCGACAAACAGACGGCCACCCAAAAACTCGGGTAAATCGTTAATAAACAGTGAGAACAGAAGAGGGGAAAGCAGACAGCCCTGCTTTACACCTACTCTAGTTTCAAAGGTACTTGTGACCTCTCCTCTTCACCGGAGAGCACTGTCCCACTAGGCAACGACTTTAATACCTCGATAAACTTACTGGAGATCCCATAATTATACAGTTTATAGAAAATGGCCATTCTGCTCGGCGAATCGAACGCCGACTTAAAATCAACAAAGCAGCAGTAAACCTTTCTACGTTTTACAGATAATTTCAATTTTATAATGTTAGTTGAACTAAAAATATTATCCACGGCGGAATATTTCTTCCGAAATCCTGCCTGGCTCTCTAACAAGATACTATTTAAATTAGGCCATTCTTCTAATCTATTCAGTAGTATCCCCGTAAGTATCTTAGAAATAGTGTCAGTAAAGGATATTCCTCTATAGTTAGTGACAGTATTCACTTCACCTTGCATAAATAAAGGAAAAATGATAGATTTTTTGAATGATCCTTTTTCAGAAATTAAATTAAAATTATCCAATAGTTTTTCTAGGAGGTTAAGCGGGCTATTTTTAAAAAATTCAGAAGGAATTCGGTCTAAACCCGGGGCCTTATTATGTTTAGCTTTCCCTAATACATTTGAAGGTCATTGAACGAACTATATAAGGAGGTGCGAACACAATACTTTTTAATTCCGTTGTGGAATTGAGAAGAAGAGAGAAGTGTTTTACCCATTCTCGCGCCTCTATAGCAGAACTGCTCAAAAATTTCCTTCTGAAAAGTTGGCCCACCAAATTCCAAAAGCCCCCAGAATCTTTAATAAATTTAAAACTGTTACAAATATTACTATAGTACTGTCTTTTTTTAACGCCACAGATAATTTTATATTTTATATTAGCTTTCACATATAATTTTCTATTGTAATCCGTACTGTACTTTCTGAAGATATTTAGCCATTTAAATGAACATTTACGTAACAATTAGCACTCCCTATCGAACCATACCTTTTTATTATGCCTACCCCAATTTTTGACTTAACTTTTATATATATACATACCTTTAAGCGATAAAATTATATATAGATGTTGAAACGCGATTTTGAATGTAAATCAAACGTTTTAGTTAAAATTTACAAAGTTTCTGTGTTCGTGCGTGACAAAATTTATCTTGGATATTTGCTTAGAATTGACTGTTCACATAAATTGAAATGCGAGTGAAAAGAAAAGAAACATTCGGTGCCACGTAGATTTTCCTTATTTATCCCGTCTACGCTCGAGCAACAGAAAATGAGTTCGCCTCAAAACAATGTTGACATTGAACTCAGTGGAAATTCGTCAAAGAATAGAAATGAAACGGGATTGTTTCTCCCACTGACCATCGGTGGTTAAATGTCAATCCGCCGAAACATGAAAGCTGCGTGATTAAATTTACATCTATATCCGGCAGGATTGATCGCTCGGAATTTTTACTGATTGGACTAATTTCGAGATACTTGACTTTTGAAAAAACAATTCCATATTTTCTATAAACAACAGGACAATCTTCCTTCTCTTCCGGACCTAAAAGGGTGTTCTGCGGGCAGTTATGAAGGTGTAAGTTGGACTGCACGTGTTAATAACAAGAGATCTAGATGGGGCTAATTTGATAAAAACCGCTCCATTTAATAAGTTATTCACTATTTTCGTGGTCCGCTCGACCATGGCAAAAGGAGGGAAAATTCGTAAGGTGAGGTTGGGATAGAGTGTTGATGTCCGAGTGGATCAAGGTCACGATAGCTCAGGTGGTAGAGCAGCGGCGTATCTAGTCGAAGGTCGTGGGTTCGAATCCCTCTCGTGCCATTAACCTTTTTTCATCTCAACCATTTTTAATAAGATTTGCATGCAACCGATCACAATTATCTCGTTCATTGAGAAATTGTGTTCAACGCCGAATAACCGGTTTGAAGTAGGAAATGAAAATTAAACAGAAAACCCATGATGCTAAGATAATTAAACAATCCTCCGCTGGTAAAAGCTGTTAAACATACTGATCTTACGCTTTAACTATCCGGTTGGGCTGAGAGAGGTTTGGGCCAAAAAGCGATAAAATAATTTTTAAAAATGTGTTTATAATTAAAAAAGTTATTTCGTTGCTCAAACGCATAAATTACTAAACAAAAAATATCAATATTCAAAACTAAGGGTATGCCGCAATAACAAACTTAATATAAATAGTTTAATTGTTGATTCATTGAACAATGTGCTCTACCACTGGAGCTATCGTGCTTCTGCCGATTGGTATACCGATTCTAATTGCGTTCCATTCACACAGACAGAGAAGTGGCAAAATCGTGCCGTTCACTGCAGAAAGCCTTTCACTGATTTTGAAAGTATGCAATTGTTTTAAGAAAACCCAAAATTTTAATAATTTCATTTTAAAAAAGCCAGTTTACCTCTCTAACAGAAATAATAAAAACATGACCATTGGTAAGTTCTTGAGTTCAGCTTTAAATTTAAACGCACTTTTACAATTTTTAGTGAACATTTTAACGAGAAAAACCTGTGAAAGCTACATTTTGGTTGTTACCAAATGGGATTTTTGATGATTTAATTGCGAAAAAATCAACCTAATACCTTTTTCATGTTTGTATTCGTTATCAGCGTTAATTTTCCTATAAGGATAGAAGTTTTGTTCTTATCTTATTTACAAGCCGTATTTCAATTCAACTGTTAATAATAGTTATCCAGAAAGAATTATTGTGGGTGACTCAATAGGCCAGATTATATTTTGCAACGTGTAGCGTTATTCGTCTACCGTCCACAAGTTTGAACCGCTTGCTGAGGTCGTCACGTGTAGAAAAACACACCCGTGATGACTATTGGCGACATTTGTTCCATTTTTAGATTTTGGACCACAATTTTGGACGGTTGAATAAGGATTAAACACCAGGATCATGTTTGCTCGCACAGGAGAGGCGGGCGATGGGAACGAAGAGAACTCACAGGAATAGAAAAAAGTTCCAGTCTCCTCAGTGTTCATTCAGAAACTGGCCAAGTGTTAACCAATAAAAATAAAGAACTGTGATGGTCATAAAAGTAAGAGTTAATTAAGACTGGACACAACGCAGTTATTACTACCTTGATAGGCTGACATTTTTACGTTTTTAGGAAGGAATGTAGAACTTGTATCTTTTCTTTTGAGTTACATCAGGTTAACGACTAAAAACAGAACGGACTTGGCCTAAGTGTAGATATCGTTATATTGATTGGCCAATTTTTTTGGGGTCTGGGACGTGCATTTGTAACGGTTAAGTTTTTGTACCCACTTTTAATATAAGTTGATTTGTATATAAGTTTACGTATTAACCACAATTTTACGTTTTTTAACATTAAATAATTGAGACTTTGTTAAAAAAAAAAAGTTAAAAAATGTAAATTGCTAAGGAAAATGAAAGAAAAGACAGATAAACGATGTTTTATTATTTTTATTAGCATTTCAATATCGCATAATTCCACCTTTTGCTTTAATTACATCTCTAAAACGTCTCGGCATACTTTCTACCAGTCTGGAAATGTCTTTTTGCTGGAGGTTAGCCCATTCTTCACGAAGAGACCTTTCAAGACGTGACTTTCAAGGAGTGGACGAGACGTGACTTATTCGTCCTTTCAGGTTATCCATGAATGTTGGATGGGGTTCACGTCTGGAAAACAGGCTGGCCAAGCTAAGACCTGATGTTATGCTGTTGGAGGAACGTTTGTACTGTGCGAACGAAATGTGGACGCGCATTAGTGTTCTTAGAATAGGATCGTCGCTAATTTCCTCCAAAATTTCATCCGAATAGCGAGTGGCTTTCAAAACCCTCCTTGAACAACAACCAATTAACTGTGTGCGACTCTTCATTGATATTCCCGGCCAAACACCATTATTAAAACGCCACATTGAAAAGGTTGGCTCTGGGAAAAATTACAGACTTCTTACTTACCTTTCATTTCGCCTTCTCCTCACTTTTCTTGCCCATCTGGAGAGCATCATAGAGCAAATCTCATCTGTAAAAAGTACAGCATTCCAATCGGCCAAAGACCAAACGCGAGCCGTGCCGTCTAACAGAGTCTCACAATGTCGGCACAACGCATACCTGATGGAACGTCCATCATCAATAAGTGCCACACCACGTGCAACATCCTCAACATTAAGTGGCATTTTTAAGTTTAAAAATTGAAATTAGGAAAACAAAGACCAAACCTAAACAGTATCTTCCTTCAAAATCGCTATGAGAATGAATAAACATTTAAATTCCGCAAAAAGTAAACATTGAAAATTCGTTTATCGTTGTTTTGGATTAAGGATAAGTGTGCTAACCTCTAATTGATATTCCCAATTTAAAACATAGCATGAAAAAACATTTATTGATGAAAATAATGAGACAAATTAAAGCCAGAATCTTCTTTTATCGAGAAAATGAAAAAAATCATGGAGTTTTTTGTCTGTCAATGTATTTTGAGTGCTATGTCTGTCAATGCTGGTGGTATTTCTGAATCTTATTTTTAAATTTTAAAAGAATAATTTTTGGAGACTGTCTTATAAATATTGTATGCCATAGTCTCATATCTATTTATGTACCTTCTATTGTTTTGTTGTTTTTTCGCATCACTTTTATACCATGCATTTCTTCTTACACTTTACGGCCTAATGCTGTCTTCGAGCAATGGCAACTTTGTTCATTTCGTTAAAGTTTAGCAGGAAATCCTTTGAGTTTATGGATAGATAGTTTATGTTGGTGCCAAATAAATCAGTTTTGCCAATACTCGAGTAAGAATAAAACAGGAACAACACTACTACCACTCATAACTCGTAAGATTTCTTGCTAACCTTAAGGAAAATTGTTAAAGTTGGCAACACGCTGAAGGAACTGTCGTCAAAAAGGTATTAAATTATACATTGATAGAAAATGTAATGGTGGTGGGAAAAGCCAGTTAGGGGTAGAACATTCCAAAATGGAGTGTTTAGATTGGTGCCAAAAAAATCAGTATTGCCAATACACTGGGAGAAACATTGAAGGAAAAACAGTGCACCCGTCCTAAAGTCATGGAATTAAACTTTATCAAATTTGCTAAAGAAAGCTGTAAACATTGTAAAATGTCACCTTGTTTGAAATGTTATTTTTCTTAAAAATTGTGAGAAATTATTATTTTATTGATGAAAAATCATCAGCAACCTTTTTCGAATCGTTATACATATATTTTCTGACATATCTTTACATAATATTTATGAATGTGGATATCACCGAGTCATTTACAAAAATTGAAAAGTTAAAAGTACGAGAAACCTAAAACAATTTTCTTTACAAAAATTTATCTTTTCAAATTCAGTTTATTCTGTCTGTGATTATGATATCATTATACATAATGGTCATTTACTGTGACACTCACTCCATACCATTTATAATCCTTTTTAAAAAGATAGTTCCTACTCACAGTAAGTTGTTTTACACCTATCCGGATTTCGAGCTTTTAGGTCATCATCAGGTTGAAGGAGCTCTACAAGCATGTCTCTCGACCGAATACTGAAATAAGTATTGAAATATTTAATACTTAATAAAAAATATAAATATTGAATACTTTGTTGAAAACAACTTACTATGAGCAGGAACTATCTTTTCAAAAAGGATAAATAATAATAATAAAAAATAGATTGTAACCCACCCGTCCAATAAACGATACTAGATAGATAAATACAAATAATGATGTAAGTTATTCAATTAATATAATGAATGTGATAAAATATATATCGTATATTGGACCATCTGAAAGAAACGAAACATAATTTCAATTCAAACTTAAATGCAAGAGTCAACAAAGGGTAAGACTAATTGGTTTGAGAAATTTGAAAGTAAAAAATGTAAAATTGAACATGGTAATAAATCCATTAATACTATAGCAGATTTTTATTTACCGACTATTTTTAATATGTACATAAATAATATCAAATATCCAAATAATTAAACTAATTATTTTAATTGTTATTATTTTTGTAGTGATTTAATAATATTAAGTATTTACTAATATAATATTTATTTGTTATAATTTCCGCGTTTCGCTCGTTCAAATTGAGCGCCATTTAAAAAAATCAGCTGTTAATTGGAACGTCGCCTTGGCGGAGGTGTCGGCGGGTTCACTTTGGCAATGCATGTCGGTAGACGTAGTTGTGGAAGTCTTTCGATCTGATGATGAACTAAAAGTCTCAAAATCCGGATCGTTGAAAAACAACTTACTATGAGTAGGAACTATCTTTTTAAAAATGATTGAACCCCACACTCACTCCATCATTGATCATTTCTATCATTTATAATTTTAACATATACCACGTTCCATAACACAATGCACCTCTGCATCGTCTCTCAGTCAGATCTGCCTTCGCATGACCTGACCTTCAACAGAGATGATCTGTTTAAAAATAATCTTATGACGCACGGCTACGTTATGAAGTGTATACAGAAGGCTGTTTGTCACTTTACAGTGTTGAAATAGACAACTGGTCGAAAGATCTAATTAATCTATTTCACATAGTCGTTACTGAAAATTTAGCCGCAATTTATACCATCGTCTAAAATGTTTGAGTTACGAACAAAGCACTAAATACTGAGTATTTAAATAGTACAAAACGTGTCCTTATACAAACGCAAGCAAATGGCATACATGATGTACATGTTTTATGTAAGTTGACTAATAAAAACTAATATAAATTATTCTCCAGACACAGAATATTAAGGAAAAAAGTGTTCTTTATGTAGCTGGCATGCAAAAGAAGGTTGTCTTTGTTTTATAGCTGCATGATGTTGCATCTAATTTAAATGATTGAGCATATATTTCTTCTACTTCTTGGTTAGTTTAACAAATAAATAAATATATAATATTATGTGAGTTTAAAATAAAATTGAAACAAGGCCTGATAGAATAATAAATTATATTCTTTGAATATGAAGTATACATCATCTATCAATTTATTAACTAAAGAAATATCTTCGTTTTGTAAGGGTGTTTATGTTTTACGATTGAAAATAATGATGAAATATCTTCGCAGTTTTTTTATTCCTATGAAATGATACAAAAAGTGGTAATAAATGTTAGCGATTTATCTACGGCTTGTAGATAACGTGGGCACTCACCGCTCACCCTTGTCCGACCTCTGGGATCCGACTGCGATTATCGTATAACACCCACGCTGCAGAAAAGAAATAATTTCTATGACACAATACGAGCGAAGAGGCGGTTTCGCATCGGGTTACCACTTGCGACTCAGTAAGTTCTCGCGACACCCTCCGTTCGTCTTTTTTTCTCTTTCTAAGCTCTACGAACATTTTGAAAATACCGTGACAACTATTCCAATTAACCTTCCTATGCGGTTCAGAAATAACTCGTGATAAAAGCTTTTATGAACAATTTATAATTTTTTATTCATTTTATTGCAATTCAAACGGGTGACCCAAAACTGAACAGACAAGTGTACAGAAAACGTACACAAGATTTCATCATATATTATACATATTATCGGTGATAAAGAAGAATCTTAATTTTTAAAAAATGACTTTTTATATCAAATATTTCATTGTTTGTAAAGTTATTGAATTAGTAGAAAATAAATTTTGTGAAATAAGTTAATAGTTTCATAATTGTAGAAGGCAAACACATTGTGTCGTCTTGGACAATCCCCACTAGTTTTAATTGGTCGTATGTTGAGGAATGTAGCATAGCTCACGGGAGCAGAGTTAGAGCTGGTGGATGGACCCTACTGCCAGTCCAGGACAAGATTTAAAAAATTATTTAAACATTAATTAAGGTTTTCGGTTGAGATAAAAAAGTCAATGGCACGAGCGGGATTCGAACCCACGCTCTTCGGCTACATACGCCGCTGCTCTACCACTTGAGCTATCGTGACCTCGATCCACTCGGACACCAACTTCCCCTCTCAACAGCACCTTTTGAATTTTCCCTCCTTTTTGCCATTTTTCAAATGTCGTGTAATCGCATTGGATTCTCGGCGACTAATGAAATAGCTACGGAGAGCTTTAGTGAAGCATACTTCATTTTAATTAATTAAATTCACTAATTTCGTGGTTCGCTTGACCAATAAGACATTTTCTTTATTGTGCCAACGTTTCCATCTTTAGTGAGATCATCTTCAGGGTCTGGGATGTACGATAAATTATACATATAAGCTGTTAATATGGATTCATAAAATGGTGTACTGAAAATAGAACTTTTTGTTTTAATCAAACTATTTGTACTCCTTGAAATTGTATGTTTTCTGTGTGTGTCATATTTGTGAAGAAGTGTTTTGTGGCTCCCAACACGACACACATAATCATTTATTAATGGTCACTAAATATTACGCGTCATTTAAAAACATTAGAAACAGAACTGTGGTTATTTGATTTATTCAGAGATTAATCGATTCTATTTATGACGTTGTAAACGCCTAATTGTGAATGGTTGCTGCTTCATGGAGACAGATTTTCAACAGTTTCTGACATTCTTTCCAATCGACATAGTTTCTTTTGATTTTTTTCCCCCAATCTGTCTTGTGACAAATTTCATGTTCCAATCTTTGCTGTTGCAATTTATGCGTCCTGAAGTTAATAAATATTTCATTCCTTTCACTTCCAACCGATGTACGGTTTCCTTTTTGATATGTTTTCGCTGACGCTCAGCTGCTGAAAATTTTCAACACATTTTCAAACCGGTCAAGCCCCGAACGTGCAACAAAATTTAACAAAATTATTAAATACCAGTGCTTTCTTTTTGTCCGCGATGACGCGGAAATTTAAACTTTATCGCATTGGTAAAATGATGATTAAAAAAATTAACTTGGCTTAGAACAAGAGTACAACAGAGCTGAGATTTTAACGCGAAACTTTTATTAATATGCTAATTCAGTCAGAAATGTTTTATATTCGATGTTTAAAGAAAACGAAAACTTGTGACAAACACCCTAGGTATGTAAATGACTGTGGTGTCGTTGCACGAATGATTTCCTGACACGTAACATAATTTTTACAATAGTGAAAATAAAATTCAGCCAGTTATAAAATATCACATTTTGTATAACATTCAGTCTGATTTCTATTGTAGGTGCAGTACGCATACCAGCTCCCGGGGTTCAAGAGGGTGAAAAGAGGTTACAAGCCTCTGAACGTGGAAAACCTCGTACCTCATATCAAGCCGGAGCGAGACCCCACGGACCCCTATTTCACGTTCCAGTGGTATTTAAAAAACACCGGTCAAAATGGTGGCAAACCTAAGCTTGACCTGAACGTCGAAGCAGCCTGGGCGCAGGGTGTCACAGGGAAAAATGTAACGACCGCAATTATGGACGACGGTGAGAAATAATTTTTTTTTCGACTTTTTGTCTATTTAAGTTTTTCTTAAAAACAACTCTTTTTTAGGTGTCGATTACATGCACGAAGATCTTAAATATAACTACGTAAGTAATGCCATTAATTTAACATGTTTAATTAGTAATCAAGTGCTTAGGGAAACGGTTTGGCTTAAATATTTATAACATAGTTTGTGGAAGACTGTTTGCACTAAGTAAAATCGTCGAATCTTACAAGGAGCATTACTTACTCCCTTCTTTTTTTATATACTGGTTCTGTATTAAAACAAAAATTAATTATTGTATTATACATATGGTAACAGGAATAATATAAGGTAAAAAGCTTATAGAATAATAAAAGGGAACAACATGAGAGATACTAATCTGTAGTACTGCTGACTGAAAAAAAGTAGTAACATATTCCAATCTCCCAAGGTGCATTACTTAATCCCTTTCTTTTCTATATACACAGCTTCGTTAAAGAAACTCTACGGGGGGGGGATTACAATTTTTACAGGGAAGAGTTTTTAATCCTCTTTTGTTATGGACAGCTAATATGTTACTTTTGATCAACATCGACAGTGTAATCATTTTCCTCCCAACGTCGTCTATTTATGCCAGAAATGAGCCAAAATAACTAAATCGTCAGCATATAAGGGCACGATCAACTCTTTCCTTTTTCCGATGTAAACCACAAAAGTACCATTATCCGCTAGAATCTCCTCCTGCATGACTCCTTCATGTCATTCCATTTAGATTTATCACTATTAATGTTGAAAACCGTTTTAACATTCTCATATATAAACTGTATTAACGATTTGTGTTTGGTGTTAGTCCTTCAGAATTGTTATTGTAGGTGAAGATTTTGTTTTCATTAAGGAAGATTATTTTTTAAGACGCTTAAAATCAGTGGAAAGGAAAGATAATTCGCTCATACAACATGCAATCTCTTTTTTGTACAAAAAAAAATTAAATTCTTAGAATATTCTTCCAGCACATACTTTTCGTTACAAAGTAGATTTTATTTCAGTATCTGTACAGAAACCAGGAATTTGAAAATTTGGAATTGGATGACGGGCGTTTTCGTTCGATTTATCCAAAACGGTATTAGAGAAGGTGGCGTTTTTTCGTCAGAAGACGTAACAAACATAGTGTAAAACTCAGCTATTCGGTACCGATTTGGATTTTATGAAGCATATGCTATTGCTGAAAGAATAAATAATAAACAATAATAATAATACTTGGAATAGGAGATTTATCTAATCTCTTTGGTTAAGGAGGACTACCTAAAAACTTACAGTTAATACTATAACTACTGCAGGACCTGCGCTTCACTAACAGTTCCACTCGACCAAATCATATTCGACGAGAATTACACGAAATTTACACTAATTTGTCATCTCAACCAATAAATAGAATTTTGAATGAAAGAGTTGATTAATTCTCCTTTTTTACTGACTTGTTGCATCTTACAATTTATCACAAAAAACGCATAACAAACAATGACAAGCCTTCAAGAGCTGTTATAGCTTTATTTTTGGTTCTTCTAGTCGTCGCCCACTCACAGCATTGCGGAAAAATTAACATTTAACATGCTAAGAAAAGGAGGCGTTCTCTATCTAAACTGGTCATTTCTGTATTCGAGTTAAACGAGGTATCATCTAACAAACATCGTGAATATTATTTGTTCGAGTTATTCCCACTTAGCTAGCAAGGTTAGCATAAGGATCTTGAAATATACCCGACTTCGTTGATTTTGGTGTACTCAATTTAATTTGAATAGAGATCAAAACCAAAGCCATAGCTATCATGTCGGGCAACCAGGCAGCTATCAGAGCAATAATTAGCTCGAGAAATGTGCGCAAAAAAAATCTCTACTGGGGTCCCCCAGGATAAGCAGAAGTAAAAGTAACGATGCTACTACACAGCTAATAGGCCCTGACCGTGTTGGTTGTGTAGGTATTTGCACTACCAATTAGCATATTACGAAAGAATATGATGAAAGTGAAGGAACGTTGGAATTCACTGGCTGGAGACAATCCAAAAACCTCTTGACGAGATTTCTTAAGAAAGAAACCATATAATGCACCAAAACAAGCAAGATTAGGCTCCAGAATCTTAACTGCGAATTGGATGGGCATTCGAGGGAGATTGGTATCAACTAACACGGACGTACGGCTAGAGGAGGATGTGCAAGACCATATATAGGCGCTGAAGCTATTCTTGGGATAACACAAAGAAACCCAGAATCCTCCACCACAGAATGGATGAAAAAAAAGTGGATAAACTTTAGGAGTACTAGACATAAGGGTTATTCACGATCTTTTTGTTAACCCTGTTATCTCTGTTAGGCCCTGTTACATCGAGAAAAATGATGACGTAGATTTGTAAGAATCGGATAGCTAACATTCCTCGATCTAACAGGCCTGGGCCAATGTTGGATGTTAGGTCGAAAATGTAGTCACACTGCTATCCGTTAGGGCGTAGGTAACCAACATGGGTGCCATGCATTTAACAGCTGTTTTTCGTTTACACGTATTTTTATTTTTAAATAAGCACTATTCAGACAAATACATTTCTTTTGTTAATTTCTGACCTGTCCTTTACTACTCTCATTCAAAACGAATACATCCCATATCATACAAAGTTGTCGGCTGTTAAAGTAGGTCGGTACTAATCGAATCGTGTCATTTGTTAGTATTTTTCGAGTGCATTTTGAATGAAAGAGTTGATTAATTTCCTTTTTATATTAACTTCTGGCATATTACAATTTAATACAAAAGAAATCCAAAACAAAGAAAAACAAGCCTTAAAGGACTGTTATAGCTTTATTTTTGTTTCTACCAATCGCCAAAGGCAACATTGCGGAAAAATTAACGTTTAAGATGCCAAGAAAAGAAGGTGTATTCACGATCTTGCTGGACATTTCTCTATTCGATTTAACACCAGTTAACAGCTTACAAACATCGTGAATACCCCTAATGTAAGCTGATGCTAAACTATCCTCACCAAAAGTGGCAAACGTACTGCTACAATTAGAGAGGGCTAAACTCAGAAAAGTAATCGGACTATATGAAGATCACTGGCATCTGAGAAAACATTTGCACGTACAGGGCATATTCAATGTTGATCCCATTTGTAGATTATGTTAAGAGGAGAATGAAAAGCCATCCCAACATCTTCGAATGTGAAGCTACCGTTCAAAGAAGGATCCAGTTGATTGCTCTGAACTTGAACTAGCAACATTCCAAAAGGATGCAGAGCTTAGGAAAAAAAAAATCCTGATCGTACAGATTATACGAGAAGGCAAATGGATATTATACGTTATTAACGGACTCTACTAGGCTTATCCGCAGGATGAAATGCTTTTTGATAGTAGGAGATACAGCATAACGGTAGAAAACGTTCAACCAATAAAAACTAGCCTAATGAAAAAGTTGCTTGACTAATTGCGACTTTGGTGTAGATTAGGTGCTATAGGTAGAAAACTTGGGGTACAATAGCTCTAAAACTTAGCTCCCGCTCCCTAAAATGGAAGAATGTTAAGTAATTTTTTAGGATTCACAACAGCAGAAATCATATAAACCCTCAGGTTGCCTTTTGAAGAAAAAAAAAATGTAAGTATGTCGGGTTCGAATGCAGGGTCACTGGATTCGAACACGGATCCTTGACATTACAGTAATAAGCGCCGTATCAACGGCTAAACCGCAGCGGCCACCGTCGCCCCTAATGTTAACTAATATTAGCTCTACACCTTTTGGAACTAACATGGTTTAAAAATTAATAGGGTTAGCACAAAGATCGTGAATACCGCTATAGACTTAATAATAGCAATTAACTTCTCATAAATACGCAATCCATATAATTTTTTCTGCATAATTATCATGAGGCACAGAATTCAACAATTTACCAAAGACCAGAAAGTAGCACAATTTGACCTTTTTAAGCTGTAGAATGAAAGTATATATTGTTAATCATCCAATCCCGCTTTTAATACGTTCCTATTCATCTGTGATACTGTATTAGTACTTACTATTTATTTGTGTTTTATTCTTTATTAATCAAACTTTTTTTTAAATAAATTGTGTTTCCTACAAAAGGACCTTGGGTAGAATTTGTACTTTTCTCATTTTTCTCTCTCTCTCATTTATTAAGTAAGAAGAGTTGTGATGGATCCTTGTGTAACGGTTGATCCCTTTGACATATAATCCTCTGTGTTTCTGACTTTAGCCTTTCCGGCAAAATACATATTTGCCAAGTATATCACAGTGTCCGACATATTTACACTAGTTCCGAAGTGCTGCAGTCTCATTACTTGTTTCCTTTAAATCCAAAAATAGCGTAGCGCGAGCTCAAAATTATTGGTATCTTAAATCGATACTGTGACCAAGTATTGCAAGAATGCCGGCTGTAAGGGAAAGTATATTAAAAATATAAAATTTCCATAATATGTTATGTAAATTTGTGTTCTAAACTCTAAACGTTTCTGTAAATTAGGTAAATACCTTTCTTTTTTTATTGAACCCAAGTTATGTTACAAATTAGACAAAATTTAAATCATAAATTCCACAAAAGAACGTATTAAAGTAGATCAAAATTAATGACAAAAATCGGAAAAATTAATACGCTAAATTAAATGAAAAATTGTTTCAACTATGCGCGAACATTGGGCAAAGCGGAAGGCACAGATCGCTCATGCAATATTTCAGTGCCATAAATATTTATAATTGCTTCTAGACCTTTATTTGTGTGGCATGGGCTATTTATCAGAACGCATGTGTTAATTTGCGTGAATGGAGGAGTACATTCACATTATAAACTTTTTACACTATCCCTAAGCACCCAAATCCCTGTGGGTAATGGAGGATGTGGTCGACCATTCACGCAAATAATCACATTCGTTCTAATAAATAACCCATGTTAGCAAGCAATTATAGACATTTATGGCAGTGAAATATTGCATGAGCGATCTGTGCCTGCTGTTGTGATTAAGTCCGCGCGTAGGTCTAGGTAGTCGGTTACATCATACTACAGGTCTCCTATTTCTTAGTAGCAAAAAAGACGCAAGAATGGAAGAAGACTTCCGACACCGACAAAATGAATGAAGCAATGAATCACTTACAAAATTATGTATATTATTCCGATCTAAACGTAGTATACAATCACATCCCTGTAAGCGACGATAAAAAAAGACACAGGATTCCATGACCCCTGGCGAATATGCAGACAATTCGGGTAACATTCGGATTGGCAAATAGGTGGAAAATCCTATAGAGAGAGTTTCGATTTCAAAATTCGCGAGTTTTAAAAATTGCAATTAACTTAATTATTACGCGTCGCGCGGGACTTTCGACTACAGGAAATTGACTAAGGTCCCTTACAACCGGAGTATGAGCGATTAAAATTAGTTTTTGTTAATCCTACGGGGCAAAACAACTCCTGCAAAATTAAAAAGTAAAATAACTCACGTACGACTTAAGCGACGTACACCAAACTTTGTCTGCCTCGAGAAGATCCCTCTCCGGACCAACTTGCCAATTTCCGTGAAGAAGAAAGCATTTTAACCCGTTCAAAAAGCCGTTCGATTAGAGAGCAATTTAATGTACGTGTTTACAGTTTAAGAGACCGAGCGAGAGTAGGTACCCCACCATAAACATAGAGGTCTGGGATATTCACTTCCGCAGAGTACTGATATTCCTCGGGGTCGGGGTTGAACTCACGCCATTCTCGCTAATAACTTACTTTTACTTAACAGACAAACACTCACCCCACTGTATCCGATATTCCGGGATACCCTCCGGGAGGGCAGGGTTAAGCAAACGCTATAGCGTTATAAATTGTCGCACATTTTTACTGTTAATTCATGTTATTTTTATTGTGTAGTGGTAATCGTCTGCCCATTATAAGTTTCTTACCAATGAACATGTGAGTTCCCGACCAGCATATTTTTATGCTGAATAGTAAAAGTTGCTAAGGAGAGAATATATAAGCATGGCAGTGACTGGTTTTTGATTTTTAAAAAGCTGTCTGTATAAGTCGCCCAGCCCTGGCTATAGCACGGATAGTTCATTTTTGAATTAGAAAAACCTCATTTAAATGTGATCTACAGCCTCGAAATATCAATCCGTAAATGAAGATGGGTAGGAAACAGGTCGTCTAAACCATTCTGCTTACATACGCCCTTGCCTACCGGCTGAGCATCTTATGGCAAAACAAAGTAGGCCGAGTTTAAGTTGCAATTGGAAAATGTCCTCCCTGTTTACAAATCAAATATTGTAATTAAAAAATGCTTTTTAAATTGATTCTCCTTTCCTCTACAGGTATTTCTTCTGATACTTCTTAATGATCACACGTTATTTTTCATCTCCACCCCCTTTCATTTCTTCATTTAAAATATGTATTGAAAACGTGTCATGCATCTCAGTTATTACACCCATCTTAAGAATGACCGAAGACAAAATAAAATTAGACTATTTTTCAGTTTTATTAAAGATATGACATTAGATAAACTCAAAATCTTTAACACAGAGAGGGCCGACGAAATCGTACGTAAAAGAAATGTTTACATGTGCAATGAAAGCTCTCGTCCGACAGCTTGGTCGAAAAACGATTGCCGCCGTCCAGCATTTTATAAGGCAAACTTTTATCACAAATAAAATCATTGTTTTTATTGTTGGTCGCACCGTAACAGAAGATGACGGAAAGTAGGTTACCCTGTGGGGCGGGCGCAAAGATGTGGCTGATTGAAGCCGAATCTAATAAGTTTGATCATTCTGCGGACGTAAAGCCCTTGAGAGAAGTTCTTTTATTATTATTTCCTCCTCCTAATTATTAATTTGGATCTCTCTTCAACGCCCTAGCCCCGAAAAGGTTATCAAGGTGAGCTAATAAACGCACCTTTCCCACGGGGACAGCTTTAATTAAAAAAATTACAATCGAAAAGCTGAGGCCTGACAAGTCCCAAACAATAATAAATTTAAATAATTAACGGGTAAGCGTCCCTAGTTTGACGGTCAAAATTTTCTTGATCATTCCATTGCAGTTTTTGTTTTAATTAGTGAGTGAAAATCTGAAGCCGATTTTATTTTGCTCTGGCCTCTCAAAACGAAGTGATGTAAGACGATTTTATTTATTTATTGCTATCTATACAAAAAATACATTGAGTATTAATTGATTGATTGATTGAAAGTTTCCAGGTATATACATTGAGTAAATAGAATGGTCATATATTTCAATTAATTATTCTTTTTATGTAAAGCCTTGGTTGAGATAAAAATATGTAGAGTATAGTTTTATTCAAACCTGCCAGACAAGGAGGCAGTGGGGAGACAACCAAGCAGTTCTAACGTCGATTCTACCATACAGCACCTAAATCAAAGAAAGCTCCAGGTTTTGATCTAATTACCCAAAAAATTCTTCAACTCTTCCGCAAAAGGCCATCATACTCATTATATGCCTATTTAATTCCATTCTTCGTACAACCTACTTCCCTATAATGTTCATTGGGATTCGACTTGTGGTTTTCAGACATACAACGTTATATCAACGCCCCAGCTTTCGACAAGGTTTTTTTGCAAATGTTTTTTTTTTTATTATCTCTTTTGCCTATGATTTGTAGAAAACAGGCGACAATATTGATCAAAGGTAATTACAGTGGGACAGTCCAATAACAAAATGCTTTTCGAAAAATTCCTTCACAAAAATTAACTCTTTGAGTTCATTTCAAGATTAAATCATAAAATTGTAGGTTTGGATGAGAAGTTGGTGTCCGAGTGGAATCAAGTCACGATAGCTCCAGTGGTAAAAGCAGCGGCGTATTGAGCCGAAGGTCGTGGGTTCGAATCCCGCTCATACGATAGCTTCTTCATTTCAACCAAAACGTTACATAAATAGCTTCATTAATTAAAAAAAGGAATTGGCTTAATCACACCACTAAAGATAATGGTTTAAATTAAAAGGTTGAACAAGTGCGTAAGTTGGGTTATTGAATTCCAATATTCAAGCCCAGCATACATTCTTTTACAAGTCACGCTACTCTAGTTTTTTAAACGTTCGGGAATCTGCAGAAAATGCCCACATGCGGTTAATTGCGTTATGTTTTCACCGTATGAGCCTTCCCCAAAAAGCTTTTCATCCTTCAGATATCCAGCATATAATCATAAAAGCTTTCCAAACAAAAAGCCCCTGGAACCGACCTTATAACAGCTCAAATCCATAGATTCCTCCCCTCCTTAAAAACTGCTGATTTTCTCTTACAATAGAAGTTTTTCATTATCAAGATTATCTACCTCCAAAGCCCCATAAACCTCACCAACTACCTCAAACCTATCGCCCGATAAGCCTTTTACCTACCCTAGGAAAAATTAAAGAAGAGCATTTTTAAAAGAATCCTTCCCATCCTAGAAGAACAAAACATCATCCCAACCACCAGTTGGCTTCCGCAAACATCACAAACCAGCACTGCCACCTTGTTAGGCGCTATCTCTTCCTCTCTTGAGCTGAAACAGTACCTCTCGAGTGCTTTTCTTGATGTACTAGCATCAGGATATGCTGTGGAAGGCCAGTAGCATCTTCTTTGGCTTACTTCCATATTCCCCATCTTACCTGGGTAGCCACCTCGACGAACGGTTAAAACTGTCGCGTCACAACGAACGAATGATTGGCCGTGCGGCACTGAACTGGGGGTTCGGCCAAACATTCCAAATGCCAACTTAGAGAGATTGCCCAATTCAAAATCCTCCAAAAAGAAGTAAATGTGTGTACTTTCTATGTATCCAATCCGTAATGACCTTAACAATCCTTTTGATAAAGATGTCATAACATTTCGGTATACAAAATTCCACAAATCCCTTTCATTGCACGCCAAACCGTTAGTCCCCACCTTACCATCGCGTACTATATCCAATAATCCTCCCTGGAGAATACAGCGGCAGTGACGTCGCGACCAGTTGGGCAGTGAGACTTAGCCTAGATAGATCATCGGAAGATAATTGTTCGCATTCTAGTGGTAGATTATTTATTTTATTTTTCTTAAATTACTATATTTTGTTTTAATTTATTTTTAAATTTGTACATATAAACAATTTTAATTGTGATATGTTCAAATAAATACAGTTGTAAAAAGAAAAAACGTCACTTTTGCTGTTTTCGTATTTAAATCATGACGAATGCTTATTTATCAAGTATATGAAGTTAATTCGTCGTTTTCTCTTTGACGTGGGCCGTAATTATTTTTAACGGTTCGTTGATTCATGATATTATTGTTAAATCTTTGTAAACTATCTCTTTGTCTTTACTTGTATTTATTTATGGTAAAATGTTAATGGAAAAATATTGGGTTACAGAATGCCAAAGCGAGCTACGACTTCAGCAGTAACGATCAGTTTCCTTATCCGCGATACACGGATGACTGGTTTAACAGGTTAGTCGAACAATATACCAATTATGTTTTTATTGGTTTTGTAAATTCTTTCATGAAAAAATTTGATTTTATATTAAAAATATTTAATAAACAGACCAATTATTTGTCGAAAAATATGCAATTCCAATGGCCGGCCTTTAGTAAACAAAACTATTTATCCGTGTAGGCAGTCCTTTTTCTACGAAATTAGTTTATATATAATTCGGTGACCGAATTGTAAATGGGGGTATGGGCGTTGCTTTACATTAAACATGAGTTTGTATCAACGTGTAAACAAATTGACACCATTTCTGAATTGATGAGTTGAATTGGACCACATTAATCATGACTCTGATGAGTCCATCCAAACATAGATCTATAATTAAACACGCTGCAATAATAATGATTAATGAACAGTAATAAGGAGGGAAATGCTATCCTGACCAAGTAGAGAATTCATTATAATTAGTATCGTTATTTTCAAGATTCATATGAAATATAAAATGGCATTATTACACAGGATGTCTCTCCACTCGATGCGTCTTCACCACCGCAATCTAATGGAAGAAAAAACAACAAATAAAACCTGGTCCAATTTTCAACCAGTTCGCAGATATTCAACATTTTATTATTTTTTTCCGATTTCTACGGTTTTCCCCACAAATCTACGAGTAGCTCTTGAACTATTCATTATCGTGGAAGTCTAAAAAAATCATTGAAAAGAGCGTTAAATTTCCTTTAAAAAGGCCCCCCTTCTAGAGCTTTTCATTTAATCTTTCAGTTAATTAAGGTTGTTAATTTAGATAAAAAAAGTCAGTGTCACGAGCGGGAAAATTCAAAAGGTGCGGTTGAGAAGGGAAGTTAGTATCCGAGTGGATCGAGGTCACGATAGATCAAGTGGCCGAAGATCGTGGGTTCGAATCCCGCTCGTGCGATCGACTTTTTTTATCTCAACTAAAAACCTATTCATTTTTCTTTCTTTTTGCACTTTTTATTAAGTTAAAATTGGGAAATAAATTTTTACCAGGACAGAATGTTGCTTTACGAGATTATCTTAACTTCATTCCCCCTTTTTTTACACCATCGCCACTATTTTCCCATTTAGCAGAAAAATTAATGTAATTTAAGAAAATGTATACCTGCTAATATATGAAACAATTGTTTTGAATTTTTTTCAATGAGGTTACTAATTTAGTTTTTTACCAAGTTTTGAACAAATTAATTTTTGTTTTCCTTGGGGCGCCAGTGGCCGCAACGAGAGGTTTTATTAAAATATTTTGTTTATCTATTTATTCTCCATTGCCTTTCTATAATCTTAGTGAAATTTCATTTCGTAAAATGGACGCAAAGAAACTAATTGAGGTCAGAAAAGATTGTGTTTTTTGCCCAGTCCAATGAAAAACACACAAATGCGGAATATAAACACAGAATAATTTAATTCATTTAATTAAAAAATAATCATATAAATTAATTCACTTTCAATACATTTTTTCCTTGCATTGTAAACCACATTCTTCTCCTTCTACGATGATTTCTTCGCCGATTAACTTCTTCCTTAAAGCAAGTGCGATCATCCCAAATTCACTATTTTTAAAACTTCTTAACATTTGTTCTCAACGAAACGGTGTAAGCTTCGAACGAAGTAGCTACTAAACTACCGAGTGTTGTCCGACACGGTACACACAAATGGGGTTCTCCGTCACCGTCACCGCAAGTCGGCCGACAGTTGCGGGTCCGGTGAGGCTATGTCGAGTCCACGCTTCTCAATTGATGACTGTAAGGTAAAGGTCCCGGAATTTACTGGCAACGTTTGTGACGCGAGTAGCCTGACACACTGTATAATAAATTAAAGTAATTTGTTGAAGTCGTGAGGAGTGGTCAAGAATGATGTAGTATCTCTCAGACCCAGATTGTTGAACGAGCAGTATATTTTCAAAAGAAAACCTTTTTTATGGGTCTATTTTAATTTTCTAAATTTTCAGCGGGAGTATCGTTTTCTTGAAATTTACAGAGACATGATCCTTCAAGAGAACTTTTGCAAGGTCCAGATTTTTCCGAACGAATTTTAAAATTGATGAATGAATTCAGGGATGAAAAGCTGGTTTTGGAGATATTTTAGATGATGATGAGACCAAACCAAGAAGAAGAAAAAATTACTTTATTCTTGTACTGGTGTCCCCTAAGAATAATTTCCATGAGATAAAATAAAAGAAGTACCTTCTATGAAGTCTCAAATAAAAAAATAAAAAAATCCGAAAAATATGGAAATCTTGGCACAATGTATGCCAGTAAGGCAGGCCAGAAGAGAAAATTACGAGAATATTAAACAAAAATAATAAATGTTATCGTGAGGTCTCAGCTTGCGGGTGATAGAGGGAGAGGAGGTGATTATAAAGATGGGCTTTAAAAGAGGTAGCGTGACGAATAGAAAGGGAAAGGGAGTTCCAACGGTACAGATTTTTTATATCATTTATTTTTATTACAATCTGTAATTATTACTTACAATATGTAATTTTTCGGATACATGAACTTACGTACAACTGACATTGAGGGGAGAAAATAGTCAATGTTATTCTCCCACTTCACTTTGTTTTTTTACAGTTCGCTCAGAAAGGAGGTCGCGGGGCCATTTACTCTTAAGACGGCTTTGTTGTAGGGATGGGTCCTATAGAACGGGCTTGGGCAAGACTATTTGGTTGGTGGGAGAGTCTTTTGTGAAACTTGGTAAATTTTTGGATGTAAGAAATTTGAAGGTCGTTGTGGAGACACGAAATTTGAGGACGACCGGAATTTGAGACATACCAAGGAGCATTTGCAATGGATCTGAGGACTTTAGATTAAAAGGATTGGAGACGTTGGATATTGGAAGGTTTAGCAGTTCCCCATAGTTCTATTCCGTACGTCCAAATCGGTTGTAGTTTGGTAAATTGTAAATTGGTATCTTGTCGATAGTTTAGACTGTCGTCCTATAAGTCTGTGCAGTAGATTATACCGTCTGTTTATGTTTTGTCGTGTCAGTCGTGTATATTGGATTCCACGTTAGTCGTATGTTTAGGTGGAACCCAAGGTAGCGAACGCAGTCGGATTTGGGGATAAGAACGTTGTTGTAGTATATCGTGAGGTTTGCTCTGGAGTGTAAATGTGACATGGACGCTCTTCATTTCGTTTATCTTCATTTTTCCATTGTCTACACCAATCTGCATACATGAGATATGTTCCTGCAGATCTTCCGAAGCAACCGCAGGATCGGAATTGTAGGATAGGGCAGCTGTATCATCGGCGAAGGATGCAAGTAGGGTTAGTTTAATGGGAATATCTGTAGTATAAAGGATGTAGAGGATTGGTCCGAGCACACTGCCCTGCGGTAATCCAGCGGCCAGAGAGAGCAGTATTCCGAGTAATCTGATCTTTGTCGGAAAGAACCGCTCTGGTAGATAAGAGCGGAGGATTAGGTAATGAATATTTGGAAGGACACGCTTTAATTTATACAGGAGTCCCCTGGGCCACACGTGGTCAAACGCTTGTGCCGCATTAAGGAAAGCTCCCATAAAATATTCTTTTTTGATCGAAGGAGGAGGATATACGGTCAACAACGCGAAACACCTGCTGAACTGTGGCATGGTGTGGGCGGAAGCCAAACTGACGATCGGGGAGGAGGTTAGAGATTTTAGATTTAGATTAGAGATATATTTTAGAGACCACGATTTCCTGTTTGAATAGTTTAATATACATATATAATAACTAGAGAAATGATTTTTATGCAGTAAAATTTGCCAAAATATGCTATAAAATATGCAATTGAAAGCCCTGAAATATGCAATGATTATGCAGTAAACCAACTTTTAATTTCATAGTAACTTAGGCAGATATAGATATTAAAACTCTTTAAAACTAATAATAATTAAAATTCGCTAGTATTTAGAGTTTATTTACATTTAACAAAAACATTTTCTCAGTTACAAAATTACAATACAATACTAATACATTTTATACACATATTCTATACATACATACAAATATATTACACCAATTGAGTATAACTGATGTTAATAAACACAATAATAATAACAGTACTTCTCTAAATTGTCTTCCGTGAAATTATGCCTACGGTCGCATAAAATTTTGTATATGAAAATATTGTGTATAAGACCAGAGAAGGAGTTTTATATTCTTTTGTCGGTATTCCTAGAATCTTCTCTTCCCGTCGTGCGGCTAAAACGCAATATTTGGCGTGATAATACGCGATTTTACGTTCAAAAATCTTCCAAATATGCAATTTTATACGATATTCTTCAAATATGCAAAAATGTGCTCTTTAACATTTAACCTACGGCTTCGTAGATGCATGATTCGGATGAATGATTTCATCGATCGTATGTGGTGACAAACAAAATATGCAAATTCATAAAAATCCGGTCTCTAATATTTACACAACACAGAAATGTATTTATGATTAGATAGTACATGTAAATGTTTAACCTTTACGAACTGTTATAAATTCTGGTCAAAGGATAATGCCGTTTCTCCTAATTTGAATAAATTTTGCTTCTTTTTTCGTTGGCCTGAACGGCTTAGAATGATTAATTTTGCAAGTCGACAACGTGAATCCACGCGAGACAAATATATTGGCCTGGGTGACAAACACGTCCCACCATAAATACAACCACGAAATATTTTTTGTTATCTAGGGCTCCCCGTTAAGCTTGAGGCTTTTTACCAGAACCCAAAGCTTAAGAGCTCCCGTATATCCTTCAGGCCCTGGCTTTTCCTCCCCAGGGTTAGGAATCTCAGCCTACATAAGCCTTCGCTTGAAGAACGTGTTCCGCTGTTTCTCCTTCTCCTGGCAGAATGTGTCTATCTGCACAGGCTTGTTTCTGCCACTCCGAGTTCATACATTTCCCTCCGGAGTCTGCAGTGTCCAGTTATAGCCGCCCAACTACTATTCTACTCCTAGCACGTCCGAGATTTAGTAGGTCTGCCGTTAGTTTCTGCGATAGACTTTAGTAAACTTTTCCGCATGCCTCTGCCCCGAGATATATCCCCATTAAGCGGAGGACGTATTATTGATCCATTGTGTAAAGGTCCGCGTTTTGGCAGTTTGGTAAGCCACAAAAGGGTTCAGGGCCAATGGTATTAAACTTTCCTTGTCCAATTTATCGGCCTCTTCGTTGCACCTCTGCTCTGTGTGCCTTGGCAAGGGAAATTTTGTTATTTTCTCCAATGTCGGACAAGGCTCTAATGCAGTGCCAAACCACTCTGCACTTGACCGACGATGCGGCAATTGCCTTCAGTGCCACCTGGCTGTCCGAATAGATGGCTATTCTTCTATTGATAATACCCAGGCGTTTTATCTCCCGGAAATGTTGGTGCCTTTTCTGTTTTTAACGATACATAGTCTTTTAATCTACTTGGCACAGCGTTCAATAGCCACAGACTACGATTGACGGAGTGATATCCCAAGGATTAATTTATTTGTACAAATACCACTTTCTCTGTAAATCAGATATGGTCGGCATTAACTGGGATCCCTTTCTGCCCTACGAGGTATTTTGATTAAAAAAATTTTCTCAAAACTGAATTTAGGGGTCATGGCACCAATAGGCATCCCCAAAGTTCTGTCAACCTGAAGCTCCTCTCGAAGCGTTTGTTCCTCCTTGTTATTTGAGTAGTCTATTGGCGTCTGTCCCTTCATTAGCCTATGAATTGTGGCTCTGGTCTCTCCCTGGATAAAGTGTGTAGTGGTGCTTTTTGATTCAAATATAAAGTGAGCATGTAGTTATAGGGCAAGGAAAAGTAAGTAATTCCGTCATACAGGAGGGCTTAACGTCCGGAATCGAACTCAGAGCCGCTAGCGTTGCAATTACGAAGAGGACGCCCCAACCACTCTGCCACCGCTTCCCCCAATGGCCAGTATAAAGGCATGTTTCCTTAGTTATAATAATATCATACAGCATTTATTAACACCAAAAGTATCATAACAGCACAATATGCATCTTCTCTTTTTTAAGCTAAAGTGCGAAAGGCACCTGCGCTTTTTAACCTTCAACGGAATAACTATATTACATTGACCTTGTCACTTTATTTTCGTTGCTGGCAGTACAATTGGGGAGGGAAATTAAAGAAAACCCCAATTGTAATCCAACTATTTATTTGTTTATTAACGGACATTTTCCCATTTTATTAGAATATTTACAAGAAAGACAAAGAACTTTTACGACAAGAAAAACATAGAAATATTAATAATAATAATAATTATTATTATAACTTACAGTATAATTTTGATACCAACATTTGAATACAAAAATAATATTTGGGAGTAAATCAGAAGAAATATTAATAATATTACTTAGAGATCGCTGTTTATTGAGATCATCTTCAGGGCCTGGGATTATAAACATCGTTTAAATTATACAAATACGTGAAGGATGTGAAAAAATGGATGTATACAAAATAGAAGTTTTCGATTAAATCAAATTATTGTGTGTGCCACTCAGTGTTTGTTTTCTGTGTAAATGTGTCATTACTGTGTCTCGCGTCGAGAGTACCAGTTTTTCGTTTATATACGTTGAATTTTGAAGGGGTGGGGAAGGAAGTCGGGATAAAAAGGCATTTTGTATGAGGAGTCGGCTTCTTTGGGGTAAAAGGAGTCGACGATGAAAAGAATGGGTAATGGTTCGGCCTGATTATCCTTTCAGTATTATATTGAAAAACCAGTGTTGAAGAATTAGACTTAGATGTAAATGTGTGATGTGTGGAATGTGATGCCTGTTTTATATATTATATTGTGTGTTTTGTGTGATGTAATGATGCTATATCTATGTTATTGATATTGAATGTGATTAATGATATTGGCGTAGCTCCGAGTGAGTTACATATGTCTGTTCTTTAATTGATGCTCTGTTTATCTCTGTTGATGTAAACCGCCAACCAAAAGTTACGTTTGTGTTTGTTTTGTTCTGTGTGTAATATTTTTGAATTGTTCAAGTCGAAATTGTGTTGGTGTCCAAAATGGTGGGTAACCAGTGCTGTAGGATTTTGTTTGGGTTTTTTGCAATCGTAGATATGCTGCGTTACTCTCTTGTCCAGATATTGGGATGTAAGACGGATGCAAGTTGCCGGACAGTTTAAACAATAGATTTTGTAAATTACGTCAGGCTTATTTATATCTCCCATTCTTAGTATACTCTGGCAATTAACCAACGAACTTTGCTCTTTTATGAATAAGGGAATATATTATTTCAATGACGTATCGTTTCAAGGCTCACTCTTGACACATTTCCTGTAATACTATCCCGTACAAAAAAAATTATCATGTAACAACCATTTATCCATACCCACTTTTAATCCCTAAACCGAAATATGACCTATTGGGTTGTCCGGAAAATAATGCAGGATTTTGGTATTAAACAAAAAAAAAAGAAACTAGTTATTTTAAAGCAATGTTCTTTAATCAAAATAATTTCCCATACTCTCAATACATTTCTCCCAACGTGTTGGTAACTTATTAATTCCGTCTGAGTAGAATTCAGAATTTTTAGAATTGATAAAGTCAATAAATGCATTTTCCAGTTCCGTTTGATTTTTGAATATTATGTGTTGTAAGTAGTGGTCCAGGTGTCTAAAAAAATGGTAGTCAGTAGGCGAGAGGTCCGGAGAGTAGGGTGGGTGAGGCAAAGTTTCATAGCCAAGCTCCAATAATTTTTGTGACGTTACACGTGACACATGTGGTCGAGCGTTGTCATGCAACAAAATGGGCCCTTTCCGATTGACCAAAGAGGGCTTCATTACTGCCAATTTCTGATGCATGGTATTAATTTGGTTACAGTATGATTCAGCATTGATGGTTTCGCCAGGATTTAAGAAGCTGTAGTGTATTAAACCAAATGAAGCCCACCGTACCGTAACCATTACCTTTTTTTGATGAGTTGGGGGCTTTGGAAAATGTATTGGAGCTTCTCCTTTGTCGAGCCACTGTCCAGAACGTCTAGTGTTATCGTGTTTTGGGGTTTTCTTCCACCACTGATCGCAGAACATCATCATTAAGAGAGGAAGGCCTTCCACGACCTTCTTCATCTTCAAGGCTGAAATCTCCCTCCCGAAATTTTTTAAACCACCTTTGCACAGTGCACTCATTAACACAACCCTCGCCCCAGACTTGGTTAATGTTTCTAGCCGTTTGGGCTCCGCTTCAGCCGAGTTTAAACTCGTAAAAGAAAATCGTACGAAATTCTCGCTTTGACATTATAAGGATGACTGAATTATTTCCAAGTAGCGGAATGCTACAGAGGTAAACAAACAATATCATTTGGAAGAGGATTAATAAGTGTTGACATTCATACAAATGAGTAATCCTGTAAACGTAAACAGAATATTTTATATAAATTTTTTTAAATGAAAACTTAAAATCCTGCATTATTTTCCGGACAACCCAATATTTACTTTTACTTGCATAGAGATTGTAATGAAGGTATGTGGTATCCTTTATTCGGACACTGCCGAATGGGACAATATTAAAAAGAAAAATAATTCAGCAAATCCTTGCTGCGCAGTGGAAATGATACAATAACAACGAAATCCGAATTACAAAAAAATATATTCCTTTTAAAACAATAAACCAAACAAATTCACATTTTCGAAATAAAATATTTTTTAAAAATCTCAATTAAAATTCACACAAAAAAGAATTAAAATATTTCTTTTGCCAACCTGTAAACGCTATACGATGTAGTTGCTGCGACTGCCTTCAAGCTACTACTCGTTATGGCGAAAGCAGCGCTAGTTTTTCCAACTATTAGTTTGGCAAGTAAACTATTTACGTTTTTTATACAATACAAATCAAAATAAAATTTTCTTGACTTAACAAATTAAACAATACAAAATAAGATTTTTCTAAATGAATTGAAAATTAAATAACCTTTACTTCCTTGTTAAAAATAATACTTTACTTGAAAATTATTATATACAAAAAAATATAAACAAATTGTCGTGATTTTCATGACAAGATAAGTAATCAAAAGTATTGTTGCAAGGAATTAAAAATTAATAATAATTGTATTAAACAATTGTTTGCAAAGGAAAACCTTTTTTATTGTGAGTATGTACCATTTATAAACTAATATTTAGCTTTCAAGCGAAAACAATTGTGATGAAAAAAATGATGTGAACAGTACATTATTTAAATCTAATACTAGTTTAATTAAATTCGACAAAAATGAATTATTGTTGAAAAAAAAAACGTACCGATATTTAATGAATCGAAAATCATGTTTACACAAACCGACGTGAGTGGCGAAGCATACATAAGATACATGTAGAAATGCAACCATTGGAACTATTATATGTTCCCTCGACGTTTTGAACAATTTATGTTTATGTTATAATATGTTTCGGCGTTCTGTCTATATTCTCCGTGTTCGTTTATTTTCGCTGTCACCATAAAGAAGACGAACCACTTCTACGAGAGGCACAACTAAATCATAAAGAAGACCCTCTTCAAGAAGTGGCGTCTCAGCCGACACCTGCGTCTGCGTGCAGGACTGCCTTTTTTTCTTTTTTTCTCACAGAAGACTCAGACTTTGGGGCAGAGGAGATATGGAATAAGAAAACGCCCCTCAGACCAACACGTCAGCAGTCTGGCGGGTCCAGAAGGCCGCCCATCATCTTAATCAGAATTTTTTTAAAATGGTATAAAAACCCTAACCCCTATATATCCTAGCCTTACTCGTGCGATAGCCTTCTCCCTGTCAGTCTGTCGGATTAAACTTAAAAAACGTACAGTTGTGACAATAAAGTTTCTTTTTTTAAATTTTGTTCGAGCGCTTATTTAACTTCGATATTAAACGATTCTGGTAAAACGAGGAAGTGGAGCTCAAAATTATTAACCCCGAAGATGTCGTTTGCGAAAGCATTTCCAAACCACACATTTAAAAGACCATAATTATCGCTATATCGTACGTCTCCCTTTTAAATCCGATGCACCTCCCCTTTCTCACAATAAAGACAATGTGCATAGATGTATTTCCTGTCCTAGGGAAGGCGGTCACGAGGGAACCAATCATAATTGCGTTACTGCTTCCATGGAAAATTCGAATGACAATTCCTTGAACTGTAACCTCATGCGCGGTCTCAAACTCCTGAAGGACTTAATTAACCGTCCGACGTCTTAATTACCTTTCGCCAACACTGCGACAACATATAGGCAGATACTTGTCCATCCGGATGCTCTTCACCATCAGCACATGTTACGCCGTCCGGCTCTATATTCTGAGGTTTCAGAATATGAACATAACACGGTCACTTATGGCATTATTCCCTCCGCAAATTTAGCCCGACTAGTTCTTCATTAGCTAGCTATTGATGAAGGGGGAATTCCCAATTGCTTCTGGAGCATTGCTTCGAAGTACTTTACCAACGTTGAGCTCCTCTCAAAACTCTTTCAACCCCACGCCTGGAATTTGGTGCAGCCCCTTCCAGCAAAATTAGGACTCTGCCAGATTTAAATGTTGGCGTACGTCCTAGATATTTTTACTCTGATTCTCGCACCATTTTGTCTTGACTTCGAATCCCCTCATGCTCTAAAGCCATTTGTCGCCGAGTCAGAGCTTTTACAGCACTCTGAAGAGATGTAGCTAACCTAAAATAGAAGGTTTGGTTGATAAGGACGTTAAAACGTCCTTAATACTTAATAATAATAATAGTTTATTAAATTTGTAAGCAATATTATGAAGTGAATATAAACGTACTCAATAAAAAATAAACAATACGGCATGGATTCTCCGTCTGCCGGTAGATGGTGAGAGCATAATAACAAAATTAATAATTATAATCATAACATAATAAGAGGGTTAAATAAAATGAATAACTAATTTTATACACTGCAAAATAATATAAAACTCTCTGATTATAAACTTATGTACATACTATATAAAACCTATAAACTTACTTAAACGACATCTACATTAACCAACAGATTTTCATCAAACATTTGATCAGAGGCAATTCTTACATTAATATCACCTTAAAATGTAATTATTAGAATTGTCTTCTACAAGGGTATCGCGTAATTCCTCAAAATCGGTTTGTAAATTATTACAATTAAGATACAATTAAACGGGTATGACGCGTACTGAGATTCCATTTATTTCGACATCAATTATATTGAGATTTTCTAACTTAGGTGTTTTCATAATCCTGTTCTGCCTTTTTGTGAAACCTAAAAGGCCCTTTGATCTGCCAAAGACAGAAGATCTCCGCGCCGGCACCCAACACAGATTAAAACCTAAAAAAATCTACTAAAGAAATTAAATTTTTCTTTTTTTCGTAACATGAGTTTCTATTAAAGAAAATAAACATCAAAACTAGTGAAAAAATAAAAAAAAGAATCGCTCATATCCTTATTACTTTTAAGATTGTTTACATTATATGCTAAAAAACAAAACTCTTTAACAGTAGAAGAATTGTCCAATTGGCAGAATGTATACGGCAGGTCTGTCTTTGTAAATATTTTGATGACCAGCTTGATTTGGAGATTTCTGAAGATCTTGAAGCCCCAAAGTCCCTGAGTGCGAATGATCACCTCGTCATTCTTGGCGTTTTGGGTTCAATGAAATTTGTTTCAAAAGACTCGTGACATCCATCCCCAAAACTTCACCTAGCTTGTCCTATCCTGGTACTTGTTGGTATGTAAGACCGACAGTGCTGTGCCAGTGAAAACGGGAACCATTTATGTGTAATGAGTCTTTTCTCAGAATGCATTGTATCCCGTTTCATTTGCTTAACGTTCCTTCGTAGCTGTATGAGTTTCCCCATTTATCCGATGTGCGCGCGAAATTGACCAGCAAAGGACACGGAAAGTATTCTTGCGTCTTAAAGGTTTCACAGCTGCAATCTCAAAGGATTTGGACAGCTGTAAAACCTCCGTAAAACCGTAAAAAATTAAATTACTTCTTCAGCTAAAATTATCCAGAGCTTCCACTTGTCTTTCACGCCTTCTATCCACTTTAGTTAGGCAGGCCACTTCATTGCCATATTTTCTTTTTCCAACGTTTCAATTTCTTCAAACATTCTATCAATGTTCTTCTTTAATGTATTCAAGTCCTGTTTTGTAGGTAAACAAGAGAACTTTGCATCTATCGTTAGGCAAAGCAATCCTAAGTCCTCTGTCCAGCCGCCGAGGTTGGGCTCCAAGGTCTGCCAACAGCCAAATCATTTCAGCCCCAACGCAATCAACTCCTAAATACGAACCCTATCATACCCTCATTCATTTTTAAGTATGTAAATTATTTTCTATTTATATGTCATACGCTCACTTTGTGGGGTACTCACCCGTTACACATATACAACAAACATAATTGAGGGTCGACGTAATATTCCGCCATCGGTATTCTCACACTACAAATTCATTCTCTACAAACACTACGGACACAAAACTCATTACTATATAAAATAAAACAACTCTGTTTCCTCTATATTTACTTTTTTTGTTGAATCAGAGAACAAACACTGTCTTCTAACTCATGCTTCATTCTAGTCATGAAAAAATCTAGTCATCAACGAATCCGAACAGAAAACCCGAGTTAGTTAAAATAATTTTTAAACATAATATCTTTTTTATTAATTCAATTTTGCGGTTTGTCATTGATCTTTGAAATCTTGGAAGGAAACTGTTTTTCATTGTCTGCCTATGATATTTTTTATGTTTGTTATCCAATTGTCAAATGGCAAATAAGAATATTAGGGTACGTACTGAAGAAAAAAGAAGGCATAAAATTAAAACCGAATATTCGAACTTCCCAATATTGGATGTAAACCGGCTAGAAAACAAACTTTGACCACGCCCAACCAGCCCACACGGACAGCCTAGCTACGCCTACTTTGTCGACATTTGATAATTGAACAATAATAATATTAAAATAAATAACAATATTTTGATATTAAATTGATTAATACTACTTTTATAATGATTGTAGAGCGACTTAGAATTACTTAGAGTTATTCGTTTTTACGAATCGTTAAAAAAATGGTTGACATTGGTTTACATTATAAGCAGTCGTTCAAGGAGGCTCATTTTAATTTAATTCAGTGTGAAAAAACACTAATTTGGAAAATAAAAAGCAGATTTTGAATATTTAAGGAAATGGCTTAACGAGTTGTTTGTTTGTATGTGTTCACTACTTTGCCATTTAAAGTTTAAATATGTATTCATTATCTGTGGGTTTTGTTCAACTGGCACCAAGCTGAGCACCACTCAAACAAAAGTTTTTTTAAGAGAAACTATTGCGATAACTGGTTCACGGATTTTGTAAGAGGAAAACAGACAAACGATAATGCTACCATGAAATATAATCAAATCGGAAATTTAGAAGCAAACAATGAGCCGAATGAATCCCTTTCTCAATTCCGAGGGATGTCACTTTGTCGTTTCGACCGTGAGAAGGGCCACTTTGTTAAAGGATAGCAAGGTTAATTGCCAACTTACTGGGAAAATTGCTATGGAAAGGTAAATTCGAGTGACAGAAGGACATTTAGGAATTCATTTATAACATGACAAATGTAATCTTTCGAACGCCCCCGGCAAAGGGAACTGACTGACAGGGACGTTGAAAAAGGTAACGTATTATAAATTAATAGGAAACCGGTCATGAAATTCGACATAAAGAAGGAAAATGGATTTTAAAAAATTTAACTATCACCTACCCGTAATTACCACTCTTTTTAAACAGAATTATTGGGCCGAGACAACAAAATCGATCCAATAAACCTCATTACAACATTCGATAGAAGGACAATTAAAATACATTTCCGCTCTAATTGAAGTGGTGACAGTGAGTAATATCCAAGAGCGTTGACGGCTAAGAAAGGATAACCGTTGACAACCAAGAGAAAAAGAACGTCCTTTGATTGCGTCCGCCCCTTTTCATTTTCTTTTTCATTGTTCTTCTACACGGCACTGGAATGAAGCATGAATTAAAAGACAGTGTTTGTTCTCTGATTTCAACTAAAAAGAAATATAGAGGAAAGATGTTACATTTCACCTCGGAAGCTTCGAGGGCGGTTTTGGTATAATGCCCGTCTACCTGCTGCCATTGAAAAAAATTGTGGGAAACTAGCAAAAACAAATATTTCCAATCCATATTGTGCTCGGAATCTGTTTACTAAAATGTATGGCTATGTAAGGTGGGTTCCGGAAAAGTATAAAAAGAAAACATTGACCAACTAGCCAAAAAGGGGGCATCTCACCCATTCCACTGAGAATTGTTCTAAAGCTGGAACTATAAAAATGGATTGAGAAAAACCGGACGAAAGCATCCAACGTGGGGCAGGGAAAGCGAAGGAACTCACAGAAGGGCCGCAAGGAAATTTATCAGATTCTCATTACTGTGACAAATACTTGGGATTATTTTTACTCCAGAGGTACTAGTTCCTTTCTTCCTACAATCCTCAGAGGAGGAGAGACTGCATTAATATTGTAACCAACCATTAACACAGCCAATAAGTAATCTCTTTTCGATAATCATCATATAAAATAAAATACCTACATAATATAGTTTTTTCCATTCCTAAAGCACACTTTCACCGCGTCACTACACTAGATATAAATAATGTGGTTTGACACGTTTAAAACGACTG
This sequence comes from Cimex hemipterus, assembly GCA_039619505.1. Lineage (NCBI taxonomy): Eukaryota > Metazoa > Arthropoda > Insecta > Hemiptera > Cimicidae > Cimex > Cimex hemipterus. The sequence goes on along the minus strand of CM077101.1, from coordinate 2,150,302 downwards.
GATCAGTGTTGGTCCTTTGGAGGCGTAACATGTGAAGTGGTTCTACGTTGCCTATGATGGTGGGCTAGAGTGGTTTTATACATAGCTTCCTGCATTGCTTCCTCTACCATTTCGCGTTCCCGGTGGAAGTTTCCATTTCCAATGTGGCAGAGTGCATTTGCCATGCTTCCCATTGCTCTATTCAGAACTCTTTGTATGATTTGACCGTTGGTCCTGCTGGCACATCACCAAAGCTTGTGGCATGGCAGGATACATGGCATGAGTAGACTCGAGGACTTGTTTATAAAGTAAAGATTTACTTTCAATTGGCACAAGAGAGTTCCTGCCCACCAGTACATTTTCCGGAATTTGACGGCTTGCTCTTCAGTCTGTTTTTACTCGTTTTCTATCGCAAGCGTGCATTTAATGCCATACAAAAACACGTTGACTCGTTGGTTCACGGACTTTCAAGACAGTTAAATTAAGGTGGTTGTATTAAATTTTCGGTTGTTGATGTTTACCTGTATCGAGTTTTCTTTATTTGGCTTTATTCTTCGTTTGTCGTCCATTTGTATGAAAAATGGAATTGTTTAATTTACGATTGCCAGCATCAGCGAACGTTGCCATGAGATTTCCTCGTTGTCTGATAATACGCTGGTGAAGAGCAGATATAGGACAGAGCCTAATACATCTGCCCTTGAGTGTTTTGCGGCACTCCACATGCATCGTTTTAGGATCCGAATAAACCTTTCCTTGCTTAATTTTAGAGTTACTAGTAATAGTACTAATGGCACTGTTATTATCTCTGATACATATGATACATAAGCTGATATCCACAAACAATGCCTACGATATTGAGCGTTTTTCTCATTCTTTATATGAATTCCTTACTTGTATGTAATTTCATTATTCTAATTAGTAAAGGTAATTGGCAATTAATATTAGCAAAATAATTCTTGCCATACAAGAAGGCTTAACAACCGACTATCGTTGAGTATCGCTGACGTTATTATCATATATGTGTTATATCATATAATAAATATAATGTACATGTATTTCAACTGATTTTTTTCAGCCACGGGACCAGGTGTGCTGGGGAAGTAGCCGCAGCGAGAGACAACGGGATCTGCGGAGTAGGTGTGGCTTACGATTCGAAAATCGCAGGTACCATTTTTCAGTATTATATATTATGCAGGGTGGGCGACCAAGACCCAAGGGGTGCCTGTGTAGGCTCGTACCCCATAGTATTATATATAAGACCATGAAAAACAAAACACTAAGTTTCAACATTTTCCACCCTGTTTTATTAATAAAAGAAACTTTCATACTATTCTCAAGAATAGTGTGATTTTGTAAAGAATTTTATAGTTAAATGGTAATAATATAAAAAACGTAATAATGGGAAAAAATACTTTCAATGACCTTAATCATAAAGGCTTTAGAAAATATAAGTGCAACGGAGATTAAAAAGCGATAGCCATCTATACGGAGGCGGCACTGAGGGCAATGCACACTCGACGACGGAATGAAGACGTGGTTGGTTTCTGTACCCCAGCAGCTCAGAGACTAACTGCGAGGTGCGAGTGCAACGACGCCCACTGATGACCTGGAAGTCCTTTTGAAACAACTACCACGACATGTCTTTATCTATGGAGCGGCCGGAGCAATTCAAGGCCTACGCAGAGATGGGCTCCAATAGCAACAAGCTAAAACAATCGGGACAGCTTTAGGCAGATAGGGTTCTGAGGATGACTATTGATGCTATGACTCCTAAATTCAGATTTTTAAGAAATTTAATTTAAAATTCTTAGTAGAGCAGGTTTGGAGAAAGAAATTCTATTTAATACCAACTATACAGGTGGCTCCAAAACCGAGTATCTGTCATGTGCTGGTATTTATCAAAATAAATCAAGCCTTGGACAATATGCCCCTGTTTTTTAAGCGAAGACTGTGGCTATTGAAACTAGATTAAAATGCTAGATAATAGAAGAAGAGCCACTTATTCCGACAGGCAAGCAGCATTAAGGGCAATTATACCATCTGTAGTAAAGTCTAGAGTTATTTGCATTAGGGCCCTATCAGACATTAGGGAAACACCCTTGCTGGGTACTAGGGGACGAAGAGGCGGATAAGTTTGCCTGGGAAAATTCGATGTGGACGCCTATTGGCCTTGGAGCCTTTTGCGACTGTTATTTGTAACTGCCAAAAAATTGAGCCATCAGGCAATAGCTTAAAAATAAGTCCTCCGCACAATGGGAATATAGCTGACGACAAAAGGATGCGAAAATTCAGTAAACTACCAGCGCAGAAACTAACGGCAGAACTGGTAACTCTAGGACGTGTTAGTACTAGAACAATACGTAGACTGCTAACCGAACCCTGCAAACTCCGGAGGCATATTTATTTACTTACAACTTCAACAGATTATAATTCAAGAGGAGGTAGTCTTTGGGAAATGTATTCCTATAACCAAGTAGGACTGCTGCTTAGACACTTAGACTCTGCAGAATGTATAGCAGAAACAAGCCTGTTTACATATTGCGGAACATGTTCTTTGTTAATGCCAAGGCGTGCTGTTTTCCGTCGAAAAGTTCAATGTGAAATTGTTAACAGTCAATACTTTAATTTTTTTCAGAGCACGCTTCACTCTTCACGTGGGATCAACCACTTTAACAAAAGTGGTTACATCAATATATTTTTTGCGTCTATCTTTTATGAAATAGTACACGAATTGATAGAAGAATACTCTCTAAGCTATTCTTGTTATACTTCGTTCTTTTTATATTTTATGATTAGAACCTTTGGATTAAAACGAGTGGGAAACAATTGCTTTTTCGTTCTATCCTTTGAAAAACATCTCTAATTTTTACTCTTGCTTGGAATGGCAAAGAACTCGCCATCCTACAGATTCCGACCTGAGTATTGTGCTCCTCTAATTTTATTAATCACTGGCTAAAGTTGTTGCTCAACCTCCACAGACTTGCCAGCTTTTCCTTAGTGTAGGACCTTGCTCGCTACTTTCTTTTTCTGGTTGCGAGAATCTACGCCTACATAGTCCCTTAAAGAAACATGATAGGTTCTGAGGTATCCTCTTCTTTTTGATAATATCTACGCAGTGTTACTTCTGTCAATAATTATATCAGAAGCATACGCCTTTTTAGGCGGCAGTGCCTTATCAATAGTCCAGCCAGAACCCAGGTACTGTCGCGGTAACTTTTCAGTATTCCATTTTATGTTTTGCGGATGGTCCTTCTATTAATCTCTTCGCTTACCTCATGCCTGGGGTATTGTTCTACCAGGCCTTGTTAATTAACATTCCATTTTTGAATGTGTCCTTATTTGTGGCAAGATGCTAGGCCACCGTCGGGTTCGGGGTCTCCTTATTGGTTCCTATTTGGGCCAACATGTCAACGTTCTCCTTGTCTCTTTTTCCGGAATGCCCGAGGACCCATGCCAGGATCAGGTCATTGGTGTCACTGACTTCCGCCAGGGTTTCCAAACAATTCCTTACATTTTTTGCTTTCACCTCCCATATGGCTAACATATGCTTGCTAGGAAGCATCGCATGACTGTGATAGAAAATGGTTATCTCTTCCTGAAATGTGTTACCAACACAATGGCACAACATAACCTGAATTTTCAAAACATTTAAAGCAGGTTGGTATTATGTGTCCAATTAGTCCAAATGATTTTCTTACGTCTGAATCGAAAACGACCACAAACATAATACAAGCAATAATAAATAACGCACATCAGTCTACTTTCTCACAGTACACCATATTATCGTGCTATTTGGTAATAAATTTTATCCAGGTCGTTGTAAACAAAGCGATTCCGTACTTAAGTGGCTTTTCCATGCCGAGCAAAACTGGCTCGTAAACAGTTATTGGAGGAAGTAGTACGAGAAAAATAAACAAGAGAAATAGCTCAGCCAAAAAACCCTTCAAATCGTCAATGCTTGATCCTATGAGTATAGTCGTCTATTGTTTGAATTGAAGGTTTGGTTGAAACACTGTGAAACTGATAAATTCTCATTTTGAAACTAATTTATTGCAGTAATTAATCTATGCACCATTTATAAATTCGCCAGTTGTTACTACTTCGATTTTACTTTCTCTGCTTATTAAAATCGGGAGGATTGTCGGTTTTAGTTCCCACAAAATCTTGAAAGGGGAGAGCTGTTTGATATATTTGAAACGCATTTTCAGTTTCCATTAACACAAAAACTCAAATAGTTCAACTATATCAGGATATAGACAAAATAGCTAATTCTGTTACTTTTTGTAAAATCGATTTTTCTACGTCGTAGTTTTTACTCATATATTATATTCGAGATTAATTCGAGAACTAAACTGTTCTTTGTTGAATCCGAAATCACTAAAACGCACAATGTCCTCAAACGTCTCTGCGAACAACTTACCAACTTTTTTCGTCCTCACACTTGTAACAATTTCTTCCCAATAATTCTTCTCCCCCATTTCCCATACTCAAGCCCCCGCCATATTCTAAAGGCTTTACTTACTTTAACAAGCAAACATAACATTTCAGGTCCTAGAGCATATATGCCCAACTAAATCACACGCTGTAGACAGGGATGGAGATGGTATACCAGTCTCATTCTTAATAGAATCTCTCACGTTATTCTAAGCTCTTAGTTCATATTTTTAATACCTGCCTCACACATTATGACGTAAAACGTAAGCTTGGATCATCGTCCTTTTTTTCCTATCTCTGGGGTACCACTAAAAACCTATCCTGTAGTCTCCAACTGATGGGGTGCAATAACCGTAGCTGTGTTTCTGGATCTACAGATGAAGTCCCTGTTACCAATAACAAAAGAAAGTCACACAGGGTGGTTGGGGATGTTTAGCTGGTTTATTTTCTGTTCCCACTGCTGGTTCCATTTCGTTTTTCGTCGTCTCCTTGTGTAGTTAACACTGCTAAACAGTTTGGTGAAGTGTAGTTGATAGGGGTTTTACACTGATTGGAGTTCGACGTCTGGTCGGTTCCTGGGATGTTGTGGGAACCTGGGTACTCATCTCTCGGGCAGTGATCGTGTCCTTTTGTGTATGGAATTCTTGTCGTTTTCCATATCTGGCGTATTTATTATTACTCGTACTTTTGGGAGACACACCTCCACTTGACAAAGGTCTCTTAGTGTTGGAAATGCTTTTCCGTTTATTGTTACAAGTATCTCCCGTGAGGGTACTTGAATATTACCGTCAATAAAATCTAACACTTTTTCGTTTTATTTTACGGTCAATAAATAAAAATATTTTATTTTATTAAAAAAATAAAAGTAGTAAAATAAAAACTGGTTTAAAAAATCAACTCACAATGTACGCATGTTCACTGAGCTTAGCTGCTATCTGTTTACTTATCACTTGCACACTTGTCTATTAAGCCTAAGGGGTGTTTACATTGAGCTGACGTCACATGGGCCCGCTTGTTCCCTCGTGTGCTGAAAAAACCAGATGTTGATTTAGATAGAAGTGTGCACATTGACCTGACAACACGAGGGAACATGGGGGCTGACGTGCTGACCCCAACGCTTCCTGACGCGTGTGGTACCAATCAAACTTTCCAGATATCGTCAGTGAGTGCGAAGGCGTGTTGAAAGAAAAACAGGACGAAAACTGAAGAACCGCTGATTGAGTATGTCCGGACCAACCCTGCTTTGTATGATCTGTTTTCGATGGAATACAGAAACCAAATAGTGCATGCTCTCTCCTATTCTTATTAATTATTGGCTGGATCCATTTTCTAGTAGATTCAATCGCTGCAGGCATACAGTCACGTCTTTTCAATCAAGCTCATTTAAAAGCAAGTTCTGGTCGCTCTGCATCACTCCTCTATGCTAAAGAGAACAAAACATAATCTGACGGCCTACGCTCATCAGTGTAATGAATGCTGGTTGGGGTAGAGAAGTGACCGACATTTTTAAGGAGGGTATGGCGTGAACACTGTAGTTACGGGTGGAAGAATGGAAATGGGTAGGCAATAGTGGAATGTTGAGGATAATATTGCTGGCAATTGATAAATCCAGTACCCGCTCCCCAGCGGAGTTACTGGGTAGACAATTCCATGCAACATATCATGCATTGAAATTAAAAGTTGATGGGTACATCAACACGACTTTGTTATGCAATGCGAGCAATTCCAGCATATGTCCGTTATGCCATCTTCTATTCAGATGTCTGTAGCATGACCGCCACGGGCTAGAGAGTGGTATAATGCATCGTGAATGGCGCTATTGACGGTAACTGGCCACACCTCCACCCTCGTGTCTCGGTTTTTTTGTACATTTTACAACCAGTAAGTTTCAATTGCTAGTTCACTAATGAGTCCATCAGTTTTCTCTTGAATAGAGTTTGCATTCCATTGAAATACACCTCGATCGGGTGGAGTCATTAAAAAAGAGCAGATTGCTTCTTTGATTCCGGCGTTTTCAGGTAGCGGTAGCATCTGAGGCAATGTTTAATTTGCGAAGAGTGGTTATACTTTTTGATATTATGTTTTTAATAACAAAGGAGCTTTTAAAGAGCTTGAAAATGGATGATATTGCGAATCTTCATCAGCTGCATTGTTCCTAATTGGTCGATATTCTTGAGCACTTGAGCCCTTGAGTTCTTCTGCGGAGATAAGTTGATTAAAATACCATAGTAGAAACTAACGGCAGAACTTAATGACTAAAGGGTAGTGCTAACTGGGTACTGGAAATTCCAGAAGTAAATTGTATAGACTCGGAGCAGCATAAACGTGCCAGAGCAGACATTGCTAGGAAGAAGAAGAAACAGTGAAAACTCTTTCTCAAACCCTTCTACCAAAAAATAAATGTAATATACTACTATGTAATGTATGTCCTGTAATATTTAAATGTTTTTAAAAGAGATTTTCGAAATTATATCCCGAGCCCTGGACCCCCAAAAGGACATATAACCTAGTTTGGTGCAGTAACTAACATCTTATTCGACCAAATGCATGCGTTGAACTAGTAGTGAACAAATCAGTTCCCACAATAAAGGACAAACAGCAAACTGCCTTTTAGCCCCTACTCTATACCAAAATATCACTGATTAAGGTAAAACCTCAAATATTACAGGTGCCAAAGAGCATATTTAGCTTTATAATGTGTTTTTAATAAATAATATAATTCACGAAAAGGGTAGGCGGTTGAGGTCAAAATGTCGATCCAATAGAAAAATTTCCCTTGAATTCTAGTATCGACGTTTCTTTCGTAAACCTTGTTTCTATTCTGCAGGCATCAGAATGTTGGACCAGCCGTACATGACCGACTTGATAGAGGCGAATTCCATGGGACATGAGCCAAACATGATCGACATTTACTCTGCATCTTGGGGGCCTACAGATGATGGAAAAACTGTCGACGGGCCGAGAAATGCTACGATGAGAGCCATAGTGAAAGGTGTCAATGAGGTAAGTACTTAATTTTTGTAATAGCATAGTAGTTCACACGTAATTGTGCTGATATATCATGAGTCTAAATTGAGTAGAGAATAATATCTAAGATGCTAAGTACTTTTGGGGACACCAGCGTTAACTTGTTTAAAATGTATGTTAGAAGGTTAGGATTTGAGGAGAAGATAGGAGGTATTAGGGTAGGACGAACGTGAGTTTAAACTGTATTCCATCGTGACATACTTTATCCAATGCTTGCTCGACATCTAAGTACATTCCATTATTCCTTGATCACGAGGGTTAAGGTTAAGAGGAATCGTCCAAATGAGACATCTCCATTATATTTTCATATTATATATATAGCTCTTCGTTAAGCTTGCGATTTTTCATCAAATCCCAAAGGAGGTGATGCCGTCTACAACACAGTGCCATTGTTACACTGACCTTTTCTGGGATTGTGTGCTGGAGCCTAGACTAGGATTATGACGTTTAAGGAGGAGTTCCTTCCCAGGACTTTTTTAACAACTTTTAAGCGGAGGGAGGGGGGTTTAAGGTTTAATTTTACTCATGCCTTAGTGATAAGAGTGTCCCCGCCAAGCACGGCAGGAGAACCAAAGCCTACTGGGATGGAAGGGAGAGAAACTCCATTTCTTTCTAGATCATTTTCCCCGACAGTCTCCTCAGTTGGAGGACCTGGATAAAAATCATTTACCTCCTGATATCATGGAACAACTGTTCTGGTCCTCAAGATAGCTGGAGCTATACATCCTCTCCCCTCCCCACAATCGCACCTTCCAAGCCCGAGCCACAGCGCCGCAGCCTCGACACTTTAACTTCAGACATCATTGTGGAAATCCTTAATAAAGCGATAAAGAAGATAGCAGCAGATGTACCCCTACCCATCGGAACCAGGGATTCGGAACTAAAAGGAATTTCCTCTCCCTTCAAAGTGTGAATCCGATCAAAAAGCGCTTGTCTTTTTCCTTCGTATTCCGAACATTCGATTACAATATGAACCAGATCCTCTATGCAATCACAGATCGCGCGATTCGGAGTATCTCTTAACCGTATTCTATATTTATGTGCACCCCACAAACCCGTGATTTGTTCTCATTCAAGCGAGAAGCGCTGTAACCTTGAATCCATGGTCTTTTAGTACCAGAGCAATCTCAGCTATCTCTTATTAAGGGTCCGTTTGCTATCACTTTTCGTGATTGTGTAAAGGTTTTCCGTTAACTACTGCATTCTTTGCATCTAGTATCAACCAACTCGTTCTCGCGAATGCGAGCGTGCCCCCTAGCCCAACACAAAGGGACATCTTTACTGGTGAAGACTATCTTGACAAACCTTTTGCTATAACTTTCTCGTTTCTTGACTAATTAAAATCCGATTCACCAATGTTTTCAGCATAAAAACCCTTTTAAAATGATGTATGATGTAAATAAGATTAGAACCTCTTGTTCCTGAAATATCTGGACCATTCAACCTCACCCAATTTTTTTATGTTTTGGCATAAATTGTGTCAATTTATAGCTACGTTATGTGATAGTTCCCACTTCGCGTAAAGGCAAATGTCATCAGTGTACTGAACTGGAAGAATATGATCAAGGATTATACTCATTGGATCGGCAGCAAATCCAGCGAACAACATAGAGCTTAAACTTGCTTCATGTGGAAGTCCTTGTATGGACCTCTGGTTTTTTACGGTCTGCTATTCAGCAATTATGTTTTGTACAAAAACTTTAGGAAGCCCAGCAGTTTTGTCCGTACTATGTATAAATCCAGATTGTTATAGGCACCGCTTATGTCCAGGAGGAGTCCCAATATGCACTGATATAGGAAGAAACTGGTGAATATATCTCCAATCAAGGACAGCTGACATTGTCCTTTCTCAACTCGAAATGCGTATCAGGCTGCTTGAGGTTTAATTCCAACCAGCATTCTCGAGTGGCGTTTTTATTATCCGTTCATAGGATTTAAGCGTGCAAAACAACAATGAAATGAGATTACGTACTGCTATGACGATGGTACGATGTATGACCAACTGATGGTTTACCATGTTTTTAAATCAGAAGAAGAGCAATGATCTTCTTGCTATCTGGTATAATTGTTTAAAATGAACATGTTGTTAAATGTTAGTAAAATGGTTTCTTTAGCAGATAGCGGAATATTGCAAATCATGCTATATTGTATATCGTCTAGTTCTGGAGAAGAGTTATTTGCTCTTTTTAAGGTTCCTTGTAACCCCGTCGCCGTAAATCGGTCTGTTAGAGTTACCGCCTTCTAAGGTGAAGGAACAAATTTTGAACGACGTCTGTGATTCATTTACCACAGACCAGAGGAGTTTGATGACAGCAGTTTCCAGTCTTTAGGCCTTCTGTATACTCCATATAGCTATTATTTGAGTAGTTCTATTAGGGAGGAGCAGTAGTTTGCCACGAACGTGATTTTACCGTCCAAATTATACTTTTAGATTACTTCTTATTCCTATTAGATTCCTTTTGGAGAGCCTTAAATGCTTCTAAGTTCTCAAATGAACGAATAACCTTATAGCCAAAATAAGTTTTTTTTAATAATTAACTCACACTCAGAGTTCCGACACATCTTCTTCAGAAATATACTTTGTGGGTGCCTTGGTTTTTTTATGGGAATAATTTTATGACTAATGTCCGACATAACGTCGACAACCATTCATTACTTATTCAATTATCATCACGATTTGGGCAATCTTTCTCCTACAAATTCTTGTAGACTCTTCATTTTGCCTATTCTGTTTTCCATTCACGAAAACGCTCGTTAGAAGGGCCTGAAGTACAAAATGACAAAAGAGACAACGGTCCGAGCCCAAGGATCTTGGAGTACTCGCTTGTTTTGACTAGAGAAATGTCATATGATACAAACGTAATATCAACTGCAGACTTTCTAAGAAGGTTCATTGGCGTCATTACTCTAGTGTAAGATCCGTCGTTGGCGATAATAACATTATTCCCTTCAATCGCTTGTAGTGGGTACTCCCTATACACTTTCTTATTATTCCAGTTCAGGAATTTAAGCCTGGAAAAGCAATACGATATGCATAAAAGAATTGGTTCCATTCCAGTCCAGATATGTTTTCTGAGGGGGGTATAAGACAGAAACAATAGTTAGTTGGCTCCCTTTGCAGATTTGGATACCAACCATGGTTTCAGGTAAAAGAACCGAATTAATCCTTCTCTTGTCTCTTAAGGCGCCAAAATTTTTTTTTTGCATGATTGATCAAGAATTCCACTGTACGACCTTTAGATTTATATTCTCAGACTTCTCATTTTCCTTTTTTCTACTTAAATTAATTACACACGATTGCGATTTCGATATAATCAAAAAATTTAAATTCTTCTTATCAACCTTTCAATAGGACGATACGGTTTTGAAAAATTAATCCTCCTGAGGTATTTTTTTGGAGTAGGAATCAGAGGAGGATACAAAGCCATTTTTAGATTTGGGACATACTTTTCTCAGGGGGAGAAATACTTTTTCTCTTTTGAGGCGTCTTATTAAGCATACTTAAGCTAAATGGTTGGAGAGAAAGAATGGGAACGCTGAGGTGTCTTTCGCCGATGGGGTTGCGGCTTTTGCGTAGATTTTTATTGATAACCTGAATCTCATCATTATAGGATAGATTTTGGGTTGCCATCATAATTTTAATTTTTTCCTTTTTTGTTAATTGTATTCTTTTTGAGCGAAAAATGTACAGGAACTTTTACAGTTTATGCGCAGTATTTTTCTTTTCATGACTCCCTAGCAGTGCATACATTTCAAACTACCTTTGCAGTGCTCCTCGTTACACCGCAAACATTTAAAACTTGATACCACATTCATGACAAGACGCAAGTTCGCAACGCACATAATGGATCGTCGCGAACTCGGGTAAAATCTGTCCTTTAAATTTGATCAGAACGGTTCCTGCATTTACCAAATTTCCGGGTTCCGTCGAAGGTTTTTGCCTATTTATTTTCCTCTTATTATAGACAAAATTTATTGTCGGACTTTCGATTGTAAAGTTGTGTACAAGTTCCGTATTGGTTATTTCTGGGTCCATCCCTCTGGTTAAATCCTCCTCACTAAGAGGAAAAGAATTAAGCTCTAATATATTTGATTTTAGTATAATACTATAATCTGATAGAACTAGGAGGGAACCTCCATGAAAGAGCTCGAATATTACGCGTATTCTAATCCGGCCTGCTTTATCGATGCTCCTAATTTCATGACTTATTTTCTGATGATTTTCATGAAATAATATTCTAATGGACATAGCGTGCAATTACGCTAATCCTCCCGTAAGACTATCCGCTTGATTGCTTTCTAGGTACACGTGAAAAGGACCTTTATCATTAACCACAAAAAGATTTTCCCCGAATTACTATTATTAACATTACTGCTAGGATTGAGATTAAGACTAAGATTAACTTTATTGCCATTAAACGATTCTAATTAAGGATTTGCGGTCGTGTTTACATCCACCCTCCCTGTAAGAAGCGGATCGGACCCACCACTGGTGGAGGTAATTTTCCTTGGTCGAAGAACTAACGAATAAACGAAAAGATAAAAGTTGAAAAGAGAAATAAATAAAATCAAAATTTACCTTTCAGAACATAAAAAGATTATGTTGTAAATAAGAGCCATATTCGACAATTGCATTCAATTGTGCAAAATGAGATGGTAATGGTTGAGTTTCATGTTGTTTTTTCGACAGTTCGCTAAATACGCCTATGTATGCTTTTTGTATGCTTTTTGTATAGAAAAATACCCCATCTTCAAGAAAGGTTTTTGGTAAAAGAACTTGTAATCCTATTTGAGATAAGAGGATTCCAGTTAGGTCAGGGAGGAGGACGTTGTGTGCAAAAGTTCGGCATACGCCTCCCATCTTTTGATCATCTGCGTATGCTTGTTTATAAAAGGGGGCTCTTCATAATATCTTATTGGTCGCATTAGGTGTTCTCAAGAATTTTAGCCATTGACACTAATTCTCCAAAGAAGTGGATCTCACTGCCAAGGAAAACTGTCTGAAGAACTTTCAGGGATGTAGAAAAATGTAATTATTATGACATTTACAAAACTATTAAGGATTTAAAATGTCTTTGAAACATTCCTGTTGTCTAAAATTTTCATAAAATTTATTTTGGATCAAGCGCTTCATTGACAAAAAACTTCACCCTCTGTTGCTCTCTGAAAAGGTTTATGGCCTTTATATTATTATTTTACGTTCGAAAATACTCTACATCAGAGGTTGAATATCATATGCTGTCTCAAAGATCGTGTGTCTTCTTGAATCATTCCTCCTTCTCACAGTTTAACCTTTCGCTTTGAATCTTTCTTTTCTGTCAAGCAAGCGAGCAAGTGCTATGAAGTTTCCATTGCACTTTTAACTGCAACACCACATTAAGAGTGGGTAAGCCTTATGAAGTAAGTCCTAAGAGGAAATTCTTGTAATTATCAGTAACTATTAAATCTTTTTGTTGGTCGTTTCTTGTCATATTGGCCCAAGTTAAACAGGTTAAGAACATTAGAGAAACCTCTAAACGGCTAAAACATTGAAATGGAGAGATGTTAATTAAGAAACTAGCCGATACTCATGTCCCTAAGGGTCGGCATGAACAGAATATTCGTTCAAATGATTCATTAAAATTTTCCGAACACATCTATATACCAAAAAAAGGGAAACGGCACTTCTTATACACTGATAGATCTAGAGCTCAAGAAAATACGGGGCAGGTGTTCAGTCTAAAATCAAGTACTCATATAGCTCTTCTGCCAGATGAAGCAGCTGTCAAAGCACTAAGTTCATACAACTTTAATTCAAAGACGGTGCTGAATTGCAAAACCAAAAGGCAGGCAAAACAAAGTCACCTCTGCTATGTAGGAAACGTGGGAGTAGAGGACAACGAGAGAGCAGATGCTTTGCAAGGAAAGTTAGGAAACAGTGGATTTAAGTACTTCAAGAAAATCCTCTAGCAAATTATGGAAGGAAAGCATCACACAATTCACCAAAAGAAGCAGCTCTTCGCATCTCGACGAGATTCTGGGCAACATAGTACAACCTACATGGATGTCTGAAGGAGATTTGCATAACCCAACACGACGTGTGCCGATTCTGCAAAGAGCAGCAAGCAGCAGAAGAGACACCAACACACCTACTAACAAACGCCACATTTGCCCACAGTAGGAAGTGTTTTGGATTGTGCAACTTATCATAGAAGAAATTCAGATACTGAAACAGGTTTAAGTTTCTGCTGTTGCTATAAGTGTATAACGGGGATGCAATACCTCTCAAAGGGCGCAGTATATTACACACTCCGAATATTACATCTTATATCTCTTACATACGTAACTAAACTAAGTCAACGTACTTATATAAATAATTCGACTCGTTAAAAAACAGATATGAATCTTAGCACATGTCATAGTACAGAGAGTAACAAAAAACTGTTTTACTATTTGAAGGATTACTTCGTACATTGTGAGAAAAGAGATTGGGAAGAGTCAGCCTAGATCTTCTGCGAGAGAGAGAGAGAGAGAGAGTGTGTGTGTGTGTGTGTGTGTGTGTGTGCCAGAGAAATCCGATTCCAGGAGAGGCAATTAGGTTAAAGCTTTCCGTTCACAGCCCACAAAGCAAGAAAGGCCTGTTGTGGTAAAGAAAATCCTTGGAAAAATCCTGTGAGGAAGAGAAAGCCTAATGCAAACGCTTTTACCCAGAGTTTCGAAAATGTGGAAAATAACAATCCAACTTTCAATTAAGATGAGTTAAATACGTTGGGAGTTTATTCAATTTTGAAATACTAATATCACAGAATCGCGATGTTTTACAGCCGTTTCGTTATGGGAGTCTGAATTCAAAATTTATGATCGCGGGATGGCACCTTGGGTTTGTGTGATGAAAGTACTGTTTCCGGTACTTGTAGTATTGTATTTTGTGGTTTCCTATCAATTGTTTTGTTTATTCATTTGTTCATCCTGTTAGTGTAGAGTTTAATGTTTTTAGTATTGTATTTCTTTTTTTACTGAATTATGTATTTTTACATAAGACAATTTACATGCGCACGGGGTTAAACTTCCCGCAGTCGCCGTTAATTCCAACTTTTCTAATGTTCAATAAATTACCGGCAGGCCTGGACAATCATCCCTCGGGTGTTGGCAGTCCGGGGTCAGACCTCGGTCATCTCTATCCAGCCACCGAGGTAGGATTCCAGGGGCAATTAGCTTGGCTATATCAGCCCCAAAACTCACAATCACATTAAAATACATTCTTTTTTATTTACATATTATACCGGGTGTCCTTTTTAGATGGTCCGGCTAAATATCTCTTGAACCTATGTTGTTATAAAAAAAACTTTCTTTCATATTGTTTAGTCTAGTTTGTTCAAACCGACCAGTTCAAATTCAAAATTTCAAACACGTCCCTATATGTCCTGACACATCATTTTGAATGATTCTTTGCGCTGAAAACAATTGTGCATATATTGGCCAAAAAACGACGAAGTCATGGTAAAAAGTTTGAAAAAACGACTTTCGTTTGTTTCGTTGTTAATTTCAATAATCTGCTTCCTCACTAAAATAAACATTAATTGTCTTAATTGTTTATATTATATCATTGTTTGTCAAACTCGCATTATGAGAACAAATCATAATTTCATATTCCTGGAGGTAAATAAATTTTACAACAGTACCTATTCGTTGCATTCAGTACTCCGTTCAAAATGAACCGAAGAGTACATTTTTCCGATGAACAACGAGTTGTTGTACGACTGCCGTTATTGGTAGTGGTGGTACTGAGCCTGATCGCCCCAGAGTAAACCACAAAACGTTTACTCCTGTTGCTTGCAGTATGAAGACATACGGATCAGTTGCTGTCCCATCACCAAGAAACCGGTAGCTAATTTCGACGATGGGCTGAATATTTTACTGTATGTTTGCGAAAATCCTTATTCCTCCCTCCGAAATGTTGGACGGGTTTGAGGTTTTTCAAAAAATACAATTAGAGATGTACTCAGAAGTTACAATTTTAAGTCGTATCGCTCTTAGTCGTTCGGGGGGGGGGGAGAATTCCTTCCAGAGCATCCTGAATTTTTTTCCAGTTAGCTTTTCGTTGTTGAACCTGGGTCTTGTCAGGGTAGTTTTGTGGTTAAAGTTTAAGTACAGGAGTATGGGGTTGTAGCCTGAACTTAAAAGAGGGAGACTGTGTGGGTTTGTGTACTCACGTGCTTTTTAATATAAACATCCCTAGGACACTGAGAATTTTTGGGAAAGGAGGGAAGTATGAGTAACCGAGCAAAATTATTTAAGAGGGATTGTACGATTTGTTGTGCACGGTTATTGTTAATATAAGCACCGTTCCAGGCGGCGTGTTTTGTGTTAAACTCCCATAGAAGAATTACTTAAGAATGTGTATTTAAAAGTATAGGAAGTTCTGACTTTATTAATCGTTTTTTGGGAAACTTATGGCAACTTACAATGGCTACTGTGTTGCTATTACTTAATTTGATATTTACTTCTACGGAATTATGTGGTGGGAGTTGAGAGGGCGAGGTTAAATCCTTCATGGCCACGGTAATGTGTTCACAACAGGCTAGATTGATGAGGGATTTAGTGGGAGGAGAGTATCGATCAGAATGCATCCGAAAATGCCTAGACGTGTTTATAGAAGAGGCTCCAGGGAGCGAGGTTTTCGCCACAGTTAGTGCATCAAGGGCAACCTAGCCTTGACAGGACAGACCTTTTCTAATGACAGTTTGCGCAGATCGAACATTTTGGATTTCCAAAAATCGGAATAGAGGATGGAAAGACTCGCTGCCGTGTTCAAGGACAATTCTCATATCGTAGGGCATTCCTATATGCTCTCGGGTAATCGGATCTCACCCTTATTCTACGTATCAGAACCTCGGGGTACCAGTGCTCATGATACGTGGAGGTTTCTCCCTCAACCGACGCAGCCACGTACTGGTCGGAGGTTGAGAGGACTCGACCTTAGTCGCCTCGACCGCTTTCGGTCACCCTACAACCCCGATTTGCAGTATAAATATCTGCTTTTATGTTAAAAATTAATTCGATATCCTAAAGTGATGGCTTCCCATTTGTAGCTCAGGTTGGCCACTACAGAATATTACATATGTGGTCGAACCCAATCCATCCCTGCTCATAGGTTGTTTTTACTCTCAAAACGTCACATTAGAGTACTTGTTATTCCTACAGTGATGAAATATTTTTTTATTTCTCTTGTTTCGTTCATATGTGGAAAGTTTAGTTATGAAAACAACCTTGTGTTATAGAGTTAAAAATTATTATGTTAAGAATTCATCGGTTTGATTTTCACTGCCAACAATTACACCGATATCGAATGAATGAGTCAGTAATCAACGGATTATTAAAATAAAAAAATTGATACTTTGGTAGCATTAGACTTTATTGAGTGGTTTCGTGCGTGGAATGCGTCAGTAATGAGTTAATTTATGATTCCAATCACAAACCAATTCCGTTTATTTCATGTACATCCGTGTTCAAAAAGCCTTGCTTTTCATGCCTGCATCTATGTCCTCATGGGGGGGGGGGGTTACTCATGAAGTGGAGTACGGGCCTACCCAGGCTTTTAACCCCTCGGGTCCTGGTCGCCCTTCCTTCGTAATATATATGTCCTTTGCTACTGTCCTCCTGGATTGAGCTTGTATCTCATGCCCCTTTTGCTAATGCATCTGCTTTTATGCTTCTGAGCACATTCAGGTTGCTTTTTCACATTGCAGCTTTCTGCACATCAGCTTCACCAATATATTTTCCCTTATTGCTGGTGAATAAAATCTTATTGAGATGAGGTTCAACTGTAATGTCTTTGTAAGGGATTCTAATCAAATTATACCACATATAGCTGTGTCATTTTCATAGTGCTTATTTTCCAGGACCTCTGCTAAATTTTAGTTCAAATAATATATTTTTCATCTCACGTTAGTAATATTTTAAGGAAAAACTGACGATTTGGAAGAATTGCTTTTTCGTCGGCCGTGGACCATGAATTATTGTCAATTGTCAGCTTAGTCAGTTGTCAGTCGTGCTTGGCCTATATGCGAGTTATTGCTTTGCTGGTTAAAAGGAAAAAAAAAACAATTCTAAAATTGACAAACCACCCACTCGCCTGTTATATCGGCGAATTACTCTTCTTTTACACGGCACACGCCACACCATCGCTGGTCCTCGACCCGTCTGTAAAAACGAGATGAAAAGAGGATCTTTTTTTAAGTTGATAAAACAACATATCCTTGTAGAGGTATGACAATGACAGTGTACACGATTTTTGGCAACTCTCCACAGATCGTCACGGACGAGTATGGCCGGAAGGGTCCAGGGTGTTGTTGGTCTGTCCCCAGGCCCAGTCCAGCCCTGCTTAGGGCTTCATCGAAGTAAATCCCGAAGAGTCGCGTCAGCGATCGAAGCAGGTCGTAGATTTCAATACCATTATTGGTCTCATATAGTATAATTACTACTTCTCTATGTCTTTATTCTATATGCATCCAAAGTTTACAATTCGGAAATATATATTACAAAAGAAGAAAAACGTTCCTCATGGTTTAAAGCCGTCTGAGGGAATCTAGCACATAAACTTTGATAACTAAAATCTCTCTTCTGAGTATTTACAAGTATTTGTTAGTATTAATAAGTACTAGTATTATTAAGTACTTCTCTTATATTAATTACAAACTGAATGTACATAAACTTGCTTCATAAAAATGTCAGTAATGTAATAATAAAGCATAATTGAATGTTAATAGCAGAAATTTAATTGCAAGAAAATACATCACTCATTTATGTTTATCTGCAGTGATTGATTGCTTTAATTAATAAATTACATTAAATTAAAAACAAAGTTAATGAAAATAATACAAGTAAAAGTCAATAATAATAAATTACATTTTATACAAGCGGTAATAGAAAACAAATAGAACAAATTGTCATAGATACATTTAATGCATGGTCACTATTACTGTCAGGAGGATTGGGAGAGGATTCTTAATTAGTGGTTATCTCTCCCGGTGAGCTGGGTTGAGTTTACTGGTCCCCCCTATTAAGACCACATGTCCGTATTAATCATAAAGTTTTTTGTTTTTTTTAAATAGGTTTTCAACTATTTTAGTTGAATAATCATAATTTTATATGTGTAACCTGTAACTTGTAACTGCACTTAATTAAACAGTCCTGTGGAAGGTGTCAAATACAGGCGAAAGAAAGATCGACATCAGCACCTTCATGACTTCGACTTCATTCCTCATCGCTTAACTTTACGATGTATCATTGCAGTGTCGATATCATACTCAGCGATATTATTACGTTTTAACCTCAATTTTTCTAATACAATTCATAATAATTTAATAATAAACATATAAAAATGATAGATATATAAATGAGTTTTTCTCTTGTCATTGCTATCGATTTGCACTCACAATGGAGCGTTAATGCATTAATTATACAACTATACAACCATTCTAATAATAAACAGTCAATAACCATAGCGTTATTGTACAACAACAATGTAATATATCAGCGATAACCAACATCTAATAATTAATTAATAATTAATAACCATGTACCATTTTATAATCGTCATTATTTAATATTGTATAAATGGTTAAATAAATATGCTTTTAACATCACGTTTTAGGGTATCTATTTGAAAGCATAATACAGAGCTAATGCATAATTACACCTATACAGTCATATCATTAGTAAAAGATAGAAGCTACAAGGTAAAATATACATTATACACTCGCAATATACATATCATCAAGTCCCAGTATTCACTACAGACGTAGTTAGGATTAGATTAATAAAATTAGGTGTTACATATATCTAGAGCTACAAAAGGGGGAGGGGAATCCTTTCATATCAATGCTGACTAACCTTCAAGAAATTCAAGATGAGTCGTTTCCAATTAAATGTATACTAACTAATTATTAGTCATCCTCCCTGGTTTGAAAAAGGTGTAAACTTTAATATTTTATACACCCAGTGGGGGGGGGGGCGTAACGTGTAATGTTCGAAAAGAATACCCTGAATGCTAGGAATGAATGAAGAATACTCAAAGTTAGGAAAGTCTGATATTAGATATTATAATTTTTCAAATTTATTTTCTGTTCGATTTCAGGGCCGAAATGGTTTAGGAAATATTTATGTCTGGGCCAGCGGAGACGGAGGCGAGGAGGACGACTGCAACTGCGACGGCTATGCAGCATCCATGTGGACGATATCAATCAACAGTGCGATAAACGACGGGCAGAACGCCCATTACGACGAAAGTTGCTCATCGACACTGGCATCCACTTTCAGCAACGGCGCCAAAGATCCAAACACAGGAGTGGTAAGGACTTTCGAAAAACATGTACAAACACATTGTACATTTGGCCTTAATTCAAAATGTGCGTAGTCGATGTTAAATTTAAAAGCTCAATTAACTTCAAAAGCAATTTTTTAATGCATTTGAACGTTAATATAACTGAAACATTTCTCAGGGAGTGAATCATTTGAATTGTACATCCTGGTTAGATCCAAATCTGCCATAGATGGAAAAAATTATAACTATAGCTAGACGTCAGTTAATGAGCAGAATGAGACGAGAAGCTCCATTTTTTAACTCCATATATTTCATTCCATATTTTTCATTTCACAAAACATTCTTGCGAAGAGATGTACTTTGCTGAACCACGCGCCCTCAGGATTTTTCAATAATATTCACTTTCGTAAAGATTTCGAATCGAGTCGTACCTAGGGGTACTGTCAAGATACTGCATTTCTCCATCATTCACACGTACATATAATCTGCCTTAGAACTTCACTACTTTCCCGCTAATAAATACATTTATCCACTAATATAATTACAAAACAATAGGGGTTGGGATTGAAGTATTTTTAATTCAATCGGTGGACTCTATTCACTACCACCAAGGGACGACTCTGGTTGGGGTTACAATAGCAGTGAAAGTAAATATTAATTTTGAATAGAAATAATAAAGAGAGTTAAATAAACGGAAAAGTTAACTGAACAATTTATGACTCTAATTAATACAAATAAAATTAGGGTAAAGAAAAATATAATTAAACACAGTTTCGATAATCCAATACAATTAAAATAAAATGAAAATGTGCCTCTGAAAAAATATTTCCTATTTTTCCAAGTAAGTTCGTTTTGCCTTATGTACTGGACTGTAGAAAACAACTGAAATGTACTATTTTTCCAAAATGCACTTTGTATTTGTCCATTGAAATTGTCTGCTTCAGGATCAAACTAATCTTTTGTTTTTAAATTAACTTTTAGCCTGACGGCTTTTACAATTGAAAATACAAAACTATTCCGGTCAGTCGCATGATTTCGGTCTAATTTCTGATTAACCCTTTCAACCGTTCTTATTGCATTATATGATAGGGGAGGGGCTTGAGCTTAGATAAATCAAATTTGGTAGGGCTTTTCTTGAATAGAAAAACTCTAGCAGATCAGGTATTTTATTACTATCTGTTTGCCAATAAGTTGAATGATAGTGACATCCCTTCTGGCAATCTTTCTTCGTTCTTTTCCGTTTTTTAGTTGTTAATCTTGAACTGTAGTCAACATGTTTAGCATTAACGCCCTCACCTACCTGGTGGGGGGCGCCTTTCCTTGCAAGGGCATCCGCTCTCACGTTGCCCTCTGCTCCCACGCATCATGGGACCCAGCAAGGGAGGACTTTGTTTTGCATACCTTCTGTTTTGTGGTTCAGCACATCTTTGCTCTAATGATGTTTTTACCTTAATGCTTTGATAGCTGCCTGGCCATCTGACATGATAGCTATATGCCTATTTTTGTACCCGTTTTCAGTAAAACTGAGTACATCTCTCAATTGCATCAATACTGGTGTATTTTCCCGTGGGCTTCGAGTATTTTGTTCCAGGACCGAATACTAGTCGACGGTGTACAGGTTTGAGGGGAGAAAGCTGTATATTGTACTTTCATTAAATTGTGAGATACAGTTTTCTTCCGATGACTTTCAAAAATGTTTAGAAAACGTGATTTTTTTAAAAATAACGTTCACATATGAAATGCTAATATTAAAAAAGAGTTATTATTTTTCAAATGTGTTTATAAAAGCAAGAACTTTTCCAGCGGAATTACGCTTACGTCATGTTTTAATCTAGAAATAATAAATGAGAACGTAAGCCTTTTCCTAGTTGAATGCCCTCAGCTAACAAATCTTTTGAATTTTTAATTAAGAGAAATTACAACTCCGATAGCCGAGTGTTTTATTAATGAAACATTATATTAAATTAGGAAACAACCCAAAAAAAACCATGCACGTGAAATTGCTCCTGTCAAAGTTGTTGACTTCGAGACATGTACTCAGTCTGGATAAATATGCATTTTCGGGAGAACAACACCATATGTAAAAAATTGGGTAACATTTTTGACTCGTTTGGTTCCAAATTCAAATAGGAACCCGACTAGACTTGATCGTTGTTTGGCTAACTTCGTTATTAATTTTGAGGTTTCCTCATTTAAGCAAATACAAAGACTCTGGAGCAAGGTATGTTCTTTAAGAAAAAAAAGAATTTCAGTTGTTACTGCCAATCTTTCGACCTATTTTAAGGTCTTCATCAGGGCAAAACAATCTTAAATATGTCTACACATGGGCATATTTAATTTTTTTTACAGGCGAACTCAAATTTCCTTGTAGACCGCCCAGTCTTCACATTGCCAAGGGCTGTAACAGTGAGTACTATTTGGGCATATATTTAGAGAAACAAATTTGCCGGTCCATAAAACCATACTACGATAAATTAAAACCCAACCTAGAACTAAATTATATATGTATGATACTATGACTGAATGTGTGTCGTCATATCACGTGACTGGTCATTTGGTGATGACCAGAGTAAGCACATTAATCATAGATGGCTGATATTTCTTATGTATTACAATAAAATGTATCCATGAATAACCAAGCGTTCAAACTTACTTTTCATCAAGAAGGGTGAAAGAAAACTTACGTTTACCAAATAAGTTTAAAAAAAAGTTGGTTTAATAGCGATCTGTGTAAAATGAAAACTTGCTATCTGATTCGTACGATCAGGCCAAAAATTTCGAAGGTTCAAAATGTGAGATCTAAATATAAGAACAAATGCCGCAAGGCACTGAAGAAAGTAAAAATTGATTTTTAAAAAACACAAAAACTGTGTGCCATATAGTTAACAAACAACGTGTCTTTGATATAACCGAAAGAATTTCGCAATTTTGTGTTAAAGTGGCACTAAATTTCCCAAATAACAATAATTCAAAAACAAGCCCTCTTGATTTTACACGTGATATTGAATAATATAATTCGTGCTTTAAGAGTTGCTTTAATCAGGAAATTATATAAATTACCAATAAACTGAAAAAATAGAATGTACCTAACAACTACGGTCATAAAACAGACCTAGGTGAGGTAGGTATAAACAGCATAATATCGTATAGAACAGAACCATTATTATATTAATAAATGAAAGTACATATAAATCTATATTTCTAGACTGTCTGAAAAGAGGTTTCCCATTATATAAAAAGAGGGGGGAAATTTAATGTCTAATTAATAAAACCTACAATCGAGTGACAAAATGGTAGACACATTAAAAAATCACGATTTCAACAGCCAAAAATGATTTCTTTTACCATTAGAATATTGGATATTGTTCATGATATTAAAAGAAAATTAACTCTGGAAATGGATTGATCTGATAATCTTATACAAATGTACATTTCCATGAACAGTCCTGTTTTGATTTAGCTGCGACAGAATTACAGACACACATTTTGTTTACGTTTATTGTATAACTCCAAAGGTTTATTCAGTATTCACTGTACCATGCCTTAGTAAAGAGATTACTGTGAATTCATTTGGAACGATTCAAATTTATTTTAAAATCCCCAAAGGAAGAAGATTTTCTGATGAGGAGCGCCAGTTGCTCAATGAAGATGGAATGAGCTGCCGAGATATCGCCAGACGCGTAAAACGAAATTTTTCATCGGTTTCGAAGATAATACGACTAGGTGAAGACTCCACAAGAGGAGATAGCTCTGGAAGACCTCCCTCCTTGGCCAGAAGAGACGAATCGCGCTGCTTCAAACTGCTTTTCGACTGCCAAAGCCATCGCAGAGACGGCAGGTGTTGATGTTTCTGTTCGAACTGTTCAGAGATTCCTTAAAAAAAATTTTAAAAATAGTCTGAAGAGAAATGAAATGCAAACCAGCTCTGAAACAAACTAGCCCGTCACAAATTCGCTGAAAACCACATTTTGAAAAATTATGATTATCCGCGAAAAGTTATTTTTTTGGCAAAAAAAATCAATTTGGGCGGCCTGGACAGATACGCATACTACTTTCATGATCTAACTAAAGAAGAAAAATTTGGTCACAGCATCATCAAATGGGTGGTGGATGTTTGATGATTTGGGGGTGTATTGGGTGTAATAAAAAAAGGGAATCTTTGTTTTCTTCCAAAAAAGTCAATTCGGAATATGACAAGAAATTACTGGACAAATAAAAAACTAGTTTCTGCAATTTATGCAAAGGGATTCCAATATTCCAGCTGGAAGACGCACTACTTCCTGCACTACTTTCACCGGACTTGAACATTATAGAAATGTATGGGGAAAATGATCGAGACTGGTAAATCAAGACGGTGAGCAGTACAACTCTGTCGACGAACTTGAAGTCAACAGGAAGTCACCACTGCCTGGAATAATTTGCCTCAAGATTTTATTCAAAATTTCTACAAAACCATTCCAGAAAGATTACTGGAAATAATAAAACTGAGTGGTAATGCCACAAAACATTATAACCTTGATTTTATCCCGTGTTTCTGTAATTTTGTCGCAGACAAAATCGTTCAATTTTTACATTCTGTAATAATTTTTCTCTTATTTACTGAAAAATTAAAGTTTAATGATGAAAAATATTTATTTCATGTGTTTTAAATAAATATTTGTAGTACAAAACCATTACATTAAAAACAATTAGAGGTGTGTCTATAATTTTGTCACTCGGTTGTATATATCTGACGAGTTTTTGCCAAAATATTTGAAAAACTCTTAATACCTCAACTACTGGAATACTTTGAGAGAAATAAAGTAGCTAACAATAACCGATTTGGCTTTCGTAAAAACAAGACTGAACAAGATGCTGTTTTAACAATTTTTAACTTTTCGTTTGAATTCTTTGAAGAAAGTTCACACTCTTTAGCAATGTCGCTTGACGTTAGCAAAGCGTTTGACTCAGTTCCACATGACATACTTATAAAGAAAATCATAAAATACAGATTGTCAGAAAGCTCTGTGAAATTGCAATCTTCATGTATCACAAATCGTAGTCAATTAGTGCAACTTGAAAACCGTTCAGAATTGGGCAATGTTAAAATAGGAGTACCCCAAGGCTCAATACGAGAGCCAATTCGGTTCTTAATCTAAACCAATGAGCTGTTTCAGAGTTTCTCAGATTTAACTATTACTGGTTTTGCATAGGAGCAAGGATCTGAAGTGGGAAAGCAGTTCTAACTCAATATTAAACATAAAAGACTGGCTTGATGCGAATGGATTACTCTTAATCCAGGCTTAAATTAAAACGCTCACCTTAGGTCTAAGATCACAGGCTTCTAACAATCCAGATTATATTGAAATTTCAGGAATTAAAGTTGATCCACTCCTAAATTGGTGTAAACACTGTAAATATATATTCAAATGTTTTAATTCGAATATTTATTTATTAAGAGGGTGATCTAGTCAAGTGTCTCCCCAAATAATGAAAAACGTTTATTAAGCTTTTATTTATTCATGAATAAATGGCTTCGGCCAAATTCGTTTTTGCTGATAGAAGAAAAGCAATTAGAGAGATTGACAAGCTGCAGTAGCAGGGAAATTGTCGAAATTGTTTTAACGACTTAAGGATGCTCACTGTGGCATGTGTATATATTTATTACATACACATTTATATATTTTGTATGTGCAAAGAAATAAGAATAATTTTAATTTAAACTGTGATGTTAATAAATACAGCGCCAGAAATGGACTTAAATTATACGTTCACGAGTGTGAAAACTACTCAAAATGGTACAAAATTCCTGAAGCTAAAACTGTTAATCGAAAATGTTAAATTGGTTGTAATATTTCATTTTTTTCAATTGGCAAGGGCATCCGACAACTTCGTCATTTCAGCCCCGAGCGCATGCGAAATATAACAACACAAATTCAATACGAATTCATACATTGCGCTCATTCCGTTGAGCAGATGGAGTGCTCAGTATACCTCCATCGATGTGGACACAATAAAAAACTAATCGGTTGCAGGTACTTTTATAAATATTCGGCCTTCGACCCAAGTCACGCACACAGCTCGAGGGGCGATGGAGATTTCACCATCAGCCCCACTCACACTGATAAAGACACTCACTTGTACAAAACAGAGAAACACGAAATTTTTTGAATTTGCATTTGAAGGCTATATACAATAATAAAATTCACAATTCCCCTCATCAAAAGCGAAACAGGAGACCCTGAAACTTGCTGCTGTGTCCGAGAACCCCTCTTAAATCTTGCGGCATGTCAACTCGCACCCTATAAGGTGCAAAGGCCTGACACGCTTCAATTATGCGGGACACATCGAGCAATCTTTCTCTGCATAGAGTGCCCCTGTGCGGGGGTTGGCCCACTAGCAAGTGCCCATATGTCTACGGCGTATGGCCTGTTGTTAATCTGGATAAATGTATTAATATTCAGTCTGTTTTCAACCAATTTTTTTAATTTCACGTTTGTATAAGTGTAAATTCTTTTTATCTGTAGATAATAATGTTTCCTTTATATTCGCCGTGTGTAAAAATAGCGGACAGACGACAATTTCTGAGCGACAACCGCCAAGCAGCACATAGCGTGTCTGGGAGAAATCGATGAGTTAAACGGTAACGTGGCAAATTTTAAAATTGTTTCAAACTCATTGCGTTTTCAGGCAACCACGGACCTTTACGGTAAATGTACAACATCTCATTCCGGGACGTCAGCTGCGGCGCCAGAAGCAGCGGGAGTTTTTGCGCTTGCTCTCGAGGCCAAGTATATACACATTTTTTACGCTGTTTTGACTGTTTTTAATACATTTTTATCGTTAGCTCACAGTTAACCTGGAGGGACATCCAGCACTTGACAGTTCTCACGTCGAAGCGGAATTCTCTCTTCGACGCGAAAGGAAGGTTTCATTGGACGATGAACGGAGTCGGCCTAGAGTTTAACCACCTTTTTGGTTTTGGTGTATTGGACGCTGGTGCCATGGTGGCGTTGGCTAAGCAATGGAAAACCGTCCCTCCGAGGTACCATTGCGAAGCCGGTTCCATCAAACGATTGCAGTAAGTTCTCCCTCCCCTCCATAAACGGCCAACACGAACGACAAACTGACCGCAATATCCTTTCAGGCAATTTACAGCCAATAAACCTCTTGTATTGAAGATAAAGACATCATCATGTAAAGGGACAGACACTCAGGTGAATTATTTGGAGCACGTACAAGCGGTGATCACTCTCAACGCGACTAGAAGAGGGGATGTCGAACTGTTCTTGACATCGCCCATGGGGACAAGGTAACTATTTCTTCTCGAAAAATTCGAAAATCGACTTATTTTGTAATGCCTTTTGTTGACAGATCTATGATATTGAGCAGGCGAGTGAACGACAACGACCATAGAGACGGATTTACGAAATGGCCCTTTATGACGACGCACACTTGGGGAGAGTATCCTCAAGGAGTATGGAAACTTGAGGTAAATAGACTTGGAACTTTGTCTCTTGAGAGTCATGTTAACTGAAACCTGTGACCAAAAGTGAATTCACTTGAAAACGTACGACCAAAACACCTGACGATGAGTAAACCCTCGTGTATGTATTGTTCAGAAATATTGCGTACAGTTGCGAAAAGCGAACTAGCGTCATAACTTCTTTAAAAGCTAGTTTCTCCTCACGTTTTATTGTTTTCAACGATCCGGATTTTGTTGGGATTGGTGGATTGGTTGAGTCCGATTGTTAAATTTTTATTCTTTTTCCTGGCAGCCGATATATATCGATAAATATTTCTTCATATCCGTTGTTTTTAGCCAGAGTTTTAACAGTTTGTAATTATTTTTTATAATTAATATGTGTTAATGGGAGTTTCAACCTAAGGTCTGTGAGACAAATGAATCCAGCAGCTTTTTGGGCCTAAGGGTGAGAAGAATCTGCTGGTTTCATGGTGTCTGTAGTTGTGGGTTTTCTATATATGTCTATTTCAATTAAGTTATTTATTGTGAACAGTTTTAAGTATAAAAAGTGCACTGCTTGAAATTAATCCTAACGGAACGTCGCGTTGGCGGTGGGTCGACGAGTTCCCTCCTACAATTCATGTCGAGGGACGTGTTTATTCCTGCAACCTGATGATAAGCGTTTAATGTTTGAAATCCGGATTGTTGAAAAGAACAAACTGTGAATAGGAAATATCATTTAATGAAGTTGGACAATATAATAACTTTATCATCTCTACTTATGCATTAATGTAATATGATATATCAAAACCGTTAACGTCTTATTATCGGACGTCACTATACCAGAGAATTATCAATCTTCTTGTCCCACTATAAACCAAAAGTCAGTGAGTCTAGTATGACCCAAAAGTTAAATAAAGCCTTTCGGATTATGTTATAAACGAAAAAGCCCTTGGATATTATTATTTATTCTGTTTTCACTGTGAATTCAAAGATGTTCGCTATTCTGATCTGCAAAATGCATTTTTTAATCATAAACTGTCTCCATGGGCATATAAGTTATGATTTAATTAGTTATTTGTTTACAATTAATTGTTACTTGTAATTTTTATGCAGTGATGGTTGAGAAGAAAAATTAGTGTCACGGGCTGGACGCTAATTTTTGCTTCAACCATCATTGCATAGCAATTGTAAACATATATGTAATGCACGGTGATGTGGTGCAATAGTTCAGCTCTTTGTAATGAACGTCATCTACCACCAGAAGGATCAACTTGTTTCTTTTTCAAACCATGGCAAAACAAGTAAGACCTTTAATTAATAAGGCTCTAATTAATCACTACACTCACTTTGTTGACATTTTTTGCATCTGCAAAATCGATTGTCAATTTAATTGACAGAATTTTGTACAAGTAATAAAGGAAAAACTGTTAATTAAACACTATTTCCCCAAGGCCTACGACAAACTCCTTGGGCTGGGGGCGTCGGTGTACGCAATGATTTAGGGGTTGACCCGGCGCTCATCACTCTAAGGTAAAGGTCCCAGGTTCGAATCCTGCATCCCGTCATATACATACAATTAGTAGGTCTTTTTGCCTTAGGGTTAATACAACCTCGTAATTGAAATACCCTCGTCAAAACAAAAAAAAATAACCTAACCTTGGTTGGTTAAGCTCGTTCAGCAAATTTCCGTTTATTAGTAGGGACTTTTTAGGCTAAAAGCCGTGTTAAGCATTTTTGCCATTTTTACTTCTAGCAAAAGTAAGTCTAGTTTGAGCATGGGACACCACGATTATGTCGAAGCTGATACAACCGAACAAAAGCGCCAAAGACTGTGAATATGTAGCATTATGTTATAATTCTAATAATAACTGTGCTAAATTTAAGTAAAGACAATTTAAACAAAACTCAATGAGTTTAATCTGTGCGTCAAATTTGAAAACTTTCCAGGTAACCCTTAACTCGAAGACACCGCAGGCCGGTTTTATTAAGGAATGGACCCTGATGCTTCATGGAACTTCAGACGCACCGTACAACGGTCTTCCGGTTTCCGACCCACATTCAAAGCTGGCAATCGTCAAGAAAGCCCACGAAGAGAAGATGCACAAGAAAATGTAAGAATTGACGGATGAAAATAATATTGTCTCATACATCTCATGCTGTTCTGTCATAATTTACTACAAATTAATTTACAAACGTTGTTACTTGAGTTTGTACGTACCGTTCTTTATCTATACTATTAAGGAACCAAAAAATTACAAAACCACGTTTTAATTTTTTTCGTCGCTTATGTACGTAGTTATAATATTTTTATTTTTTTATTGATTTCATGTTATTAAAAAATTATTTTCCTTGTTATGATCTTATACAGGATTTGGTTTATGAATTTGAAAATATATTTCAGAGTGGTAGTGTACGTAGCGAGATAATGAAGGCATATATTTTTCAAAACGTGCAAATAGTGTTTCTAAACACTGTGTAGACCATTGCTACAGATTTATAAACTAATTAAGTCATAATATATCATAATAGATACCCAAATTTTATTCCCAAAAATATATTTAGATTTGATTTTGGAATTGCAAATTGAGTATGTTTCGAAAGTCTTGTTTGTCCTTCTCCTTTTTTTAGTTAAATATGTATCTAATGTGGTTGCAAAACTATTGAGATTGTTAGTACAATGTAAGTAAGTACACATATATTTTTCAAAAGGTGAAATATAAATAATGCTATATGCTTTTTTAATATATATAAGTATACCTTTTGTTAAATTTTAGCATTTATGTTTAAAAAGTGCGTACAAAAGTTTTGAAATTGGGTAAAGAATTGACCATTTTTTAATGTACAAAATTGTCACCACGAGTTGTCTTTGGGCGTTTACACTACAATATATGTATTTTTTCTCTTTTAAAACTGTAAATAATCCACAAAACCAAGTTGAAGTTTAAATAATCCCAGATGTGTAAACTTATTATATTTATTATCATAGTTGTGGACACAACAAATAAGCTTTGAAAACAAGTTATCCCGTTATTTACAAAATATATGAAAATTTAAAAAATGGTAATAATTGTAAAAATTTTAAAGTTTAGACTTGTCTTTTTTTTGTCTTCGATTGAATTTATTTATTCATGACATTTTAGCCGAACTGTTTGGATATTGAAAAGTGAAATTAACAGTGTAGTAATTTTGTGGTGTTCCCTGTTATCATTTTGTTCAAGCAAAGGTTATATGTTTATTGTAAATTATTATTAAATAGCAGTATTGTTTTTGTCTTGTTTTTTAATAAAAAAAAGAGCAAACGGTTTAGCCAGAAAAGTGAACCTCTCTCTGGCTAACGCATTTTATAAAACTCAAACTTTGGAAATTATTAAATACAAATAATTCACAATAACAATATTTTTCACAACAAAAATGCTTACCGTTCTCTAATTTATGAACGCTACAACTCAAAATGGACAACAATGTGTTTTCTGAATTAAAGTTTTTTTTTTATGAAATATTTTTTGGTTCTAAACTCAAAGTCTAAAACACTTTCCCCGTCTGGATCACTTTATTGCTATTTATTACGCACTGAATTTGCCTGTATCATTCCTGTAAATACTGTTTGATTTCTGTGGCTCATTTGTTGCCTTTTAAACATTTTGTTTATTTTAATTTTTTCGGTAAGACAACTTGTTAATTAAATATACTGTAGAATTGTTTCTCTCATGACATTTGGAACACATACTGAAAAACGCATTAAAAATACAAGAGCTTAACACATTTTTAATTTTCTAATTTATACCTATATTGATAAACTTTACGTTTTGTGTGAATGAACGTGGGGGTGAATAATTTAAAAAATCTTTCGTTTTTCCTTTTTTTTTGTAATTTTTTCCACATGTATCAATGAATTTTGAAACATTCACAAATTTGTCGCGTGTGATATTGAGCAGAGGATAAACGTTACGAATTTTTAATGGTGTAATGATAACCGGTTATGTTCCAGTAAATTTGGGACTTGTTTTTAACTTAACTAACATACAAATCATAACTTTAGCGGTAAATAATTTATAGTTAAATTTCCTAGCACTTGCTTGAAGGCCCTACTAGGCGAATAGACTATTAATTTTTTTCATAGGACGAAACTAGCGACGTTCCTACGCTGTATGGTACCTACCCGAGAAAAGAAAAAATCGCGAATTAGAGTTTAAAAATTGTATTTTAAAAATATTTAATCGTAAAAGGAAATTATTCTAATAGATACTCTTTATTAAAGAGTTAAAGATGAACTTTCAGAGAAAAACATAGGGCTTTGAGTAATGCATAAATTAAGAAATTTAGCAATAAATCTGCAAGCAAGCAATTGTAAACCACGAGTTTAGATTAGAGAAATCTATAAAAGTCCCTTGGAAAGTGGTGATTGAATTGAATATCGTTACTTTCTAAAATCAGTACACCGAATATAAATACTACTGACAAAGAGAAAAAAATATATTTTAGACTTATTTTTTAAATTTCGGTATGAAAATTTATTACTTGAAGTTATATTTTAGATAGAATTTTTTTAATCGAAAGCAAGTGCAGTCAGAAATTTTCATTTCGACTTAAGAGAAAAAATTAAACATTTAAATGTTTCTTATGAAAAACGAAGGAAGGGGTACAAAAATATCATTTCTTCTTGTGTGGTTACTTGTTGTATGTGTAAATATATAAGTAAAGCATGTAATGTCTCTCTCGGTATTTAAAAAAAAAAAATCAATTGGATAGTTTTACATGCCATAGCATCAGCGGCTGTCTTTCAAAAGATAGAATATCGTATGTCTATCAGAATTATTATACAAATTACCTATAAATATTGTATATCAGTCAATATAAAAAATTATACTACTACATTTCGATTTTTTTTTCAACTTAGAAAATTCACATTATTGAAAATATATTTTGAACAGTTGAACTAAATGTTAGTTTAGTAATTGCGAATAAAGAGTTATATAGATTTCAAAAATAAATATTAATAAATAATAAGACAGATAATTGTTTAGGTATTAATGTTTGAATAGCTGGTTAATGACAAACTTGTGAAGAAAATATTGTATTAAGGCGAATTACCATACTTGTACAAATACATCGGGTCCAAATTAGATTTTATTTTAGCTCCACACTATGCGATTATCGTAATATACTGAATTTTGTATTAAAAACAAGTTTAATCTTATAGTGATTTGTTAATTATAAACCTACTCACCTATTTCACCTAATTAAAATTTCAAACAAATGGTCAAGTCTTGAAGCAGAATATTTGTTAATGAATTGTAACAGTTGATATAGTACATAATAGTTATGGTCATAAGAAGATTAGTAGAATTCGCCACTATTATCCATTTTCAGAAGAGTAAAATATGGAATTTTTTTCTGTTCACTTTTAGTTTGAGCTGAAAAGAGTGAGAACTATTTTCAATATATATTTTCGTATTTGAGGAATATGTTGATTATGTATACTCTCACTTTAACGCTTATATTGTCACTCTTCCATTAAAAAAAAAAACATGTTTTATTCTTCATAAACAAGTCTTAATTTAATTCCAGTAGAATAGAATTGTTCATTCCATTTCGAAGATTGAAATAATTCTTAATAGTTAATAAAAAGAAAACAAACTTGAGGAAATTCACAAGATTATGTCAACGGATAAGATGGAGAGTTAAAAATGGAATAAAAATAATTTATTATCTCGTACACATTTTTCATTCTCTTTCCCAAATCATTGTTTTTTATTTCTTTTTGAAAGCCAGAAAAACGGAATTTCCTCCCACTGCGTTTAATATTGCAAGTAACAACGTTCGTCTTGGAAGCTTGGAGCAGCGCCGATTTATTGTAGGTCATTACTTTCAACTTGTAGTTGTATAATACCGAAAATTTCTCAACTTTTGTCCCGAATTTTAAATTGAACACTTGTTCATTCGTTTAGATAGGCATAACAAAGACACGCTCTGTTGGGTCCCAGGAGGTGTGCGGTTAGAGGAAAACGAGAGAGCGGACGCCCTTCGAGGAAAAGTGCTGCTCTATCGCTAATGGAGCCTGAGCCCTTCTGTAACACCGGGATTCTCAATATCAATGATTACCTTAGACGAGGGCAAAATGAAAATGATGAAACAATAGAATTCACTCATAAGACAAACAATCCAAGAAACATCTATCAACTTTTAGACAGAAAGGAATCACAGGAAGCAGGAAAAACCTCGAGCCCTGGCAGGATCCTTGGCTAAATGGGTATCTGGCATGACACTGTAGACTGAATAGGATCTGAAGAAGATTGGTATAACGCAACACCGAAGCAGAAGAAACTCCAATACACCTAACAAACAAATTTGCCCTAGATCCGTTGACGTATCATTCCTTGTATTTTCAAATAAAGAGAACACCTTTTCCTTTTAAATCACAATTACTTTCTCTCTCAGGTGCTTTCTTTCAGGTCATAGTATCCACCAAATTAGACTCCTCCTTTTAGCAAATTTCTTCTTTCTTACAATTCATTCATTTTTAGGTCGTACATTTATATTTAATCTATTAGTGCTATGTAAATTGTATGAATGACGTCTATATTATCTTTCTCATATGAGCCTCCTCCTACTTTATCCCTTTTATATTGTCCATTGTTGCCCTGGTGGGACAATCCGGTAGAGGAAGGGTCATGTATGTGCTGGCACTAGTTACAACAAGAAAAAAGGTATTGTTTTTGTTTCTGGTAAAATTAACAGTATGCCACATCAAAAATTAATACGATACTCAAAGAAAATGCTAAGTGCCGAATCGTATTCCACAAGAACAATTCCTGCCCACGCAGAGAAAATGGCACTTCGGTAAAAGTTTTTTTCAGAAATAAATAACCTATTTTACAAATGGCCAGCGAGGTATCCATATTTTAATGTTGTGGAAGGTTGGGGCCAATTCCAGAACGAAGAGGAGACGAAACGTACGTACTATTAAAACCAGGGAGTAATACTTTACTGGTAGATAATTATTAAGATACATTTAAAATGTAACATAAAAAGTTACTTGATTGGAATCAAAATTAAGAAAAATAATAAAAATTAACATCTAGAAAAAAAAATTAGAGTGGGCCATAGTTCAATCCCCTTATAGTGTAGGAGATGCCATGCAATTTTATTTTATTTACAAATGTATTTTCATTTAGGTTGTTAGATGAACTTAACAAATAAAAGCAAATAAAAATTTGCTCAATATCACGTTTTTTGGGTGATGTGGTTGATGTTTAAAGGTTTTTTTTTAACAAATTATACATCACTCTTCAGAACAGAAACTTAAATCAAGTAGGTTCATGAAGAAATTGAAACCAGCACGCAGATACCCAACACTGACCCTTCGTAAGACGGTGATGAAGCGAAGTCACCTGAGACGAACTAACGACTTAGTTACCCATCGCAATCCATGACTAAGAAAGTTCGTCACATTCCAGTCTGTTGACCTTAGACTCAAGTTAGTGAACCTCCTCTTCCAGGCTTGGACTTGAATATAGTTTGGAACTTGCACGCCTTTGCACGGTCGGATCCAAGTTGGTCGAATTATCACTAACTCCTTGACCATCAATAAAATGTTAAAAAAAAAAAAAAAGAAGAAGAAGTTACTGCATGGATTACTAGGAAATTGGCATTACTTGTGTGAACTTATCATTACTGTAAAAATAGTAAATGAATGCATTTGATTTTTAAATGGATATCCACAATGATTATGATAAAATATTCGGTAATTTGTCTTTTGTTGAATTTACTTTTTAATGAATCCTGGCTACGTGGAAAATATTTCAAGAGTCAATTTTAACCAAACGCCAAATCATAACATCTGAGTATGACAAAATTCTGGCCGTTTTTTCCTTATTCTGTACGTTCAGTTGTTTTATTGCTGACTTGCTTTGGCAATAACTTGGGAACGGAAGTTAATGTAAAATAATAAAAAAATGTCATTACAATTTCACAAAAATGTAAAATAAAACTAAAAATATGTAAAAACTGAAACAAGGGCAATAAAATAAATAATAAGTAATTTATTATAAAGTAATGACAAAGTAAGTAAGTCCAAAAAATAAACTTCTTATTTTTTTAATAAAAACTAAAGAAGTCGGAACCGTTTAGGCGATTTTTTTGTCTCGCTTTTTTACATAGTGTTTTGTGTTTATATACACATGAAATCTGGATCTTGGTATGAACTTGAGTAAAAAGGATTCAATTGTTACTGCCAAGCTTTCGACGTATTTAAAAGGTCATCAACATGGCAAAACAATGTTAAAGATGTCTACGAATTAACTTAATTAAGTAGATGGCCAATTGGTAATATTATATTATTTTCCATCAGCCATATTTTACAATCAGATCCAAATTTCCTAAAATACTGTTACAGCCCTTGACAATGTTGGGACTCCGTCTATCTTTAAATCAACTTGAAATACCAACATCTTAAATAACTGAAAACACTTATAAATAAATGAGTGAAACAAACTAAACAGTTTTCCTTTGCGGTATATTAATTTATTATCCTTTATTTAAAAAAACGACTGACGGCGAAATAAATAAATATATTTCTTTGATGCATGGACTACTGCGGTAGTTTTATTTTTACGTGTAGAGATTAGTGACCGTTAATGGATAATTATGCAGATATCGTGAGATGCGGTCTGGTGTGATGTAGGTTTCAGAAAAACATTTTCTTTAGCGTGCCGACGTTTCGATCTTTTATTGAGATCATCTTCAGGGCTCAAAGTGTTTGTCTTCTTTGTAAGTGTGCCACTCTTGCGTGTCGTGTTGAGAGTGCCGAATGGCACAGAAGACAAGCACTTTGAGTGAGTAGAAATACTTTGATAGAATATAAAATATAATTTTTGCATTGTATAAATTCCATATTCTATATGTATTTTCTAAATGTAAACTATGTTTGTAAATCCCAGGCCCTGAAGATGATCTGAATAAAAGATCGAAACGTCGGCACGATAGAGAAAATGTTTTTCTGATACCTACATCACACCAGACCACATCTCACGATATCTGAATAATTTTATTTTTACTTTTAACATACCCAAAAATGTTTAACTAAAAACGGTGATCCCATGTTCATAAACTTCCCTTGTTTTTTCAACAATGTTGCTTCTATCCATATACTCATTCGAGTAATAATTGACTAAGAGCAATGGAATTTCCCGTTACTTCTTTTTTAGAATTCTTAACCGGTATGTAGTGTTTAAAAAATATTTTTTATTCAGGTGATAACAACAAATAAACATCAGAGAACTGCTTGCACGCCATTTCTACAATTCGATGTATCACATAGGCCAATCAGGTAGGCGTGTCATGCTTTGGCTCCATACAGAAAGCGTGTAGACACCGGATTTAAGAAGAGTCCTCGAGCACGGTAGCGAGTTTCAGCTATTCAGCTTTTTGGGGGAAACTGTTTTTTTTTTTTTATTGTGTATAGTATGACTTATGTGTTATGTGCCTATATGTTTTGTCGGAGTGCATGTATTTATTAGCGTGAATGGCGAGGGGTGAGGTGAATATAACGTCATAATCGCCTCTCGAACTATGAAAGCGAGTGATTGTGTGTTCGAGGTCGATGGCGGAATATTTATAAAAGTACCCTATCGACCCCAATCTTGTATAGTTTAAGTATAGGTCGGTGGAGGAATATCAAGTACTCCACCGACCGAACGGAATGAGTGTACTGTATGAATGTATTTATTTGTATGAATGTTGTGTCTGAACGGGTATAGAATATAGACTCAGTGGGGGCTGAAATGACCCAGATGTCGGAAGCCCCAGCAAAAAAAAATAATAATAATTACACGCCCGCGAGAGAAGACAGTAAGTGACCTTACGCTGGTTCAACATGAGTTAGCCGACTCACAGATCAAAACTCAAAATCATATGTAATGTTATGGGACATTACATATGGGGCAACATTGTGGGAGGTTTAGTAGCTGATAAAAGCTGAGGTCATCGCCGGCCTTCAGCGGGTTGTTTTTACTTCTATTTCTAATCTTTCATGCGTATTTTTCAGTCTGCAGCCATTTATTTGAGTGCCTTAATCCGTTACTGATTCTCTGCTTTTAAAGGAAAACTAAGTCAATTTTCTAAAATGCTAGTCCTCATTTGTCCCACAGGGTTTTCAACTACAGAATAGATATAGGACAAACAATACATACATCTATACATCACCATAAACATACAAGTTTGGACACATTCACTCCTCCAGAGTACTTGAAATTACTCGGGGCGGGGATGAACCTACTTCATTCTCGCTAATGACTTACTTTTACTCTTTTAGTCTCCAGACGTCAGACATCACCCCAGAGTACTCGACATTCCTTGGGGCGGCTAAAAATGGCATTCATTTCAGTAAATTAACATAAATACAACACAAACACAACAAACATTATCTATACATTGGTAAGAAAATAATTACCTTTTTTGTGTAGTATACATTTTTTATTTTTTAATAGTACTTGTATGTTTTTAACCATTCGGATATGTTTGTCTATTGTTTCCAATTATGTTTTACCATATTTCAGTTAATATTTCTTTCCTTTCGCATAAAATTCTTAACTTTTGAGTCTAGAAACGTTTGAACAACTAGTTGAAAACTTTCAAAGTTTTGGCCTTTTGAAAAATTTTGTAATGACAGAAATAAATATTAGACAGAAGGTGAAATGTCGGGTGTTTCCCACCTCTGATTACTTAATAATGTTTGATGCTCAAAGTAACGTGGGAGCGGGCGTTGTCGTGGTGAAACACTATACGTTTTGCTAAGCTAGCCCTTTTTGCTTTATTTGAAGGTCCGAACTGGTTAGCTGTTCAGAGTGCAATTCACTATTAACCGTTTGCCATTATGATAAAAGTTTAACAACTTAAAATGCAAGGGACCCGTTCCACCAAACGAACAGAGCACTTTTTTATATTTGTTGTTTTGAAACAACTGGCGATCGTTGCCAGGGTTGGCAATAGGCCTTTTGACGGACTTTTTTTGTTTTGCCTGTTTTTCATCACCTTTTACCACTCTATGAAGAAATGGTTCGTAAGAGTGACGATAGAGGAGTGAGGACAAATTGAGATACGATTGACCGAGTTCCTGTTGGATCCATATAGCATACATTTTAACAAACTCAAGTTTTTGGATGTATTTTCCAATGGTTTTTCTGGAAATATCACAATCTCCCTTTTAGTTTTTGGGTCGTCAGAAAGGGATTTTGTACTAGCATATGCCTCAATATGTTGTCATCAATCTCAGAAACACGTCCACTGCGCGCATCATCTTCAAAAACAAATTTCTTTGTCTAAATCGAGAAAACCACTGTTGGACTTACGAACATTTGCAGCATTAATATCAAACACTAAAGCGAAATTTTAAATTTTATCAGTTTCGTTGATCCCTTTTCGGACTTCATAAAGTAAACAATGCTTTATATACGTTTCGCCCAACGACATGATTCGATACAACTAAAGATGTTAAAACAGAAGCTAAAAAATAAAGCCTTATTTCAACACAAAACAAACAAACATAATATAAACGAAAAATGAATAAATGAGCTAATTAATTCTATAACTGAAAAACTACGTTACTTTTTTTGCCAAACCAAATGTACATTTAAAAATCCCTACCGCCGTTAGGTATCCGAACAGCGATCTGTGCCCGCTGCCGTGCCACAAGACCCGCACTGGTCCGAAGGTATACGAAAATATTATCTGTAGGAGTCAAGGCTTCTACAATTGGAAATGTATTCGGCCGTTATTTTATCTTTTCTTAACAGCCACCTATGTGGTCGCTTTCCGGCCAGAAGGCCCCCGTGCGTTATTCTTGTATGACCTACCCTTAGTTATGTCAGTACGGCTTTTTCCTTCTTCGACCCATTCTCCATGGAATGTACTGACTGTTTAACTGGATTTAACTACTTCATTTAAAAAGGGAACATATAGATTGGAGGTAGAATGTGAAGATTTTTGAACTTTGTAGTGTTTAGTGATTGGTCTTTTCGACCATTTCTTTTGGACCATTGTTCAATAGAATGTACAGGGGTCTGGAGGTCATCAGTTTTAGGATAGTGATCTCAACAGTCGGGATGGGAAATGTCTGCTCATTGTTTTATACACCAAATATAAAATATTACAACTACACCTACATTGATGGTAGTTGGATTGAAAACGAAATTGGGCTGCTGTGGTAACTATGTGAGATTCCTTAAAACGAAGCTGGCTTCATGATGCTCCAATAACCCAGCCGGATTGCTGGCAATTAAGATAGCTTTACAATGAAACTTATAAAATGGAGTGGCTAGAGATGTATAAAGACAAGCAGCGAGATCTGTGCAAAAAAATGGGTTAATTTAAGAATGCACCTGACTCTTTACCTAAAAGATTCCCATTTTTTGGTCGACCTAACCTGGAACTGTAACTCTCTTAAAAACAAAATAATTGAATTTACTCATTGCTGTCAGAACTGCAGGTGGATGTTTGTTGTCTTGTCGAAACAAAACTGACTTCCTCAGACAACATAAGAGTACACAACTATAAAATGTGCAAAATATAGTTCCAAAGCTAGCTGACGATGAAATCCACGAGTGTATCAGACAAAGACAAGGTGTATGAAGGCATACATGGGAAAGTTACCAAGTATGTCAGCGAAACGCATGCTACCTTCACAGACTGACTGTAAGCTAATCACACCTATAAAAGTATTGCAAGTAATCAAAACAAGTCATAACAGAAAAACTCAAGCCCTGGATGGAATCTTCAACCTGATCCTAAAAGATCTCCCGAGAAAAGCCACAGTAATGTTAATGCACCTGTTCAACGGACTGCTCGTACTGAGTCATTTCCCGAGGAAATAGAACTTTGCTAAGCTTGTACTTATTATTTTAAAATAATTAATTAATTAAACAAAAATTTTAAAAGGCAATCGCATTATACGCCTACTAGCTAAAGGCCCATAAGCTTACTAAGTTCGTGCAGAAAACTTTTTGATTTTCAAATTAGAGAAGCACATCACACACATACGAGCATCATGAAAGAAGGGCAATTACATTTTTCGCTCTGAGCTTTCAACAACTGCTTAGTTGCTAGGGTGGTCGACTTTATTACTGGGGGGTTCAAAAAGAAAAAAGCATACCGGTATGGTCCTTCTCGATATGGAAAAGGCTTTCAACACAGGCTGGCAAGACGGCATAGTAATTGTTCAAGCCATTTTTCCCTCTTTCAGCACAGCAACAGGCCACAGGGATCAATTTTGGGGTCATGTCTTTTTATCCTATCCCTTAATGACATGCCCACAATCAAATCCCGTCAATCAGCACTGTTCGCAGGTGATAACAACGAAATTTAAAAAAGTAAGTTTCTTCTGTTTAAGGTGGATACTGCCGATTAACGATCCAAAAGGTGAAGTGATCGTATTCACAAAGAGGTGTCCCACAATAAGGGCATCAGTTTACATCAATGGAACTCTCATCC
The DNA here is from genome assembly GCA_039619505.1 of Cimex hemipterus. NCBI lineage: Eukaryota > Metazoa > Arthropoda > Insecta > Hemiptera > Cimicidae > Cimex > Cimex hemipterus. The sequence continues at coordinate 2,109,626 of CM077101.1, read as the reverse complement.
CATGGGCAAAAAAGGTAACCTACCTGGGCTTAATTCTGGCTAGAAGACTTCACTTTGGCCCTCATATAGTCAATAGGATCCCAAAAGTCATACTAGCCATCAGAATTCTGTTCCGAAGAATCGGCTAAAGAATCAGGGTTGTCTATGCGCAATAAGCGCCTTATTTAAAAGGCTATACGCTTGTCCTGTTACGGAGTTTTACATACAGTACGAATCTGCTAAAAATACAAAGGATGTATATAAATTATTTAAACTTTGTTAGCTGTCAAATTGAAGACTCACAATTAAACAAGTCTTAAATTTTTCATATAGTTTGAAATCATTACCATGAGTCAAAAGTCACAGGGGTTATTTAAATTAATTTTTCCTTGTTAACGGAAAAATAGGCAAAACAAAAGACCACATTGTACAAGGTGCAGAAGGTTATAAAGCCCAGTGTCAGAAAGTACAATAAAATAGTCAGTTTGCGATCTGTATGTAAAAATTATAAATAAATAAATCATTATCTATCTAGCATAAAATCGATTTAGCTAAATGAATCCGCAAAATGAAAGTGGAAAACAACAAAACTATCATTCTTAAACTTTTTTAAGGAATTTAATTTTTTGCAATCTTTGAATGTATTGTAGAACTAAGGCGTTGAAAATTACTGCTTATTTTTTTCCAGGCTATGTAGTTTTGAAGAAACTTGAGGGGGCACTAGTGTGAAGTGTGAAATCTCTTCTTTGGATTTATGTGCTATTTGCTCGGTCGTGTCCGTTATTTAAAATGAATCCATCGCAGAAGAAGAAATGCGTCTGTCAGATCAAATTAGACCGAAATGGTCGGAACTGTTTCTCACCTTACCGAAGTGGGAAAAAAGTTATGGCTGTTCTTTATATTACAACCGATGAGTAGAAAAGAAATGCTCCAAATTTCAAAATATTTCAACGCTCTGATATAAGGTTTTCTGAATGATAACACGGTGGCTATCAGAACGGTTCGATGAAGCACGTCTGAGTTTAAAGAGATTTCTTCTGCGGCTGGGAAACATCGAGACGATGTACCAGTCCCATTCTGTTTTTCGGTGACTGAAAAATACCAACGCTGTGAAGTTCAAATGTAAAACCGCTTAGAAATCAATACGAACAACCCGTTGGATTTCTATAATTTCACACGGGGGCGATGGAAGAAAAACCGTTGACAAATCGTGTACAGGATTTCAATGGGTGCTTCGTTAAGCGAAAAAGGTTTATTCTGGTCGGCGGGATTTCTTTGGAAGGAAACCTGAATTCCAATTATTTAGTTCTGAGAAATTCGACGAATGTTAATTAATAACGTGGCCTAAATTAAATTTACATTGCAGAATGATTAATTCTTTTAAAGAAAATGCAAGCACAAAACTGTAAAGGAATACAGAATCACACTTTAAATATACTTTTCATAAATATTCATAAGATAAAAAGTATTACAAATAAAATAAAACGAATTTATAAGGGAGGAATGAATAACACAAAAATACTAGTACTTTAGAGAAAATCGAGAGGAAACTCAACTACACTGACGGACAAATTGAATGCACCACGTAAATTATTTAGTTTAAAATTAAACCCATTATCGTCCTACATTAGTCACAGATAATTAGGAGCTATTATAGTCAAAATAAACAGTAAATAATTTTTTTTTAATTCCTTTATTTGTAATGGTTAATCCCAACTGCACAAAAAGTAACAATACGCCTATATTTCCTTTCTGGATTTCATTTAATTCCTATTCTTTAACCTTTTCAATAGTTGCAGACAGGCATTTGAGTTAGTATCACAGGTCAGAGTGATAATATTATTAGAGGAAGGATACAGGCTGAGCGAAGTCGCCAAGTGACAGATATAAATCATTCTACAATAGGAACGGTTCTTCGGTGCTTCAGGGAAACAGTCGACCTAGGTCTATAGATGGGATAGACGATAAATTCATTCGACATCAGGCTCAACGAAATCGCAGCATTATGGGAAATGAGATAAAAAAGTTGACAAGACAAGTCCGAAATGTTTCGATTTCCTCCGAAAGTGCAAGAAGGCCCAATGAAAATAACCTCAGGCTCATGGACCTCTTCTTACCACACCCTACAAATGAACCAGGTTTCAATTCGCACGGGAACATGTAAATTGGACATGGGAAGATTGAAAACGAATTTTCTTTACAGATGAGGTGAAAATTGGCCTCCAATCTTCAGATGGGCGTAATTTCATATTTAGACGCTCAGGAGAAAAGTATTCCTTATGCTGTACGGTTCCTCAGGTGGCAATCCACGGTGGGGTCATTGATGTTCTGGAGAGGAGTTTGGAGGGGACTTGGACGCCCGCATCGAATTGGTTGTTGTACGTAAGATCTCTAACTCCACAGAAGTAGGTCCTAGACATAATCGAAAAACGTGTTGTGCCATTACCCTCCCCCCAACATCATCAGCGATTCTCGCTAATGCAGGATAATGCCAGGCCCCATGTAGCATGTAGCATTGTGAATGACATGCTTAAATGAGTTGGAATTGAATGCTTGTTGTACCCAGCTAGAAGTCCAGATTTTAATCCAATCGAACACATCTGGAACAAACTTGCTCATTGAGTACGACAGCGAAACCTGGTCCAACATGCTAAAGAGTTGAAAACGGCTGTTCTTGATGAATGAGACAGAATTCGTCATGATTTTACCAAAAATATATTCCAAAGAATGCAAAGGCGTTTAACGTACGTGATTCATGCCACAGGTGGAAATACTCATTATTAAAGGAGACAACATGTTTTTGTTTACATTTTAATTTTTTTGTTCTTCTTATTAATAGAATCAAATCTTTAGTGTCCTTTTAAGGACGACCGAGTATGAGGGGAACGTCATGTCCTCCCCAAGGATTACTACTACTACCTACACTATTATCTTCCCTATCGTTCCTTACCCCTTTCCTTTTCCCTCGCCCTCCCACCACTGCTTTAGCAAAGCCTTCCTGGGTTACTGAACCCGCACCACTCAAACAATGGGTGCATCAGTAGGGACTAGGGGAACTCGGAGGTGGGCGATCAGTCCCACCTTAAAAATAACATTGAACCAAGAGAATAGAGTACCCAAGCGGCTCTACTAATTGAGGTTGGACTTTGTTGTTGTTCCCATCTTTAGTCGTAGTTGTTGAGACCCACGAGGATCTATAACGTCCGGACCTATCCCCGAGGGACTTCTCTGACGCCCATTGACCAGGAAGATTTTACATGCGTGGACTTGTCACATCCCTTGGCTAGCGAGGTGGTGCAAAAAAGTAAAAAAGCCTAAAAAGGGCACATCCATACATGTGCCTTGAAAAAGTCAGTTTTGTGGTTTTCGGCACGACCTTTCAACTGTGCCTTTCACCACCCCCGGAGAGATAGAGAAGGCACTCTATCTCGGGCTACGGTTGGCCGGTACCCTCCAGCTAAGGTGCAATTTGTTTACAAACCACAACCCCAACGAGCCCAACCTCAGTTTGTTAGTAATACCACTCACCCTCCACGACGGCCAATATAACGCTATGACGTCAGGATATATAACTATTTCCCAGTCAAGTCTAGGAAGTGCATTTATAAATATGTTGACAAGGTTGGCCATAGAACATAACCGTGTGGGACCCCAGCACCAATATTAGTTCATTTGAGGTTATTCTAAATGTTCTGTTTAGAAGGTAATGTATTACCCTAACAAGGTGGGAAATATAAAGTGTACTACAGAGTCTGGCTTTGAGTACAGGCAGAATAGGCACAATTTATTTACGGCAAATGAATACCTAACTCCATTGACATGTTACACTGTCCTTTCAGAGTTAAATACCCGCAATAAAAAAATAATTCGAGCACATTTAATACGAATGTTATTTAGGTAAGTCTTTCTCCCACCGAGATCGCTCATGTGCCTAAAATAAATATTCTCTTTAGAATTTATTGTTTTCTCAATGAGATTGGATAGATAGCTTTTAATAACGTTTGTATTCTGCGCTCACCAGATGTCCATTGACTGAATCGAGTACAAAAATATTCCTAAGCGAGACACACCAGTTAAAGTGCATATTGTTGCAAATAGTAGTAGTAGTTCACTCAATCGAAGGGATCAGGCAAAAAAAGAAGTTTGTACCAATGGTTTAAGATTTGTTCAAAAACGTGCTCTCAGTTGGAGACAATTTGTTTTAAACGAACACAATGGCCAGAGGTAGCTGATGGAATATGAAATCAATATTTTACAAAACTTTTGTTATGCTGTTTCAATAAGGTCACAGTAATTTGGCGCCTATATTTCGGAACCGTATAATGACATTGACACGATAAGAGAATTCAAATTAAATTTTGTTGAGGAAGAGTTGGACTTAAATGATTGAGTATATTCAAGACTATTGGGATGGCCATAATGATTTTGTTTACAAAATATGAAGAGGCCGTTCAACAAAGGATCTGAGGCAGTTAATGGAGGTATCATCATAAATTGTTAACCTTTTTTAAGCGACCACATTTTTGGAAAACGCGAGGGTTGTTCTGGGGTATTCACCTAAAGGGCGTTTATTTGCCAGGACTCACTTAGTAATTTTAACTTAAATCGGGCATCACTCCATGAATACGCAATTATAGCCGCGTCATCTGCGTATAGTAACATTAAAAGGTCTTTTATTGAGGTAATACTTATCCTTTGAGCACCCCGAGAGCGGCAGAAAGAATTTGAAGTGATGAAATTGAAGCGATAAATGAACAGAAAAGAATTGGGGAAAGTTTTTCGCCTTGTAAGTCTCCTTTTGTGGCTTTAATTTTATTTGAGCAACCATCATCCCCATATTATTCTAGCTTTTTCATACATGTGGGGATATTAGTGACCGTTAATCGATGATTATTTATGAAAAAACATTTTGTCTATCGTGCCAACGTTCGATCATTATTGAAATCATCTTCAGGGCCAGGGATTTACAAGCATTGCTTACATTTAACATCCCAGGTCCTGAAGATGATCTAAAAAAGATCGAAACGTTGGAACGATAAAGAAAACGTTTTTCTAAAACCTACGCCACGCCAGACTGCATCCCACGATCTCCGAATAATCTATCTCATAAAGCTCTTTGACAATTCAAATAAGTTAAGGGCTCATGCCTATGAAATACAGTTTTATCAAAATGTTTCTGGCATGAAATAGAATCAAATGCCTTAGGGACTTCCACGAAGACGATTAAAAGCTTACTTCTCTCTCTTCTTAATTTGATGTCGACCGCAGAGCACCAGTGAAAAATAAAAAATAATACACCCTCTCCCTTTACGGAAGCCCATCTGTTCTTCGGAAGGAATCTGAAAAAGTTCTGCTCACTCAGTGAATCGATTGCAAAGAATTTGTGTAAATTATGAAAGAAAACATGATTTATACAAACTATCGGCATTTCTATTCCTAGAGAACTGATTAGGGGGGGCCGCGGTAGCCGAGTGGTTAGCGTGAGAGTCTCTCGGCTAGTAGGCCCCGCGGTCGCGTGTTCGATTCCCGCCGTCGCCTCTGGCCCTTTTTTCACGACACCCTTCCCCCCCAAAACGGAATAAATATATATATACAGCAGTCTGGCTAGATATGCTTAGTATATGAGGCCATAAAATAAATAAAAAAAATAATTAAAAAAAAGAGAACTGATTAAAGTCACTTGCAGCACATTACATTCGACGACTTCGGACCTCCTAATTTGGGTAAATAATTTAGTTGCATTATGGGTAGTGCAATACCTCTGAAATTATTTGGGTCTGCACTTACTATTGGGTTGTCCGGAAAATAATGCAGGATTTTGGTATTAAACAAAAAAAAAGAAACTAGTTACTTTAAAGCAATGTTCTTTAATCAAAATAATTTCCCATACTCTCAATACATTTCTCCCAACGTGTTGGTAACTTATTAATTCCGTCTGAGTAGAATTCAGAATTTTTAGAATTGATAAAGTCAATAAATGCATTTTCCAGTTCCGTTTGATTTTTGAATATTATGTGTTGTAAGTAGTGGTCCAGGTGTCTAAAAAAATGGTAGTCAGTAGGCGAGAGGTCCGGAGAGTAGGGTGGGTGAGGCAAAGTTTCATAGCCAAGCTCCAATAATTTTTGTGACGTTACACGTGACACATGTGGTCGAGCGTTGTCATGCAACAAAATGGGCCCTTTCCGATTGACCAAAGAGGTGGTCAGCGACGGTCGTTTTACTGACTTTGAGTTGCTCTGCAAGTTCTCGAACAGTTGTTTTGGGGTTTTCTTCCACCACTGATCGCAGAACATCATCATTAAGAGAGGAAGGCCTTCCACGACCTTCTTCATCTTCAAGGCTGAAATCTCCCTCCCGAAATTTTTTAAACCACCTTTGCACAGTGCACTCATTAACACAACCCTCGCCCCAGACTTGGTTAATGTTTCTAGCCGTTTGGGCTCCGCTTCGGCCGAGTTTAAACTCGTAAAAGAAAATCGTACGAAATTCTCGCTTTGACATTATAAGGATGACTGAATTATTTTCAAGTAGCGGAATGCTACAGAGGTAAACAAACAATATCATTTGGAAGAGGATTAATAAATGTTGACATTCATACAAATGAGTAATCCTGTAAACGTAAACAGAATATTTTATATAGATTTTTTTTAATGAAAACTTAAAATCCTGCATTATTTTCCGGACAACCCAATATTAAACTTTCTTAAAGAGAAGTTTTAATTTAACTAATTGTAACCACCAAAAGTCAGATGTGGTTTCCAAAGAAAGAAGTTCATTAGATTAAACATGCAGTGTGTCCATTTAGAAAGATATTTAATATACATCCATTGGGGATTAAGTCAAACCCTGGCTCGTTTTATGCTCGAAATGGTCAAACGCTTGCCATCATTTCCTCTAGTTTTACAGTCTTACAGCGCCAGATAGTTTGTTCCTAACTCATTCCGTCGAAAAGAAACGATATTTTAATTATTTCGGAAAAATCTGAATTTTAATACAAAACCTGCATGCATTAACTATGCATTTTCAATCAAAATTGGAGTCATGTTTAAATTTGGGTCATATTGTTTAAATATACGAAACATATAGTCATATACCAATAGATAGATAGGCGCTTCTCTGTCACAAATATAAAATGAACAAATCAGACATCAGATTTTGACAACTTGCTAAGAATTGAGTAGGCCAAAACTCACGTAGAGACCGTAGGTAACGAGAAGGCAGACGGACCGGCGAAAGAAACAGCTGCACACGAAAATGGAGTTATGAACTATAAAGCTGCTCCGATTTTATTTGAAGGAGATAACAGAGAAGAAATGTAAGAGGAATTGAAAATTAGCACTAAAGGAAGAGGGACAAAGAAATACTTTCCGACCCTGAATTACAAAAAGAAGCTAGAAAATTTAAAGATGGACTAAAGCTAACTCAGACACTAACAGGACATGGAACAACTAGATTGAACTACTTGCATAGATTTTGGACATGGGTGTAAATTCCCGAAACGTCGAACACACGTTTAAAGAAGTAATAGATTTGTGGTTTTAAAAAAACGTAAATTCATTATTTATTTATTTCGGGCATTTATTCCCATCGTGATACATTTCTGACAAGATTTTTGAAGAGATTAGCTTGCAAAATATTAATATCCCATGTTATACTTATGTCTTTTAAAAATGTAGATGCTAATGATGGGTGCAAAATTCCGAAACGACAAAATAAATCTTTAAATAAGTAATGAATTTATTTTTCCAAAAAACCACACCGAATTTTTTAAACAAAGATCAAAAAATCTTATTTATATAATAATAACATTTTCTTTTTTTAAAAAAATTGGATGGGATTGACTGGGAAGAGCACTCAAACACATGTCTAATATTTTTGGATCAAGTATTAAAATATCCAAAAAGGTTTCATTGAATTAATTGATATGGGGGATCTCACCTTCGTTACACCATTAACTTGGTCAGCAAGCTGTACACACAAAAAAAATATTAAGCCCAAAATCAAAGCTCGGTTGTCATAAAACTGTCCATAATTTTCAAAAAAACCAATTTTTTGAGTTTTAAAAAAACAGCGCCAAAAAAAGTGAGACCGTGGTTCGACGCGAGAAGGCGTTGAAGATGAACGAGCTAACACTTGCGATCAAGCATGCCTAGTGAACGCGCTCTTAGCCCTGGACCTCTTATGCTTTCCAGCAGCCGGACCGTGTGGATTCTCCTCTCCAAAACGTAGACATTTTGCTTATTTTATGCCTATTCTTGTTTAAGTTATGTAAAAATCAGAAAAATGAAGACACGCTGAAATTGGGTGAGACTATCTTTATTCCTTCTTTTGTATTTTACAGTAAAGAACATTGATGTTTTAGTTTTTCGTACGAATCACGTGTCTTTCGCGAAATGTATCCCTTTCATCAGTATATTGAAATTATCATTACTAAATAAACTATTAAATTTCAATTAGCAGGAAATAAGGCAATTATAATTTCCAATGGACGGGTGGTAGGTTTCCCCAACTCACAAATTCGTTATTGCCGAAGCCGAAATATTTTATATTGTACGTAAATGTTTATATATGTAGACCGTGTAAATCATTAGAAATAAGTACAAAATTCTGAGAAGATATATTCGTAAAACAATTAAGGAACTGATTGACGGTCTTTCTTTCAACACGTCCAGTTATTAAACATAAAAATTGATTCCTTTTCCAGCTAGATCCTTGGCCACGTGTTTTACAGACGTAGCGATCACAAATTACTTTTCTTTGTCATGTTTAAACCTTTTTATTCTTAAGATTGGGGTAAATGAATAATTTCGATTGAACATTTTTAAAATTCCGATCGGTTTTTATACAATTATGCCGTGTTTATTTAAAATGAAAAGCCATTGTGGATAAACAATTCGGCCATTTTTAGGACTACAGAACAGTGATTATTTATTTTTTGGTTAGGGATTATCTATTTTACACTAGGTTCAAAAACAAAGCACATCGCATTTGGAACTTTCGGTCAAGTCAAAAAAGAGACTTTCAAAACCACGTGGTCACCTACTTTCCGGAAGTTGCAATTTACGTTACAGCCAATGGTATTTATATTTGCATTGTTAAAATTTTAAATGCGAGAGCACTGCCTTCTAAAAAAAGTCTTAAAAAACAATTAAGTACAGAACAGTATGGCTTTGACTCTTGTAGCGACCACGTGCCCAGTTGGACATTGGAATCGGCCATTTTGCCGCAAAGATCGCATAAGGTCAGTTCTGACTACTATTTCGCCTTGAAATATTGCAGCGGCACGTCTCTCAAAGGATGGAGATGAAAAATCTGAAGAAAATTGACAAAAGCCTGTAAGTAAGACTAATAAATTGTATATTGCAGACGAGGAAAAATTACGAAGATGTCACGTCACCGAGGCCAGCAACAAATAGGTTAGTAGCACTTTAAAAAGCCGTATCAGTTTAGATTTCTGTACTTTATTATTTCAAAACAGTGAGATATAATTGAAAAACCTCATTTACTTTAATTACAAAAGACATTTTTTTATAAATGAGATAAAAATAAATTCGCGTCAACTAAGCCGTAATACCACACAACTTCTTAGCCCTCACCAACCGTTTCATTGTCACGTGTATAATGAGAATAAGACAAAATCTAATCTTAGAAAATTTATTTATTGAAATTTATTATTTATAATAATCACTTAAAAAGATTATTTGGTCAAAAGAAACAATGTCCCCAGTTTTCATTTTATATTGAAGTTTTGTGTCAAGACAATTCCCCTTATAATTGGCATAAATTTTATTCTCGAAATGTGGATTGCAGGCCTAATTTTTACGGTTAGCAATCAGAATTGAAGGCAGCTTTTAACCGTTGTCGTATTCGCCAATTTGGAGAGATTTAAAATAACGACGCCACCAATTTAAATTTGGCCTCTGCCGTTCCATGCCTTTGCCGATGTTAACAAAAAGATGCCTTTTTTTGTATTTTTAGTAGTAAAACATTAATAAAGACAGAGAAATGATGAAACTGAAATCGCTGCGTCGGTTTAAGGTCTTCTGACATGGGCGAAACCCGCTGACGCCGTGAGAACGCAATCTATGCTGATATGCACTCCTCGTCGCTAGCTTCGACTGGGCTCAGAACTGAATAGGAACTAATCTGGGCAACATCGGTGAGTTTTTTACATTTTGTTTATTACACTGGTCGCCCCTTTTTCCCCCTTTTTTTATTTCTCTGTAATTTTACCGAGGATCTGTGCTCGTCCACTTGCTCCACGAAGTCATGGATTTCCTCATTTTTAATCTTATTTCAATAGTTAATATTGTTTGAAACGGTTTTTTTTCTCAGTACACATTTGCACCCAATTTATAAAATAGTTTCAAAACGTGATGCATCTCCTGTTAAACGACTTCCGACCTGCGTTCAACCAATTTGTCATAAGTTTCCGTGAAATATTTTTGCTTACATTTTTCTCGTTTATTAAACTATTCTAGTTCACTTTATCACTTTATATTTACCCCTTTTAATTAAGATTTTTCCCTATTATAACCATTCCAGCACAGCTTAGGTTTAAAATTTTATATACTTTACATCAATTGAAATAAAATTGCATCTCTCTCCTTCTCTCTCTCTCTCTCTCTCTCTCTCTCTCTCTCTCTCTCTCTCTC
>CM077101.1:2058931-2098592 GCA_039619505.1 Cimex hemipterus | reverse complement strand
CTCTCTTTCTCTCTCTCTCTCTCTCTCTCTCTCTCTCTCTCCCTCTCCCTCTCCCTCTCCCTCTCCCTCCCTCTTTTTCTTTCTCTTGCTGTCTATCTATCTATCTCGAAAGTCATTGGTGGTTCCAGATATGTTAACACCTTTAGATTATAAATTACTGAGAAGAACACAAAAGTACTTGAAACTGACTTGCCGCGTGTCGATTCTGTGAAGTGCTTTGGTTTTACAATTAGTAAAATTTTCGTGGGGCTTGCAAGTGAGTAGCTTGGCAAAGAAGCTGCATCATGCGCTGTACCAACCAAAGCTACTTAAGAATATTTCTGAGTTGAGATCAGCCAGGGTTTTTTTTATGACGATTTATATACTTATATGACCCTAGGACTGCCACTTACCAAAACACATTTTTAATCAATTCCTGCAAATTGTGGAAGTCCCTCCCACTTATTAAAACAAAACAAAAAACGCAATATACAATTACCTCTTACAAAATTATCAGTAAAGCAAAACTTAGACCTTTGTATAAAAATTAAAATGAAAAATATAAAAAATTAATAAAAAATTTTGCTAGTTTTTTTATATTTTTATTTGGTATTACATTGCTATTATTATATTATTATTAATACATATACATTATATATATATATATATAATATTATTGCATTATTTCATTGTTATTTTTATTACACTGTTGTACCATTACAGTTTTAATTATTGTTTATTGTACTTATGGGTTCTTGTTCCCAGAACCTAATCAGTTTTTTCTTTCTTTCTTTTTCTCTTTCTCCTGCACGTTTCGTTTGACACTGATAATGGTAGAAGTTGTTCTAGTATCATATAAATATTTTTTTTAAATCAAACCTATTTTTTACTATAAATTTTCACGAATAAAATTTTTACTGATTATCCTATACATTAATTACAAGCTTTTTTTTTTTTTTTTTTTTTTTTTTTTTTTTTTTTTTTTTTTAATTGACTTTACCTTTTTGTTTTTTCTCTCCTTTTTATGGAGGTTATTTTTGTTGTTTTTAGTAAAAAAAATCGAATGTGCAACGTTTCATTTTCAAGTAGAGTGGTGATAAAATCATAATAATAATTAAGTATAGTTTAATGAAGATAAGCTTTTCATTGTTTTTGTTGATTGTCCGTTTTTTCACTCTTAATATGGATTGTTTAATTTTCGTTTTTAGGGTTTAAAAATTTAAATAACGTGCAACTTTCGGCATCCTGTGCCATTTTCAAGTAGAGTGGTTGATTTCTGTAAAATTTATTTTAATATTACAATTTTTTTAAGTTCAAATTTTGAAGAATTGGCTAGTAATTATATATAGTATACTATAAAAAAAAACACGTTTTCTTTTTTCTCTCCATTGTTGTTGATTGTTTAGTTTTTGTTGTTTTTAGGTTTTTATATTTTTTTCGAATGTGCTACGTTCTGGCAACGTGTGCCATTTTTAAACAGTGGTTCAATTCTGGAAAAATGATGTTAATTTAGCATAATTATTTTTTTTTACTCCAAATTTTCAAGAATAAATTTATTTAATATTTTTAAAGAATTTCTTTGTTTTGGCTGTAATTCGTTTATTTTCTTTCTCTCCTTTTGTATGGATTGTTTCATTTTAGTTGTTTTTAAGCTTTTTTATGGAAGGATTTCATCCTCTCTTCACCGGTTTCCAACCAGAAGAGGTGGAAGTACAGAGTAGACAAAAGATTAAGGGAAAAATATATTTAAAAAAAAAAAAAAAAAAAAGAATAATCCTCGGTTACAATTAAATTAGAAATTAAAATTAAATATTATTAATTACTCCACCAATTAAACAAACAATATTAGCTAAATTAAGTATTTCTTAGGTCTGCCTTAAATTTTATTCTCCAAATCTCATTATCTCAGTTTACAGATCTCAGTACCATGTAAGGATTGTTTCACTGCCCGAACACCCTACCTTTTTCTATCCCCACTTTATGTACATAATGCTTCATCATCCTGTGGTATTATTTACAACGGTATATTGTGTGTGTGCGTGTGTTAATAATGTATAAATGATGAAGAAAAAGAATAGAATTAAATTGTTTTCCAGAAATAAACCATTGTACTTGAAAATGGCACAGAATGCTGAAGCATTATATATATTCGAACAATATTTCCTTATTTAAACTACAAATTTACAATACACAACAGTGTAAAATTTTACTGACTTATTGTACTTATACTTTAGCAAACATAAGCTTGTCTTTGTTTTTTCTGAACATAATTTTTTTTTCTCATTTTTTATGGCATATTTAATATTTGGTGTGGTAAACTTTTTTTTGTTTTACAGAGTTCTTTTAAAAAGTTATTTTAATGTAAAAGTTTTGGCATCCTGTGCCATTAATTGAGTACAATGATTTATTTTTAGAAAAATGATTTTAATGTATCATTAGTCTTTTTCCTAATTTAAATGTTAAAATAATGTAATAATAAGATGATTATCTTTTTGTCAAAAAATATAGATAAATATTAATAAAATAAAGATGTAACTTATAAATGATGAAGAAAAGAACATAAATTGATATTTCCAGAAATAAACCATTGTACTTTCTTTGGTGGTTGATCAGCCTTCTCAGTCCAAATATGTTTTTTCTTTCCTCATCCCCAATCTACCTTTGGAAAGAAAAACCATTGTACTTGAGAAAGTCACAGATGCCCAAATGTTGCACGTCTGAACAATTTTTCATTATCTTTTATTCAAATAGTACACATGTGTTAACATGTTACAGATTTCATTATTTATTTTATTTTTTGTTATTTTTCTACCTTTTTAATTTATTAAATCATTTTTAACAATGTAATATATTCCAGATTTCACTCTTTTTTTTTAACTGCAAATTTTGAAGAATAAAATTGTACTATAGCATACTTTAACAAAGATAAGCTTTTCTTAGTTTCTCTTTTGTCTATGGCTTAATTTTCGTTGTTTTTAAGCCTTTTCCTTGAATTTGTTTTTAAAAAACTGTTCAAATGTACGTTTTGACATCCTGTGCCCATTCTTAAAGTACAATGGTTTATTTCTGTAAAAAAAATGAATTTTTTCTTTCTTTTCTCAATTATTTATATATTGTATTAATATTTACCGTTGATGTTCAAAACATTAATCATTTTATTAATTAATTAAGTACATTTTTGAATGCATGAGTAATTATGAAAAAGAATAATGTTAAATTAGAATAATTTTTCCAGAAATAAACCAGGATGCTGAAATATTCATTCAATTTGCCATAGTTCTGATTTTTGATCATTTTCAAAATATAATTTTGACATTCCCTGAATTTCGTATTTGATAATGTAGAATGTAGTTGTTCCTTTTCTCTACAATTTCTCATAAAGGCAATTTAAAATTAAACTTCCTTTCCTTTATTGAATCTTTTCAAAATATAAATGCGATAAAAAATATTACTTTTTAGTAATAAATTATAATAAATAATTCAGAAAAATAATTGTTCCAGAAATAAACTGTTCTATTTGAAAATGCTAAAACATGGTGAATTCAAACAAAGGCCAGCAATTAAAGGTATGCTTTTTTTTTGTGTGTGTGTGTGTGAAAGGTTTTTAAAATATAAGTTCCAATTTAGCATTATTCAAATTCATGAGAATCAATAAGTTGGAATTATGTTTTAGTTTTCCATCGCTTTTCTTATGAAAAATGTTATTTATCTTGAGCCAGATACTGGTAAAACAAAAATTATTAATCATTTACAAGTATACTTTCTGACTGTTAAATTAAATATAAAACACTCATTTCAAGCTTTTTTTTATGGAGATGAAGATATGTAAAAGTGTATGAATATATCAAGGTATGTAATTTGCTTTATATTATGATATTACATCTTGTCTTCAAGTTATATTTTATTATTCAAAAGTTGATTTTAATATTCTTAGAAGTATTTGATAATACAAAAATTATAGTTCCTTATTTTTATTGTTTTTGTATTTTTGGCTAACTAGTTTCAATTTTGAATTGTTTTCAAATGGCTCAGTCTCGATGTTCTTTCAAAATTGTAATTATTGTGTTTAGATACGCTTCAAGTCTAGACAGAGCACCATTATGCTTATACTTTTCAGTTGCCAATCTTTTTTTGTTCTTTCATTTAGTTATACACATTACATTCTTATTAAAAAAGATAATTGGTTGAGTGAGTGTTTTTTTTTTTTAACTAAAAAAAAATAAATAAATACTCCCTACTCACATTCATCCTGATGTTGAGCTGTAGGCTCGAAATCTGGATCGTTGAAAACAACTGTGAGTAGGGACTATCTTTTTTAAAACGATTCTTAATGTTCTTCTAGAACACTTACTATTATTCTGTCTTAGACGCGTGTTTAGAAGTCTTTATGTTTTTTCTTTCTTTTTACGAATCTCATCGTCTTGGTTTATAATTTTTTTTTACACAACAGTCAACACAAGTACTATCAAGCGCAAAGAAAACATTTTAAAACGGAAACATCAAGAATAGTCGGATCTGGCTAGTCGGAGATGATCAACCTACAAGTGTTATTGTTGTGACTGCAGATTCTATCTTCAAGGTATGTTCACTTATTAATAAATTTTATTATTTACAATGGTAAGTAATATAACATATTTTTGACATACAATAAGAAAATAAAATGAAAAAAAAAACTTTTAAATTTAAATTAACAAACCCTTGGATAAGTCAACAGTCAAGTGAGAGGAGTGGAATATATAATGACAATTTTGTTTTAGACAAATCTATAAACCATTACTACCTTTGGAATCACAAACGTATATAATATAGAGAATTCTAGTGTCAAAGAAATGGAAATTTCCAGATTTATTATTGCAAAATTATCACGTTTACCTTTTTGATCTCAGATTGCAAGGAATCGTTTTCTTACTTCTTTAAAGTTTCTTACAGGTTGACAACATTAAATGGAAGACGTCAAGAAATTGTGAGTGTGATGTGCATGTGGGCTTTCTGTGCATAGGACCAGTGGCCCACACTTACATCACTTCCCACAAGTTCTTAGAAGCCGAAAACAAACTTGCAACATCAAAAGAATATTAGCCATTACAATATCATGCATCCATTGTTACATTATTGTATATGTGGGAAACAAAATGGCCTTAAGAAGCAAATTGTTTTAATGCCAATAAAAAGCATTTAAATTTTAGAAAATAAAATGTTTGATCAAGCTTTCTTTCCTCTTACCTAGTACTTTAAAAACTGGTTTGAAGATTAAATATTTTGTAAAAATACATTTTTTTATTATTATTTCTACATTTATTATTATTGTTTAATTGTATTATCTGTTAGTTAAAAAAATAAATTTTTGTATTTATTTATTTATATTAGTTAACTAACTAGCTGCTTTTTAGTTGAAGTCTAAGTTGGATAAACATTAAATTGAACCGAATGGGCTAAAAATCTCGTGGAGTGCCTTGTGGGTGTGATGTATTTGTGGGCTTTCTGTATGTCGAACCAGTGGCCCACACTTACATCACTTCCCACAAGCTCTCAACTATCATCTTTAATTACTTCATTGAGAATACTGAGAGTAAATTAACATAAATAGTAAGTATTAACCCTTTTTTTATATATAATGTACATCTAATAAAACTATAGTGTTATTTTATGGAATAAACGGAACAAACCTGTAATTTGGTAATTTTTAGTAAAATGCTTGTTTTGTTTGTCATCACCTTTCACCTCAAAGATGCCAACTCTCAAAGAAAAATTGATTTCTATCCCTACTTCCCTCTTCTTTAAAACCCAACATATGCACAAAAAAACATTAACATCTCACACAACACCGACTGACACATCTATACAGAACACACTTTGAGTGAGTACAAATACTTTGATTAAACCTAAAATTTCTATACTCTGTACATTATTGTATAAATTCGTTTTCACAATCTAATGTATTTGTACAATGTTTATAAATCCCAGCCCCTGAAGATGCTCTCAATGTGTGTGGAGATTAATGACCGTTAGTCGATGATTATTCAGATCGTAAGATACGGCCTGGTGTGATGTAGGTTTCAGAAAAACACTTTCTCTCTCGTGCCAACGTTTCGATCTTTATTGAGATCATCATCTTCAGGGCCTGGGATTTCCAAACATTGTTTACTTTAAGAAATACATGTAGGCTGTGGAAAAGAGCGAGAATTTATACAATGCAAATAAATATATATTTTTTAATATTGAATCAATGTATTTCTACTCACTCAAATTTTGTTTTTTGGTTTGTTTTCTGGATAATTGTGCCCTTGCGTGTCGTGTTAAGACTGCCAGTGAAATATTGCTGTTTTATGTTTATTAACATTTGATTGAATATAAAATAAAATAAACTTTGCATTGTATAAATTCACTATGTATTTATTAAATTAAAACAATGTTTATAAATCCCAGGCCCTGAAGATGCTCTCAATAAAGATGGAAACTATAAATTAAAAAAAATAATGAAAATGTTTCTGTAAACCCACATCACACCAGACCGCATCCACGATCTCCGAATAATCATTTATTAATAACATTTAAGTGCCATTTAGGAATTTTATAGCCTGGTAGAATCTTTATCTAAAAAAAGTAAAATTATTTCATCAAAAAATATAAATATTTTAAAAATGATATCAGGTAACAGCACCACATCCCAGTTCACATACACAGCCTTATCAGGAAGAGGGATCTACACAGTTTCCTGTTGAGACCAGCGATGCACTGCCTTCAAGACACAACCCAGCTTGACGGCGTTCCTCCCCAACATGAATACTGTATGCTGGACAATAAAACTGATTGTAAACCTCCCTTTAAATAGGTGCATTTTATTCAATTCTTTTTCCTGTATAAGAACGCTCAGCCTCTTTAGGGAGATATCCCTGGGAGAGATCTTTCAATAAAACTTAAGACCCGAGGTAAACAATATGAACTTTAGGCTTTCCAAGGAGGCAGTACCATTTCTGGCAGTCGTATAATAAACGTTCTGGTGTTTTCACTTTTTCGTGACAGTCTGCAGGTTTCTGTCAATGGTTGAAATGAAACGAAGTTTTGTTTTGTTCAATTCTGCTTTTAGTGTGCTTTGGGGCTGATTTGCAGTTCTGGTCCATAGGCTCCACTTAAGGCGAAGGTGGAGGAGTGGAAAAATTTCAGAGCTGTATCTCTGCACCTTTCAATCCATTTTTTAAAGTATTTCTTGTACACTGAATTCTATTGCAAGGATCTCATATTGGAAAATTGATTGTTGGGGGGCCTAGGGGTTTCACTAGGTCGTAAAAATGCCTTTGACTCCTTTGGATCCTGCCACCACTGCTCTGTTTAGATCATCTGTGTAGCATGATAAGATTGGCTTCAGGATTTTTATTCTTCCTAACATCTCTTATTTTTATTTGGAAGGGTTTGTTAATTTTATTTTGTCATCATTTGATTTTTGCAGTACCTCAGTTATTTCTATTTTTTAAGGTTTTACGATTGCTTTCTCTTAGGTAAATTTCTCACAATATTGATTGAGGAGAATATTTATATAAAAGTTCTTTTGTTTTAATTTAAAAAAAAAAATTAATAGGCAACCAACAATGCAACGTAATAAAGTGTGATGTTGACATAGCCAGTACAACTTTCATTTGTAGCAGATAATTGAATTTGCTTAGAAAGTCAAAATTTTTAGCTGCATCCACTATTCCTTTCCATAATTTGGATCTTGATAGATCACCTTCACAACTTAACGTACAATGTAATGGACGATCTAAACAGGGCATTCGACATTGTAGATCACTACTCCATTCTTTGTATTTAAAAAAATTGGAATTTGTTATAAGTGGTAATGTGTTAGAATTTTATAAAAGCTTCCTTTTAAACCATTAACAAGTTTCAGTAAATAATGTTAATTCTAGCTGTAGAGTTCTAGTCAAAGTGTATTAATCAATGAGGGTCAATAATTGGGCCCATACTTTTTTAATATTGAAGTAATTTACAATAAAATATAATAATATATTACTTTTTATTCTTCAACGCTGAAATAACGGATGACATTTTTGTTGCAAAAACAGCAACAGAATAGATGCTAGATATACTAAAATATTTATTAAAGCCAAGGCTGAATAACTTTATATATATATATATGAAATGCCAATAAATTTTTAATCTTATTGTATTATGATAGTGATGGATACGAGGAAGTGGGGGGCTTCTTGTGTGGTCATAGTTCCTTAGTCTTTGTCCAATTGACTCGATATTTCTAAGTGGTGCTCTTATGTTGACAATCCCAGGTTATCTCAATAACCAGTTAATTATCACTCGCCTGAGTTAAGCCTTCTTTAACTGTCGCAGTGAGTTTATCAGTCTTGGAGAAGATGGTTTTAGCAAAAGTTTACTGTTGCTCAACTCTAGAGTTTAACCACTTCTACTTTTTTTATTTATTTTGGATACATTCTATGATAGAGGATTCTGTGTGGTTTGTTATAAAAAGAGTTGAGTCAAGTTCCTTATATATGGCCTTGCAGATCCTGGCCAATTTCATTTCCCAAAATTCCTTTGTGTCCTGGTACCCAAGGTATTATCAGGCTTTTTACCCCCCCCCCAAGTTTTGGATTATTTGGATGCATTCACCGACTAGTTTTGATGTGATTTTTTTTCTACACTAATGGTTTAATAGCTCCTTGACGATTCTATCTTATGAGGATTGTTTTTCAATGTAACTAACCTGCTTTATGATTTTTTTTTTTTTTTTTTTTACAGCACAAGTATTGACGACATGTATTTCAGAATGAAAGACTGAAGTGTGCCTTCATTTGTTTTGAAACCATCTGTTTACCATGCCGTTGTGTATGTATGATGTCTTCCTGAATTCTATTTCTCCTCTGTAGTCTAGAGATTTACAGGATGTTGCAAATTGTGTTTCCAGATTATATAGTCACTCCCTATTTGTAAGAATGGGAATTTGGTTTTATTAATTATTGTTTTGTGCCTGAAGTGTTTATATCTACATCCAACCTAATCTGGTTGTTTCTGGAGCCTAAATGACTTTTTCTTCTTTTCTTGTATAAATATTTTCAATGGAGGTAGGTTTTTAGCAGTATTTCTAATATCTGGGGGTGCTTTCATTGCTTCAGTGATAAATAGATTTTCCCGTCTTTGTATGCTGCCTAATGTTTAGGTAGCTAGTTTTTGTTAAGGTTTGATCCACCAGATTAGTTAGCCGTAGGTTTCTTTGGGTCTTAGCATATAGCCAATGGGCCATTTTCAGTTTTAGTTCCTAAGATTTGTCTAGAAATTTTCTTGAGGCCTTTAGTGATATTTTACTTTTTGTTGTGAGTTAACAAAAGGTAAACAGCCCTGTAATTTGATTGTCAATACCAACTGAATTCTGACACACTTTGCTAGAGTAAAACTGATTCACCTCCTTAGCTTTAGACCCTGATTTGCACTCTCTCGCTCATTCTCTACTATTCCATTAACCCAGGTTAGGGAGGTGGAGTATTCAATATTCCTCACCACCCTTCACACATGCTGTATAATTGAGGGTCGACTCATATCAGCCCTCTCACACCATATATTCACTCTAATAAATACATTCAATCTCAATACACAAAAAGGGAAATAGAAAAATACATCTACCAAGATACTATATACAACAAAATAGCCCTGTTTCCTCAAAAAATTGGAACTGGGACCACCAGCACTCCCTGCTGCCCTCAAGCTCTATGAAGCCAAAGAATTAAATAGGACGCATCGAGCACATTTGGGCTTTATACCAAAAGCAAGAGCACGTGTGTTAACTTCGGCGGGCTTATTCTTAATCGGGAATGATCCCTCTTCTATAATCTAAATCCTCTGAGGTCCGCCTGTTGACTATGCTTTCACACGAGAGCTTCTCTGCTGATCTGGCCCTCAGTAACTCTTTTCCATTACTTTACTACTATAGTGTTTTTCATTACATTTTTTGTGAGGGCCTAATCATGGTGGTTCAGTCCAGAAGCAGAAATATCGGTCTTCAATTGAATTTTTCCACCTTTTCGTTACACTTATCTGGAAATAAATCACCATTTCGCCTTGATGCTCCTGTTCATTGAAGCTCTTTATAAGAGCAGAACAAGCGAGTCCACGGGCAGCACGAAACTGAGAGAGTTGTGCAGATAAGGTAGACAACGCCACCATCATCGCAAATGTACACAATGCAAGCCGTGAAATGTATCATTAAGACTTATTGTTTAGGCCAATAAAAAGGAAATTAAAACTGTTTCTGTTGACTAATAGAGTTTTCACAATAAAAATACTGAGCATAAAAAACAGGAATTTTATTATTAAAGTCAAATCACGACAGATTTTTTTTAAATTTTTAATAATTCTGTAAAATGTATAGGTTATGTACATAACTGTATAGTACAACCGATACACTTAAAATCATACACAATATGCAGTTTTATTATAAAGGGCAATAAAACGTATCATGTATATTATAAATATATCGTATGTCAAGCGCAATCATAGGACGATAATTTTCTATAGATTAAATAAAATTCATAAATCAACTATTGCTCAAAACAAATTGTTTAATGAAATACAAAGATTAAATGAAAGAAAAAATAACAACGAATATTTTAATTAATACAATGGAAGAATGTAAAAACTAGTTACACAGTAATAGCATACCTGTTCAATTCAGGACAAAATAAGTCTAATAATAAATTTTATATTCAAATTCAAATCAAATGGCCTACGTAATTTTTAATTGGCCCCCTTTATGAAAAATTACTGTGAAAATGTACATGTGTAATCTATGTATGTACATATAAACTGAAACAGTTGAGAAGCTTATTAAATTTCCTTTTAAAATATGCTGGAATTATTATGTTTAGTTTCACTTTAGCACTTTCAACAAGAAAAAGGCTGTGATCACTATACATTACAATTTAATACCACCATTTTAATCTGTATCAAATTTAAAATTCAGTCTCAATGAATTTTTTCACTGCTGCATCAAATTTAATCATTTTAAATTCCCATTTAGCCTAACAATCAATAAAAGCATTTTTAATAAAACTAATTAAATATATAGTGAAACTGATAATTGTAACTCAACCCCTAGGGTAAAGTTTCTTTGAAGCTAATAAAATAAAAATGCATTTAGTACACATAATTTGTACATTCTAATAAATACTAAACAAGAAATGGTGGTAATTCTTAAAGTCTATAAAAGAAAATCAGGTCTAAAACAATAAATTAAAAACAAGCTTTTTACAAGTTGTATCTACATTAAAATTACATTTATCTTTTTTAAAAAAGTGGGCATAATGGGTATTATTGTATTCTTATTGTTTATACAGAATTGAATATTACAATCACTTTAATATATCTTATGTATTATAATATATCTTATATATTCATCATACAATCACATTATATATATGAGTGTGTGTATATGTATATGTGTGTGTATATATATATACATACATACATACATCATTTTTATTTTATTTTTGTACACAAAGAAGATATCTGCATTAATGTGATTCTATTGACTTAGAATAACCATTAAATTTATAAGCAAAAAAGCTGAATAAACTGTTTGTTTTTTGTTTTTGTAAAGTGAAAACAATTTTGAAAAAAATTAGAACATAGAATTAAATAATATCCATACAATTAGTATTTTAATTTGTTTAAAAATAATGAAGAAAAAAAAGGAATGCTTAAGTTATCAAAAACAATAATAAAATGGACGTTATATCTTGGTTCTAAGTATTAAATATTGCTACAAGTTTTGTAAGTATTTAAATACTTAACCATCTTTTATTATAATATATAATCATTAACATTTTATAGAGGTAACAAAAAAGAAATAAAAACCATACAAATTGGCAAATAATAATAAAAATTATTCATGTCTAAAAAAAATGTATGTATAATGTTAAATACATTGTAATTGTTTATATGCTGTAAAAGAAAAAAGAAAAATTTTAATACCACAAAACAATTTGTGATGATACTGTAAATAATTTAGTTATAATAATTCAGTGCTAGAAACTTGATTTAAAAGTAGAGCAATAAAATTTAAGTTAGATATAACTTTGAAAAAAAAAATTTTTTTAACCATCACTATTTGGTAACATACTGGACCAGTGTCTCATTTCATACAAATTGATTGTTTGCAAATTTGGTAACAAGATTGCACCAGTTTTATTTTTTATATTTGGAAAAATATAACAAATAATTTTGATCACATATTTCCTTCCTTATTTCCAACCATGAACCACGGTTGTTGGGTGAATACAAATAACAATATTAAACATAAAGAGATTCCTGATGGAAAATAATCTCTAAATGTAATCTGAACATATGATGATCATGCCTTTTAATATACATCCAAGTAAAAAAGCTTGTACCTTTTCATTCAATAAAACTAGCCAAAATAAAAATGTCCCAATTTTTGTTTTTGCAGTTAAAAATATATTGGGCCTAATTCTCAGTTATATGTAACCGATTTAGGTATTAAAGGATTTTTGCAAAGAAAAATGGGATTGTCTCATTTTATTTTATAATTTATTATTTTTTAAGGAAATTAATAACTTTGATTTCCTTTGTGAAATGCCGTTTTTAAATATTAAAAAAAAATAGCAAGCAAATAATAAATTTTTTGTTTACAAACATTGTATTGCAGTTACTTTTACAAAATAATCCAATAGCACATTATACAAAAGTTCAAATTATTTTATTCAAAACTGAGCCTCTACAAGGAACCAGAGACTCTGTGGCTCCACAATTCTACCTTTAATTATGTACAATATACATATGAACGATCATAACGTTTATTTTTGTAAAATTGTTTGTGAAATCCATTACAAACTTATTGTTATATATAAACAAACACTGAGAAATATTAATTATAATTCTAATGACCTCTTCTTTTCTCCTTTTGGTTACATTTCTTATAGTTAGCGAACATTAATATTAGCAATACTTTCTTTTGCTTTTGTTAGGTTTTCTTAAATTAACAGTATCATTATTTTGGTTCGCTTGACGTTCTTTCCTTTCCTTCTTTGTGCGCAACACTTGCTTTGTGATTGCCATAAACATCTATAAAATAAATTTATCAAGTTAATAAAACAGTTGTAAAATTTGTCTATTGATATCATTGCAATTATAATTTATTGTTATTTAGGTAATTATTAATTGGTTACGTTACATGTTTGTTTTTTAAATTTGGTGTATATTCATATTTTTATCTTATTGTTTTGACTGATAATTTAAAATAAATCACCCTTTCTATTCAATAATTCTGACTACTCTATATTCATTGTTATTTTTCTATTTTTCTACTGATGACTGAACGTAATAAATATTACTTGTCAATAGATTCATTACAAACATTTGATTTTAATAAATTATTGAAAATTAAAAATACACGGTGTTCTATCAATTGATCATACCTTTGTGCTTGTAAAATAAGTCTTTAGCATTTTTCAATAATTCGATTTTATCCCTCTTGTGTTTTAAGCAATGTAGCCATTATTTTTTACCCACTGCAAAGGTAGTTACAGTGTTTTTAGTCATCTGTTTCATTAGTGATCTTGTATTGTTGTAAGGTGTTTTGCTAATTTAATAGGGAGTAAACAGAGTTTTTATCATGATTTAATTAACTTATTAACACAAAGAGACAACCACAGCTTAGACTGGTAGGAAAATTTGTAAAGAGTATGGTAAAAAAGAATGTGTAAGTGGTTTTCTTGGTTTGTTAGCAGAAAATTTGATCTGGAGGAAGCAAAGTTCCAAACCAATTGGTCCATTGATTTGTGATTGGTGGTCCAGGTCCATAGAAGCTTTTGTCACAAATACCCCCACATTCAAAAATGGGGGGAGATCGCACACAACTACCGCTGAATATTTTGTTGTATATATGTTGACTGAGAATTTATTATATTGGATCATTTGCAAAAAAATACAATGTAAACGATCTATTATTAAAATGATTTATAAAACATTTGGCACTTTACAACAAGAGGAAACTCCTTGACTATCGTTATCAACCCCAAAAGATGGATTATATTCCAATAATGTCTGTTTGGTGGGATTGGAAAGAGGTGCTTTATCTTCTTTCGCCTAACCGAACCGTTAATTCACCAGGATAACACCCACTTCCACGTGCCAGCAGAAAAGGTTTGAGCTTAGCTGGGATATGTTGTCTCTCACCCGTTTTATTCATCTTACATTGCCCTTTCTGATTTTCACTTATTCTGGGTTCTGTAAAACTCTATTAATGGAAAACACTTAACTCCGCATAATGTCTGCAGAAAACATTCAAGGAGTTCATTGCTCCAAAACCTGAAAAGTTCTAGAAGGACGGAATTACATGGATGATGACAATAGGTTGTTGAACAAAATGTTTACAAGTATGTCTGTTTCATAATTTATTGAAGTCATAAGAAGCGGTCAAAAACCAAGTTCTTGGAGCACTGATGACTTCAATAAATTAGTTTACAAGTGCCTTAAGGTTTCAATGAATTTATTAAATTTATCATTTTAAAAAAAGTATGGACTTATTTACTTACTTTTTCTATTTATTTTATGGTAGTATAAAATTACTGTATTAATTTATTAAAAAATCTATTTATTTAAAAAAATAAATAAAACATGTTTCAACAACAATCAGAAGAAATCTTTTTTGCTAATTTTTATGTAAATAATTAATCAACTTAAAGTTTTGAATACCACTGCAAACATGTGATAAAAAATAAACATAAAAAGTTTTTTTTACGTTTAACACCATTTATTTCATGTTCTTCAACATTCAACAATTATGCAATAGAAATTTTTATAAATTCCTTTATTAATAACCTGCACTATCCTTTACTTAGTCCATTTACACTCATTGGTTTTGACATAACTCAAACACATTTTGGCTTTGTGCCATCTTAAATGAGGAACTGGCTATTTCATTGTCCATGCCAGTCCTTTCACTGCGAGTCTGGCAATTGTCATTAGGGACACTTATTGGTCGACAGGTTTTTTTTTTTTTTTTTTTTTTTTGCAAGTTCCTTAGAATCTTATTTTATTTTGTAAATTGTAACCATGTGTTTGTGCATTTATATATAAGTTTTCCATCTTAGTTTTTGTTTTAAGAGGGTTTGCAACAGCGGAGATCATATCAACCCTCGGAGTGCCAGTGTTTTGAAAAAAAAAGACCATTTGTAAGTATGTCGGGTTCGAATACAGGGCCACTGGATTCAAACCTGGGACATTTACCTTAGTGATGAGCACAGTGTCAATACCTAAATTGTTGCGGCCACTGATGCCCTTTAGAGTGTTATTTTTTAGAGTTTTTGAACTTCCAAGTTCTTCAGTACATTAGTTTCCATTATCTTTGTTCATTGTGTAAATGTCATGCCAACAATGTCATGGTTGTTTTTATGGCGTTTGGTTGTGCTGGTGATGGTATTAAGTTTGTGGCACAATTTGATATACATTAATCCCTTAACACTCACTATTTACCTATGAAAAATTAGGAAAGTTGACATTGCGGAAAACCGATTTCTTTATTTGAGGGAAAAACAGTTTTATAAACAATTTCTTTTTTTGTATTGAAAATAATTCTTTAAAAATGGATTAAGGCTTTAATTAATTCTCAGAAAATGTTTGCCTGTTTTCAGTTTGTTTTATTCTCTAGTTGTATTACAAAATGCCTCCTCTTACTAAACGGAAATAAACTGTTCTGACCCCTATTGAAAAGAATAAAAATTTTGGATGTTACATTTTTTCTGTAGACCAAACCTTTTTTAACTTTAACTTTGAATGACCAAATCTTGTGTGTTTACCAAGCAATAAATTTTGGCCCATCTTTAAATCGAAAGTGAAAAGGCAAGTTGAGGCAGCTTCATAGCCTTATGTGGAAATTCTTAAAGAAATTAATTATTCAGTGAAACAGTGAACAATTAATAGTTATTTATTTCCTTGCCCATCATAAAATATAAACATCAAAAAACGAATAAACAGTTTTTTAATCTTAAATTGTATCTCAATTTTTGGCTTCATGGAACGTAACCCTCCTTATAGCAATGGAAAATAGATTCAACATTTTCTGGAACCAAACACCAGCAAATTGTTAAGGGATTACTGTACTCGCCATTGTCTTTGAGTGATCCTTTTTAAAAAGATAGTTCCTACTCATAGTATTTACTGTGAGTAGGAACCACCTTTTTTTTATAAAAAGGATTGAACACCACAATCACTTCTCATTTATCATTTCTATTGTCTCTGAATCAATATTTTAACTTGGTCTGTTAAATGTATTTGTCTCTGTTGACACGTGATGCTATGAACACTGTTTTCCAGATCCTTAGTGCTGTTTTATAACTAATTTGTATGTTTATTTTCCTTCTTTTCCTGTTTCTTAATAATTTGTGCATTGCACTTTTATCTGCTTTTATCTGCATTATTATTTGAAAAGCTTTTGTAGTTCTCTGTTATACCACCAGTTCAACATGTTATCATAATATAGGCATACCTTTCTAGCCAAAACAGCTTAAAATGATTATCTTTGTTTATAAAATAAGAAAAATTACATAATCAAATATTTGTCTAATTCAGCCCTAATTAAATACCTACAACTCTACGATTAGTACAGGTCAAAATAAATAACATTAAATAGAATAGAATATAAACCCGAAAGCAAGTTAATAAAAATAATTCCCCCTTGCAAACAACAACAAATTACCTCTTCTACATTGAGATTTTCTTTTGCGCTGGTCTCAAAAAGCTGTATATTCATTTGATCAGCAAACCTTTGAGCATCTTCAGTTAACACAACCTTCTGATCAGGTGTATCATTTTTATTTCCCACTGAAAAATATATCCATTGTATAAAACCTATTTTGGTATTCACGATTTGTAAATTGTTTAAATGATAGTGAATGAGAGAAAAAAAAAAGAAGAAAAGTATTACTAATTAATAGCATGATAATAAATTGTGTGATATAAGCATTAAAAATAGTAATCACACAAAATTAAACCTTAACCTTAAGAATGCAATGACATGTCAAATGAAACAAACAAGTCAAACAATGAATTGACAAAAGAAAATAAATAAAACAGTCCAATGAGAAAAAGAATTAACACAGGACTAAAGTAATAATTCTGCAGTTTATGTGAACAAATAAGTCACAGAAAAATTAAATGTAACAGAGAGAAATATCTATTAAAACATATTTACCTAATATCCTGTTGACAACTTCGCAGTTTTGTTCAATTTCAAGAAGCCACCGCTTAACGTTTGCAAATGAACTACCACTTGTAACATCGTAGACAACAATAACACCATGTGTTCCTCTATAATATCTGTAAACAGATTTAAACTTCAATTAATAACAACAAAATTAAATAAATGAGTTAAAATAAATTAGTCATATCCCCTTGGGTGTTGGTGTTTTAGTAAGTACTCTGGGTTTGAATTTAGAACCTCTGAAGATGGGCCAACCTTAGCAGCCACAGATGCCCTTCGATTAACCTTCCCAATATGTTAATGAAATTACATTGAGCACCGCGTGAGGCCACTCAGGGATCATTTATTTGTGGATGTTAGCATTTGTTATGATATAATTTACTAAAATTAACTCGCTCAAATTTACAAATGTTAACATCATCAACAACATAGTGATCTTGTCTTTTTCTTCTTCAATTTCCATAACATCTATTTCAGAGCATTCACAAAAAACCTCAACCTTTTTGTCATCTTCCGGTTCAACAATTTTTGTGATTAGGCTTGAATTTTTTTAAATTCTTCTCATACAATACAGTTGGTTCTTGTTAAATCAAAACTCAATAATTCACACTTGTTGATAATAACTCCTCAGCAGGTCTCTTTGATACAATTGAAAAAATTCTATGCTAGTTTACAAAATCTTGATAAGCTAATAATATGAATACTTTTCATAACATCAGGAAGAGGGAGCATTCCATGAATCAAAATGGAGCCACTTCTCCTGTTCATAAGTCCAACTTTTTCCTTGTAAAGAACCTCTTTACTTCCTTGTATGCAACCTAAAGTTTCTTTGAATTTTCTCTAGTTTGTCGGCCATCAGTGCTTTGTCAATGTGTTCTCAACACTGGTCACCCTGGAGGGCCATCCGCATTGCAGAGAGATGTGCATTATATAAACAGCATGATGTTATCGCTGAAGCTGAACTAATGTTGTTTTGGTTCTTCCGAAAGGCAATGGCTGTGAACATACACATCCCTCAAGAGCCAGGGTATTCTTTTCACCCATATGCAAAGTGCTCGACCCTCCGCCGCGCCCAGCTCCCACCCCCAGGGAACAAAGCCTCCCAACACAAATGGCAAAGGCCACATTAATTTATATCCTGTTCATTAAATCAACAGTCTTAAGATATTGGAAAAGTTGATCTATGGTATGTGGATAAGAGATGTGGTGTCTGTAAGCTGTGTAGATTAGACAGTACAGAAAAATGTGCCAGAAGAAGGGCAGACAGAGAGTGGTTTTCTAGCCGTTAGATGACCCAGTATATTCTACAGTGGCCAATTCGTAAAATTATGAGAATCACCTCTTCCCTACATTTAGTCCTGATTGAACTCGGCCAAGGTTTAACTGTTTTTTCTCTCTAAGCTTATTTTCCCATCTATACCAGATTTCTGATTTTATATTTGAATTAATTATCATTATATACTCAAAAACAAAAAAAGGCCATTAGTATTTTGTTGTTTATTTCAAACTGTATGTATTTTTACTATTACAGTAATTACAGCATAATTATTTTCATCTAAATCAAATAAACGAAGATCAGAAATTCACGAGTTTTAATAAAAATTATTTAATTATGATGGCATAAAAGAAAATTCATGATAAAAACAGAAAATCATTTAGTGATAGAATAAATAATGAATTTTGAAAAGGCAAGTCAAAACTATTTTTAATTGTTATCAAATAAAGAAAATTTATTTGAAATATTTTCCATAAAAATCTATATATCTTTGCCACAGTGCAAAAAGCACTTTTATTCCGCTGAGTGATGATGATTCGATAGAGAAAGAATAATTTTGGTGGCACAAAAGAAGAGACCTGCAAATTTCAAAGGATTGATTTCTTTGGGGTTTGGTTAGTTCGTGCCATGCCCACTTGTCGAGCTCCTTATATTACTTATTGCATAAATAAATTCTAAACTTATTGCACTAATCTGCCAAAATAGTAATAACAATCAATTTAAAAAATTATTTCATTTACTCGGTCCTCTCATACTAGAATAATTTATACCAATTAAAGATAGAAACCAACCTGGCTCACGTTGGCCTGAATTTTTTTTTTTTTTTAATTTAATGTCCTCATGAACTTTGCATATCTAGCTAGACTTTCTGTAATTATTTATTGCGTATTTGTTTTTTGTTTTTTTTTTTTTTGGGGGGGGAAAGGGTATCATGAAAAAAGGGCCAGAGGTGACGGTGGGAATCGAACTCGCGACCAAGTCTCTCACGCTAACCACTTGGCTACCGCAACCCCCCTGGCCTGAACTCAGTTCATGTAAAAAATTATTTGCTCCAGATAGCAAACGAGAGTTGAGTGTTCAATACTATGCTCTTACACAATTTCCCATGTTGATATACATGATTTTCCTTCAATCAATGCTTTGATTTGGTCTGAAATCATAACTGCACCATGCATTCCCTAATGCTTCCCTTTCGTATTGATGTTATGCATGGTTTGGGCCACACTTCACCAAGTTTAATTCATACAAATAAATGCGACAAAAAGCTAGTTTCAACATATTTAATTGTACAGGCCCTCACTCTTATAAAATTCAATATAAATTAAACTGTTGTGTATAAAAAATAATAGTTAAAAGTATTTATTATAATCCATAAATTACATCGGCGGATTTAGCTTTGTTTACATGACAAGCAGCTGTTAAAATAAAACAAATTTTCAACCTGCACTAATTTTGCACTAACCCAATCTGCCTGTGCTTCACGGTCTCCTAAGCATCGAGTAAATAAATGACAGAACCTTAGTTTATGGAAAACTTCCTCAATAAGTGTATCCAAGATCCAAACTGAATGATAATTAGTTTGGCAAATAGAAGTTGATTGCACTCCATACCATGTTTTGTGTGTTATTAAGAATAAAACTAACTAATAAATGGTTAGTTAAATTTGAATCTAACAGTAAGTAATTTTATGGTGTTTTGGTTAATTTTCTCTCAAACCGAAATAATTAAATATTTTTTTATTAAAACTCATGAATTTCTGACCTCTTTTAAATTTTTTACAATAAAATAAGTATGGTGTAATTAATATTATGATAAAATTACATATAGTTTGAAAAAAATACAATTGTCTTTTTTTAGTCAGTGTATAAATGCATTTTTTTTTTAAATTAAAGACAGGCTCTTTGGTTACCTGTTATTACAAAACTGGTCAATTATAATATATTTGCATACAAAAAAATTATAAATCAAGAACTTTAAAATCTTAAAATCTTGTTCAAGTGTACTTACGTTGATGTTATGGTTCTAAACCGCTCTTGACCAGCGGTATCCCAAATCTGAAGTTTAACCTTTTCTCCCTCAAGGTCTATAGTTCGTATTTTGAAATCTACTCCTATCGTTGTTATATAATTCCCTGTAAATGTGTTATCAGCGAACCTAAGTAAAAGTGAACTTTTACCAACACCTGGAAAAAAATTTCTTTCATATTATCATTCTTAATTATCATATAAGCAATTTTTTTAAAAGAATTATTCATGTGCATAGTTGTTTTAAAATGTGTGGGTACCCCGGTTTATTATGGGAATATTTTTCAGACTAATGTTCAGCAAAACCTTATACATAATTTATTGAATTACCACTATAATTTGGGCAATCTTTCTCAAACAAAGCCTTCTAGTCTCTTCATTTTGTCTATTATGTTTTCCATTTACAGGAGAGCTTGAAGTACTTCCCATATTTCGACTAGAGAAATATCAGATACGAATACTCTAGATCAAGGTATGGTGTTCAGGAAGAAAGCAAATTCAGTTGCTACTGCCAAGCTTTCAACTTATTTGAAGGTCATCAGCAGAGCACAACAACCTTAAATATGAGTACAGATTGACATATTTAAGTTTTTCCATGAAGACCAACTAAGTACCAATATTGCCAAGGACTGTGTATGATGTTGGGACTGAGTTAGTTAAGTTTTCTATGGGAGTATATAGACAGAAGCAATAGTGTCTGGGACTGAGCTGTCTTTTCTGATTTGGACACCAACGATAAAATGATTAATTTTAGTATGGGGCATTGGTGATTACAACAGTTTAGGGGCTGACATTGTATTCATCACTCGTAAAGGTCCCAGGTTCGACTCCAGCAGCCCTGCATTCGATATCCAACACACATACAAATATCCTTTTTTTTCCAAAAACCTCTGCACCCAGAGAGTTCATATAACCTCATAGTTGAAATACCCTGATAAAAAAAAAGTAGAAAAACAAAACTGTGGCATTAGGCCCTGTTTAAACAGCTGCATTGTGCTAAAAGGAAAATAAGCAAAACAAAGAAGGGTAGTAGCTACAAAAATAAATAGCTAAAAAGAAAGGAATTGCATTTAAACATATAATTTTAAATACCATGTGGAAAGAATACAAGCTTTATGAACATCCTTTTAAAAGTGAATAGTTACTAGTACTATGAATGGGTACACAAATATACACATATATACATCACAACATTAAAAAAGTAATTGATATTGGAAATTTTATAAAAGTTTTTATGCATGTGTGGTGTTTAGTGACTGTTAATCATTATTTGGGGATCATAAGATGCGGTCTCATGTGACGTAGATTTAGTAAAACATTTTCTTTAATGTACCAATGTTTCGATTTTTATAAAGCTCAAGCCCTGAAGATGATCTCAATAGAGATCGAAACGTTGGCACGATAAAGAAAATGTTTTCTAAAACCTACATGTCATGCCAGACCACATCTCACAACCTCCAAATAACCAGTTTTTATATATATTGATTGAGTAATCAATATTTCATGTTTCAACAACAAAAACAAATTAAATGAAATATAAACTTACGGACAATATTGAAACATCACATAACTATATATATTTAATTGTTTTTTTAATTGCTAATTATTAGAAGGTATAGATAGGTCTTGTTCGTTTGTCAGAATTTTATTTTGTTTGTTTAGTGTCGGATTACATTGAAAAATCATTTAAATCTATATTGACTCAATAGTCACACATTTCATATTGAACTCGTATCTATTGATTTACTCACTTTTTAGAATAATTTTTTAAACTCCAGTTGGATTTTTCCATTGAAATGGGCAAAAGAAAGTATTTGTTAAGCGAGTGGTTTCAGAGCAGTGACTTTAATAATGAGGTCTACAGCTAACAGGAAACCACTAATCTGTTATTTCCAAAATGCTGAAGACAGAGGCAGGAAATTATTCTCATTGTCCTAAGCCTAATTCAGCTTTTCTTTTATTTATTTATTTTTTTTTTTTTTTTAATGAGGGCTCGCAACAGCAGAGGTTATATCAACCTTGGAGTGCTGGTGTTTTTGAAAAAAAAAAAAACCCATTTGTAAATATGTCGGGTTCAAATGGAGGGCAGCTGGATTCCAATCCAGGACCTTTGCTTTACAGAGATGAGCGCCTTGTATTTCAGCTATTTAGACAGACTTAACGAAATGCCCGTTGTGTTTGGAATAACACTATGGTGAGCCTTTAACCTATTAAAGTAAGAAAAATCCCAATTTAGGGCAAACTGTAAGAAGAAGGCTGCCATTCCAACCATACAGCAACTGACTAAACTATGCAGAGGAATTCTTCGCAGTCACTAGGACACAAAGTAACATGGAGAAGTCACGCTTTGCAGGTATGCTGCCTGCAATTTTTCCTTACAATTTTTATGTAGGATCAGTTATGGATTTATGTGCTAATAAGAATTTATAACTTATCTCTATAATTAATCTTATAACAGTTGAACAGTATATTACAAACAATCTTGAGCCATTTGCTTTATTTAGTGGCAAACTGCATGGGTTGTCAATTGAATATTAACATCCAATCCTACATACCGAGGCCAGATGATTTAGTTAATGGACATCCCTCAATAGCCTACAACAGAAAATAAATGCGAGAATGGCTCTCTTAAACCAAGAAAAAGCAATTTTACTGGCATCAATGTGTGGTCTTGAGCAATGTAAAATGCTTGATTTAAGCACACTGAAGATGGGGAGAAGCAAAGAAGTATCTGACATGCCTTAACATCAGTTGGCAGCCAAATGATCAGAAATGACCAAACTATTTTTATAACGGAATATCAATCAAAAAAATCACACACAATTACTATAAAACGTATTATTTCGAAAAACCAATGTTTTTAATTTTTGTCGGTGAGTACATAGTTCTTGTCGGCGAGGGATAGTGTGATGTTATAGTTTGATAGTGAGGGTAAAATGGAGATGGATGCGAGTGTTTGACAGAACGTGAATGAGAGTGGGAATCGGAGAACAGGTAAAATTATTTTTTTTTTAAATAATGCGTGAAAGATAAAAGCAGGAGGGGCAAAGGGCGATAATGAGTAAGCTGGTAATGGGAGAGGCGGTAATTCTTAGAACCCGCGTAAGTTTTATTTAGCGCATATCGCGACGGAACACCCGGTATCGTTCAAAAAAGGGATGATTATCACTTTTCGAAAACGGCAAAGCACCGTCACGCAGGTGAAATGTGCGGTAAAGAGGAATTTGAAGATTCACGTTTTGCCTGTGAAGGATTTTTTTTTGTATTCTAGGAATTTTCAACCGAGGCCAAATGATTTTTATAAAGGTGTCGGGAGTCGATGTCTACGGCGTTTCAATTAGACGAGGGCAGCGGGCGTTAATCGGTCTAGAAAGGAACTTTAAAAATATAAAAGGAAAAAAGAGGAAAGTGAAATAAATTGAATCGGGAGAACTTTTGAGGCGGGAGGTAAAAGAAAAAACAATCTGTTATCGGCCAGAGAACTTTTGTTTTGCCTCTCGGACCGGTAACTCGGTCCAACGAACATACCCTTTCAAGTTCAATGGAATAATAAAATAACAATTTCACTTACCGCTATCCCCGATAATCAGTAATTTAAATAAATGGTCATATTCTCTAGCCATCATAAAAAACAAGACATTTGTAAACTAGGTATTTCTTGTCTCAATGCGTTTGCCTTCCCATGTATCTCAACATTATCGGGGCGCCACCGGACCAGAGGTGAAGAGATAATTTAATCTGCCAGTTTGAAACCCGACAGATTAAATAAATAAACAAATGAATTGAATAATAGCACAGGAAGGCACTCACACTAGAATGAACAATCCAAAGGGTTTCCTGCTCCTGACTGCTTTCGCTCGAAACAGTGTTGCCTGCCTACTTGCGAACAGACGACGGGTTTCAACTCTTTTAATCCATTCGTTAAAAATCATATCTCATGTTGAAAAACGACGGACTTTAAGTTTATAAAGATAATCCGATTTGTGTCTCGGAATTGTTTTCTTTTGGAAGAATTGTGGAGGGGGCGCCATGATCACGCCTTTAGCTCGTCTCACTTTGACTACATCTGACTGCGATTATTTGTTTTATTGGTACAA
Source organism: Cimex hemipterus (assembly GCA_039619505.1). NCBI lineage: Eukaryota > Metazoa > Arthropoda > Insecta > Hemiptera > Cimicidae > Cimex > Cimex hemipterus. The sequence continues at coordinate 2,073,995 of CM077101.1, read as the reverse complement.
ATATGGTTTAAAGCTCTCTTCCGTGTACATATCTTAGAAATAAATTTAATTTTACGACCACAGTAAAATATAATAAAAATATATGATAAAAACTTTTTTGAATTAAATTTTTTAAATTTACACCTGCTCCAATTGTTGTGCTGCGCTTAAGTAAATTTGATAAGACTGTTATTTACCCCATCCACCTTCTTGTCATAGCTAAGGGAGACCCCATACTGGCGGATCACGACCACTAAATTAGTTTCTCAGTTTGCAAATTTAGAGGATCTTACGGTATTTAAAGGCTTCCTTGGATTTGCCCTAAAAAGCGGGGCCTCCTAAAGCCTCACCTAGGAATAGAAATATTTTTTTATTACTTTACTTAATCCCCCTTGCTGGTTAATCCATTTGAATACATTTTCTAATAAAACAAAAACATTTAAAAATAGTATATATTTAATAAATAATAAACAAGGAGTAACTAGTCCGGAATTAAGAGTGCAGGGTAGTACTTAAATTCAACAAGTAACTTACATTTCATCTAAAAAAAACTAATCAGGAATTATATTGACTATGACTGATTTGAAGGCTTCAAAGGTGCTTTTCTTTGTCTGATGAGGGTTGGTGGTCAAGAGTGGCAGAAAATGAGTTTTAAAGTTACTAATTTCGTGGTCCGCTTGGCCAATTAATACATTACAATTAATTAAGGTTTTTTAGTTGAGATAAAAAGTCTTCAACTTCAGGACCTGGGATTTACAGACATTGTTTAAATTATAAAATACGTGAAAATCTGACAATGAAATTTATACAATGATGTACACAATATAGAAATTTTAGGTTTAATCAAAGTATTTGTACTCACTCAAAGTGTGTTTTCTGTGCAGATGTGTCATTGTTGTGTGTCGTGTTGAGAGTGTTAGTGAGATATTGGTATTCATGTTTTTTGTTTATATATGTTTTATTTTGAAGGAGTGGGAAGGGAGTAGGGTACCGAGTACCTATCGAGCTGTGCGAGCTTCTCCGTGGAGAGAGCCGATCCAACCCACCAACGCTGCCATTTTCTTTTTATCGAGTTTTTAATCGCGTTTTTAGGATCGTTAGGGCTGGATCGCGATGGTAAAGTAAGAAGGTTGGGACATCCTGACCTTAGCTGCCTCGCTCGGCTTTTCGTTATCCTCCAGACCTGTCTCACCTAATCCAGGTACCCAGACAACAACCACCATTTTGTCGATCATTTTTGTGTAGCAATTCAAAATATGTACGATATTATAGAGTTGGGCTCTTACTTATTGAATTATTATGGGCTTAAGTTTTTATGTTAAAACGGTGGGTTTTCCTCTTCTTCTACTTCAAGTTTCAATATGTTAATAATATTTTAAGTTTTAATATGTATAGTCAATCGTATATTTATAGAACATGTACAACTATTCGCATAATCCGTCTATTCCGAAAAGCGAACGGACGATCTGTACAAGCCGGAATTTCTAGATTGTTCCCGGTCCCGGTAGCTAGGCGACGGAAATAATAAGGTCCCTTCAACAGTCGATTTGTGCCATTTGCTTATGTCGTTTTTGGTCGAACTTATTAATTATTAAACTCACCCGTACCGCAAAGTTGCCGGATGCTCGAGCAATGGACAAAGATGAAAAGACGAACGAGGTAATTAAATACTGGTCTTTAAAACAAAGCATGGTTAGGGATGGTTTCATTTATGTTGTTTGTTGTGTCTTATTTTTTGTAAGCATTATAGTTTGGCAACAAAAAAATCACCATTGGAAAAGTTGTTCACTATTAAAGCGTTATAGACACAAATACCAATTTACGCCCCATGCATGATCATTTCTTTTTTTCAGTTTTACTCAAAATCAATTTCATCGTAAAAATTTTCATTATTGACGTATAAAGCTTTGAGGAAGGACGAAAAAATTGACTGAAAGCTTGGCAGATAAGACGGTGAATTTTTTGATAGGGTGTTCAAGTTGTGACTTTTCGATAAAAATGTCAGAAATGATTAATTTTGTATCCCCTTCACATCCTAACTTCCAAAAATCGCTAAAAATGAACTTTTCGGCCGAACAGGCTGGCTTTAATCTCATTCGACGCAGAAAATAATCCTCTACAGCTGTTGTTTCGAGCTGTTTTAGTCAGACTAACGGTTTACTAACAATTTCACGAATGAAGTAAAAAAAATAAATAATAATAATAATAATTAAAAAAAAAAAACGTGGTTTTTCATGGTTTTTTGCCTTTCGCTCAGAACTGAAGGGTTTTCGGACACAGGTTCATAGGACCTTTTTCTATAAGATCTGTAAGATCTGGAAGTGGGGCCACCCTGTACACACACACATACACATATTATTGTTATATGTTCCCATTTGATGGAACCTTACAAATTATCATCGAATGAAAGGGTAAAATAATTATTAAAAATATATAATTGAAAATAAACAGAGATATCAATTCTCTCCATACAACAGGCCAATAAGGTGCACAGCGGGAGGGGCTAAAGGAGTTAGAGTTAAAACAAGAAGTCTTGAATCGGTGGTCATACCGAAAGGGGTCAAATATTGAGAAGGGCCAAGTTGTGTGCCTTTCAAAGTAATTAGTGAAATCTTCATTTTATAGGAAACGTGTTCCAGGCCTCGAGAGGTGAACCTTCCTTTTTAATTTAACTTTAGTAATAGTTTGTTTTGTATTTTGACAATCAGTTTTTTTTTTTTTTCAATTTATTTTGGATTTGTGAAAAAGGAAGAATTTTATTTTATATTATTATTTCAAAAGAATGTTTAAATAATTTGTTTTGGTTTCCTTCGTGAATTATAATAAACCCTCGTTTTAAAAGATTTTGCTTATTCTATTTTTTCTTCTGTTTGAAACAAAATTGAGAATATTTAAATATGTTGTCATGGTGAAAAGATTCACGGCTCTGGGTAACAATTCTGTGAAGTAGCCCTTTGGCCGTGTTTATTATTGTATGAAGAGGATGACGTGATGTAAAGTTGAGCTAGCGATCTGTGTTTCTTGGTTTTTGATACTAATCTGGTCTTTAGTATACTTTATTACGAGTGTGTCTAAAAATGGTAGTTTTCGATTGCATATGTAAATTGTAGGCGTGGGTGAAAGCTATTAATTGTATCCAATGTAGTTTGAATTTGATCTGTGGGAATGCTGTCAATATGTCATCTACGTATTTAGTGAGGAAGGGTAATGTGAAAGGAAGTTGTGGTATGACTGTGTTTAATAGATGTGTCATGATTATGTGTGCCAGTATCGGGCCTAGGTTGCTAGCAATGACTGTTACAAATCTTAACGGTCAATAATACCACACAAACTTCGTATTAACCCTTTCTATAGATAAATTAACCTATTTTAATTGAAATTAACCATTTTTAACATCCAATTTCTCGTCAAATTAACTTTTGTTAAATTTCAAATTAACTGTTTTTACTTCAAATTAAACTTTTTCCCGTCAAACTTACTTTTTTTAATTAACCGATTCTAACAGTAAATTAACTATATAATCCCATGAAGTTTACCAGTTTACCCTCATGCCTGGGGCCTTCTTTTCTCAATCAACAAATCACCCGATTTTAACATCAAATTAACACTTTTTAATTTCAATTTAGCCTTTTTTAACATCAAATTGACCCTTTTTTTAAACAAAAAACCTAGATGATGGATTGAAATGTAAGCACGTAAAATAAAATTTCTGCAATTGAAAAAAATGGGCTCTTGTAACATATTAATTACAATTAATATTAAAAATTATGGAAAAAATTCATCTTTGAATTTGTGATTTTAATAAAATATAAAATAATTGGTGCGATCAAATTTACAATAGGATATTCATTGGTTTGGAATTAAAAATTTAAATTGGACTTCTCATGTGTTTCAAGAAGTGTTCTTCTGGCATTTATGAATTGTTACTTCAATTGTTATCTTTCGGAATATCACAGAAATATCAGGAGGAGGATACCCTCCTGATAACCAGTCATCATTGACAGGACAATTGCTCCTTGGATTTGTAAAGTGAAAATTCTATTAACAACTTCAAGAAAGTATCAATTTACTCTAGTTTTGTTTTTAAAAAATAACTTCATATCCTTGGTTTAGAAAGAAGTTTTATTGGCTAATTGAAAAAATTGAAAAAAAATAATAACGCTAATTTGTTCAAATCTTCTAAACCAGCTTGAAAAATCTTTAAATTGCAGAAAGGTAGGAATGTCGGTGACTGCAACGGTTTTGGCGTTTCACTATGCGGTCACTGTAAGTTAAATGTCCCGAGTTCGAATCCAGCGGCCCTGGATTTTGAAATATGAATGTTGTGAAGACTCGCTTAAAATTGGGAAATCGATGAAAGGACATGTAACGTCTTTAGGCGAGACTGAGCGGACCAAGATGAACATTCGTCACTAGAAGCCAAAATTTAGCTATATTTCCTAGAAAACGGAACAGTACAAATAAACTATTTAATATTAGATATGACCAAGCCCGATCGTAGCAGTCTTCCTGATAAGAAACAGATAAACGCCCGACAATATCCACGTTTGTATGTTGAAAACTGACTTTCAAGGCCCAATAGTCTTAGTTAATAAATTACCTATGTAGTTAGTCGTTTCGTTTGCATTATTAACGCTAAGGCAGGTTCAAATTGCAATATTAAAGTTTATATCATATATCATAGTGACTAAGCACACCATAACCACTCTAATTGAATTTATCGCCTTGCTAGCATATCTGAAATACCAGCTTAAAAGTTTTTTAACCGTTTCAAAATGGTATCAACATTAATTAATTGTTTTTAAATTAATTGAGGTTTTAGTTGATATAAAAACCTTAATTAATTGAAAGATATTAATTCAAGCGGACCACGAAAACTAGTGAAGTTAATTAATTGTGTGATTATAGTTAGCGATTCGTGAATATATTATATTTTTGCAAATTATATACGTTAAATTGTTGATAAGCATGCTTCGAGAAATAGGTGGACGGATGGTCGACAAAGGGCCGTTTAAACTGGTTGATCCAATTGGGTTTTGAGGATTTTGGCCATTCATCACACGATGAAAGGCCAAATAAAAAGTAGCGCTCAGCGCTTGATTATTAACTTTATATTGTTAACTAAACATGTTCTGTTTTCCAGCTAACAAAGCAATTATAGCCTCAGATTTTTTTTTAATCCCATCAAAGTAAACTTAGCCCTTAGCCGCCAACGCGTTTTAAGCGTTAGACTGCAAGTTCCGAACGATGGAAACAGAATGTTTCAAAAGACCAAAATACAAAACTCAACGCACAAACGTTTTATTTACGAATAGTACCAGCGAACTGAGTAAAAATAGGTTTTCACAGTGAACAAGAAGAAATGTTCGCTTTTTGATCATATTTTAAATTAATCTTTTTGAACTTTTAACAATTTTTTTATAGTCAAATCAATCCTTTTTACTTTTTAATTAACATTTCTTACTTTCAAAACAATCCTTTTTAACTGTTAATTATATCTTCAAATCAATTTTTCCCCTTTTAATTAACAGTTTTTAACTTAAAATCAATACTTTTTACCTTTTAATTAACACATTTTAGCTTTAAATTAATCATTGTTTTTAACTTTTAATTGTTGGATCATTTTTTAACTTCAAATCCATCCGTTTTAACATTTAATTAACGCTTTTTAACTTCAAATCAATCCTGTACGTATGTAGTAATCGTAATTGATCTATTAATTGTTTAAATTAATTATACTTCTTATCTCGGTTGAATTGGTATGGCTCACGAGCGGGATTCAAACCCACGACCGTCGGTGAATTACGCCGCTGCTCGATCAATTTGTTTTTCCTATGACTACTTTTGTTGTATACTCGTTTTCTTTAGTTTTAAAAGTATCAAAATCCTAATGACAATTTTGCTTTAAACGCTTGTAACCGACATGGCAATAAATCATGTTTTTCATAGCACCATGATTGTCTGACTCAAACATAGATTAGTCAAAAACTTAAAAGTTTACATTCTAAGTGATTTTGAATTTTGTTTGCGTAAAATTAGAATGAAAAACTGAATCTCACGGGACATTCAATGGGCATTTTATTGGTGGAATCGAATTTGGAGTAAGATTAACGTTGTATGAAATATGGAGAAGTTTATGAAATAAAGTTGTGTGAGTGAAGCAACCTGAAAAGTGAAATATATTGAATAAAGTTGAAAATCAGTCTTTGGAAAATAGATACTTTTGAGTTCAATTGGACGTGTAGGATCACCTTCTGAAGTATGGACATTTGTTCACAGGACACCCTGTACAAAAGATCGGTAAGAAGCTGAACTAAGAGGATTATGTTATTATATTAGGAAAGGAATATAAGAAAAAATCGTTTTCGAGACAGACCCCAAACTATTTTTAAGGCTGTCTTTTAACATACTTGCGACAACTCCTCCAATTGATATGAACTAGATCATGTGTTTCATAGGCACGCCACTAACGTCTATTCTAGTATTATTGACAAGGTTCCTAGAAAAAGCAATCCCGTGTCTACACAACATGCAGTCAATCCGTGACAAACGATAGTCAGACCTAATATGTATGCAGTTTACATTCTATTCCTAAACACTCGATCGCTGAGCTTGTCTAGATTGTACTTTCGGAATATTTTGTTTCAAGTTTATAAAAGAACGCGAGAAAAAATCAACTGTCATCGAACAGGACTACTTCAACATGCCCAGACACGTTAAGGTGACCATTGGCCAATCGAGGAAAATTTTATTCTTTTAATTTTCTTAAAAAAAGTGTTCACGGTTTTTGGAGTTTAAATATATCGAATATCAACTTCGTGTAGCTCTGTCACAAATTATGTATTTCAATAAACACGATGTCTATACTTTGGCTAGCATGTCAAATACTTTTTTGCCTTAGTGACCATGGCATTTTTTTTTTCTTGACACAAAATGTAGACTTACTGTGAGTAGGAACTATCTTTTTAAAAAGGATTGAATTCCACTCACTCCATCATTTATCATTTCTATTAAAACGTAGACAGTAAATAATTTTAAAAAATTATAATATCAATTCTAACTGAAAAAGTAAGGCGAAAGTTTAAAAAAATCCCAAACACTTTATTTTCTATCTCTGGTTTTAATTTATTCAGGTAGGCCAGGTTTGTGCCACTGCGTGTAGTTTATAAAGTTCTAAATTTCTTTTTAAAAAAACCGTACAAATCGGTAAAGTCATTTCAAAGTTATCGCCGTTTTTGTGATTTTCAAATAAAACAGGAACATAAAATTTCCCGGAGAATTTGTATTCAGAATTTTTGAGGATTCAAAAACAACGAATATCAACTTTTTATTTGGAACCTACTTCATTTGGAAAATGTGTTTGGCAATGCATTTGGTATCGAAGCTATATCGAAGCTATTGAAATATAACCGAGTGACAAAATTATAGACACATTAAAAAATCACGATTTCAACAGTCAAAAATGATTTCTTTTGCCTTAGAATATTGTTAATGATATTAAAAGAAAATTAACTCTGGAAATGGCTTGATCTGATAATCTTATTCAAATGTACATCTTAATAAATAGTATTGTTTTGATTTAGCTGCGACAGAATTATAGACACATATTTTGTTTACGTTTATTGTATAACTCCAAAATTTTATATTATATATATTTATTATATATTTGGATCAATTCAAAGTTATTTTAAATTGCACAAAGGAAGATTTTCTGATGAGGAGCGCCAGTTGCTCAATGAGGATGGAATGAGCTGCCAAGATATCACCCAACCCATAAAACAAAATCTTTCATCGGTATCGAAGATAATACGACTAGGTGAAGACTCCACAAGAGGAGATAGCTCTGGAAGACCTCCCTCCTTGGCCAGAAGAGACGAATCGCACATCCCGCGCGCTGCTTCAAACTGCTTTTCGACTGCCAAAGCCAAAACTGAAACGCAAACCAGCTCTGAAACAAACTAGCCCGTCACAAAATTGCTGAAAACCACATTTTGAAAAATTATGATTATCCGCGAAAAGTTATTTTTTTGGCAAAAAAAATCAATTTGGGCGGCCTGGACAGATACGCATACTACTTTCATGATCTAACTAAAGAAGAAAAATTTGGTCACAGCATCATCAAATGGGTGGTGGATGTTTGATGGTTTGGGGGTGTATTGGGTGAGGGAGAAATCTTTGTTTTCTTCCAAAAAAGTCAATTCGGAATATGACAAGAAATTACTGGACAAATAAAAAACTAGTTTCTGCAATTCATGCAAAGGGATTCCAATATTCCAGCTGGAAGACGCACATACATAATGCAAAAATTGTTAAAGAATGGTTTTCACAAAACAGCATTGAAAAACTTGACTCTTCCTGCACTACTTTCACCGGACTTGAACATTATAGAAATGTATGGGGAAAATGATTGAGACTGGTAAATCAAGACGGTGAGCAGTACAACTCTGTCGACGAACTTGAAGTCAACAGGAAGTCACCACTGCCTGGAATAATTTGCCTCAAGATTTTATTCAAAATTTCTACAAAACCATTCCAGAAAGATTACTGGAAATGATAAAACTAAGTGGTAATACCACAAAACATTATAACCTTGATTTAAATTGATTTTATCCCATGTTTCTATAATTTTCTCACAGACAAAATCATATAATTTCAAAATTCTTTAGTAATTTTTTCTCTTATGTACTGCAAAATTAAAGTTTAATGAAGAAAAATATTTATTTCATATGTTTTAAATAAATATTTGTAGTACAAAACCATTACATTAAAAACTCATAACAATTAGAGGTGTGTCTATAATTTTGTCACTCGGTTGTAAATATATAATTTATGACCAATCAAAAAAACAAAGCGTTTTAAAACCACGTGTAATAGCACAAACTTGTCTTAAATAATTAGAACCAAAGGTGAAAAAAATAAATAGTTTGTGGTGTTATTTGTTTCTTTTATTCTTATTTTCTCATTTATAATGACATCAAGTCTACATGTTCTTGAATAGCTGAAAGAAGGAAATTATCTTTCCAACGGTTGTAATAACTTCAATTATACTTTTTATCTAAAGTCTTGGTTAAGATGAAAAAGTTAGTGTCATGGGAGACTTCAAGTCAATATAGCTCAAGAGATTAGAGCAGCGGCATATTGAACCGAATGTCTTGGGTTTGAATCCCACACGTGACACACTTTCATCTCAACCAGAACTTCAGATAAAAAGTATAATTAATTGAAATAATTAAATAGGTCAATTATGGCCGCTAAGCATATAAGGATTGTAAAATGTTGAATTTCGATAAAATATAGAAGTGTTATGAATGTTTTAATGGAATACTGGATATCTAAGGAAGAAAAAGTACCCGAGCCTAATCCAGCCCAAAAATGTTTATTTTTTTGATCGTGATGAAAATTTATATTTCAGAGCTTGAAAATATTCTTAAAACTGATCTGAATTGATTTTCTCAAAAAACAATTTTTTACTTTACTGAAAACTTTTTTAGGCTTTTGTAGCTCACAATATACATAATCTCATTTAGTACAATCTACAACCTAGTATTTCTGGAAAGTGAATGTATTTAACGGTGTGAATGTGTAGAGTTAGAGGGCTGATGGAGGAATATAGCGTACTCCCAAACCCTAACTGAGAGAATGGTATGTACATAGAAAAGAATGTATGTATGAATGAGAGAGACTGTGAATATATTTGGATTTAGGTATGCATAGGGTGCTGAAATGATCCAGTTGTTGACAGCACCTAACCTTGACGGCTGGACGGACAAGACCGAGGTCAAACCCCAGACTGTAAACACTTGAGGTGGATGATTCTCGAATCCTACCAATAATTTATTTCAAATTACAAAAGCGGGAAGGGCAGTGGACTGCAAGAAGTTCGGCTTAACTCCGTACATGTAGGTATGTTTGTTCATCCATGTGCAGATTTGAGCTTATGTGTGCTGTCCGTGCTTTCATTATCCATACTTTCACTCATCTGTGGTTGCACCTCCTAGTTGAGTTCTAGAGGATATCAACCACACAAGAGGATGAAGATGGTAAAGTAGGAGAAAAACAGAAATGGATAATAAAAATATGTGGGTAAATGTTTCGGTTAGCTCAAAAGTTGAAAGACAAAATTATAGAATATGATCTAATAGTGAAACAAAGTATAAACATAACACAACTGCTAACTCAAGTAATGAACCCTCTTCAACAAAATTCCAACAGTTGAAAAACCAGGCAAAGCAGCCTCCTTTAATGATGAGAAAGCTGAAGGAGTAAAATCTGCTGATTCATCACCATCTATCCATAACTGTGAAATTTAACAAGTTCTATAAGTACGTAAACCCTATACCTACTAATAAGATATATAAATTATAACTAAAAAAAACCATGTGATGGGATAATATTTCAATAAATAGACAATAAAGATTCATTTTCCCTCACTAAAAATACTTCAAATGTTTATCTAATGAAATCATGGTAAACAATAATCTGATCTTATGATTAAGACAGAAAAGGAGAAAAAAACTACTTCTATATTGTAGTATCCTCCTCCAAATATGAGAATCAATTAGAATTCTGTGAGCCTTTTATAGATGAATACACATCATCGTCAAAATTGAAAATAAGTCATACACATTGCAATTTTAATAGATGATATACTAAATTAAATTGTTTGTTTGTAAATAAGTCAATAAACAAACAAATTCACTTCTAAATTCTATTTTAACCTGTTGATGTTTTAATGGTTCAAAACCATGGAAAAATTGTCAACTAAAAATTTATATTCTTTTTACTTAATTATAAATATTGTATAAACTGAAATGGCTGTGAAAAACTGTGAAAATCACTGCATATGAAATAATAGCACAAAGCTTATTCATAGTTGTCCAATTACACACAAAAATAAAATAAATCCTGAAAATACAGTTTGACCAAAACAAATATTTTTCTTTAATCCTACAAATTTGGTCTTTTGATTTTCATCCGGTGATCCACTGGCACTGCTCTCGGAGGGCACACGTCTTGAGGAAATCAGCCAAGGCTGTTACTCGCACTGCTGAGGCAAAAAGGTCTATGGGCAAACATTGTTTAAGGTGACATGGAGGATTATGCCAACAAGAGATATCAGAATAGGCTTGAACAGAAAGGTTGTAGTGGAATTTCAAGAAGCAGGAATGTGTAGTTTTGGATTGTAAGGTGATAAAGAGCTTGGATAATTTGTCTGAAAACTTGTGACTGGAATGCTTGGGTGGGTTGGATATTGGATGGCTCGTGATACTCCACAGTTATATTCCATCCAAATGATTGGTATGTTTATGCCAAAGCGTAATTTATTATATTTTTTTATTAAAACTTATTCAATTAAAAAGTTATTAAAATTCAATAAGTTCTCTTTATTTTAAGCCTCTGACCTCTGATTGACTTGTCGAATGATGAGAGGCTTAGTTGGTGGATGGTGTGAGGTTTGTCTCTTTTCCGTCAGTTGTTCAGTGCACACACATTTTTCTCTCTGGCCAGGTGCCTTGTTGTTCTCAACATCATAAAATTAGTTAACGACTTTCCTCTGTCAACGATGTATTTCTCCTCCGTATTGCAACACAAGAAAATTATCTTCCAAAAAGTGCTGTTTATGTTTCACAGCATATTAACTGTATTTCCTCATCATTCTCAGAGGAGGCCAACTCTAAGGCCTTGGAGCAGACCGACAGACAATATCCTGCAGGAGCGAATTGTAAGGTGAGTTGCTGCTTTCGGCATGTGATTTTCTCGTTTTTTCCTTATGTTATGCATTCTTTTTATTAATTAATTTTTAAATTTTATTTTTTTAATTACAATAAGCCTACGGCTTAATCATTGGTCTATTTTTTTAAAACTTTTGTCAAGTCGTTTATTCATTACAGTTATGTCTGATTTGGTCCTAGCGGTCTTCTTGTTGTTTGAATCTTATTTAGTCCCCCCCCCCTCTTGAGAGCATGTGGATTTCATCAGTCTGCTATCTAGGTACAGTCCTAGGTATTTGGCTTTTGTGGATGTTGGTAATCCTTTTATAGATAAATGTACATCATCAACAAAAGTGAAAATTAATCATACACAATAAATTTGATCGACTTGATTTTTCCAATCGAGATTGCTAGAAATGTGTAAGCCAAGATTCTTAATTGAACATCTTTTACCTACAAAATAGGGGATAAACAATAAATTTGTAGGAGAGCAATGTACATAGTTTATGTTATAAAACTAAAAATTATCACCAAAAAATTGTATTTTAAACAGGTAAGAGAAATTGGGATACCATTTATGAACAGTGAGAACAACATTTACAGGATGAAGCCCTGAAAGACACTTATGAGCAAACTTATAATATTAATTTTATTTTAATAAAAATAGATGAGAGAATATCCGAGACTTTACCATGTCCAGTAAATTGAATACTGAATACCTTTTTTAAAAATTGTAGAGAGTTATGAATTTAATTTCTGTTTGTTTTGTGTATTTATTTTGTCAGAAACCATACAGAGAAGACTAACCGATCAAATTTAGTAAAAGATATGCTTTTCTTTTTTATGAAAAGTGACTGATATTTAACATAAATCAAATTGAACAAGGCAACTTATCTGTAATCACTTAAAATTCAGCTTACTTTTTTGATAGTGTCCATCCTGATTTTGTTTTAGTCCATAATAAGATGATAAGTAGGAAATAAATGACTTTTCTACAATAGGCTTAATGGAAAAGACAATTCATTTCCTACTCATCATCTTAAAATCCAGCTCGTTTGTCAGTCATACGTAATGATTATGGAATTTTTAAACAATGTACGGTACAATGAATTGCTTTAAGCAAACTTAATTCCCTACAAATTCATGCATTGTCAGCTAGGCCTCATTTCTTTATGGATTTTTGTTTTTTCATAAATGCTCTTCTTTATTCCAGTGCTTGTGGGTGATTTATGTCTGCTAATAGAAGGTATCGTTCTAATCTAATTTTTTAAAATTAAAATTCAGTAAATCTTTTTTCATTTTACTCTACTGTATGCAAGATTTGCAGTTTCCATCCATAAAAAGAGGAAAAATTTGCATTAGAAATGAGAGAAATTTTAAAAATGTGATTGTTGTTTTAGGCCAGTGAGGAAGCTGAAAGTGATCTTGGAGGAGAAACAGATATTTTACAGTACACAAGTTCCTCAAAAGTACCGTATGAAAATAATAACAATTGTCCAAAAATCACAGGATCAAAGCCACGTAGTAAGTCCAAAGAAATCAATAAAGGTGTGTGATGATTTAACTTATTAAGTAATCAACTTGTGTTTTTAATTATTAATTTTTTTTAAAGCTGGAGATTACCTTATTGAAATAAATGGAAACGTTTTAAGCGTATTCGGCCATGGGGCATTGAAATTTATTGACCGTCCTTGGAATCCACTAAAAGCAAGAGATGTTACAACTGTTAAATTCAGTGCTTTAGATTTTAATTTTATTTCAGCTGTTTTGAACAGAGTCAAACACAGATTTTTGAATGCAGAGCATTTCCATTTCTCAGATACAAACATTTACTGTCTGGGTCAACTAAATGCGCTGGCAGACATTCAAGGACTCACATCTTTAACGATAGAACCAAAAGGGAATCCTGTAACAAAAAAAAATTGGAGAAGCTATGCCATATACAGGCTTTCCCATTGGGGTCTCAAGACAATCAACAACCAACAGGTGAACAAAAACAATTTAGAAAACATTTAATCAGTAATTGATGAACTAATATCTTTAAAGATCACACCGGTAGAACTAACTTCAAGTGATCTCGAATTTAAAGGTCTCAGTAATATCGTCATATCTTGCCTTCCTGACAATCTTCTTGAACCACTTTTGGAACGTCTACAATTGAATCAGACCATAACAAGACCTAGAGAATGGTTAGATTTAGCCGAACCTTCAATTCGAACCGTTGTCGCCAAGGAAGCCCTGCAATGGAGAAAGACAAAACAAGTATGTCCCAAATACTGGCTACTAAAACACTCATTTGTTCCTCAGATTTACAACCTAGAATAATAAAAGTATAAAAATCCTTATAAATTAGCCTTACAGTAGCAATTATTCCAACTTATTTACTGTAACAACACAGTGAAATTTGTTTAAAATTTTCCTTATAAAAATATATCATATACAAAAGAAGCACATACAGGTTTCACTTAATACAATTCTTGATACAAATTATCATAATATAAAACAAACCTGTGTGTCACCGTTATAATATGTTAGGTTGGGAAAAGAATTTAGCTCGACCTAATGTTCTTTTTGTATTAATCTTTACAGGAATACTCATCTTGGAGAGAGAAAGGACGAATTCATCTGCAAAAAATAATCTCCTCAACTTTAACAACTGTATTAAAACTAAAGCAGCTTAATGTTGAATGGTCATCAATTCTTAGGGAAATAGTGCGTGACACGCTTGTTGACTACTCACACTTTGATTCGTATATGAAACAATGCATTTCTCAGATCAAAGCATAAAACAAAAAGTCCTATTTCACATCAGTTCAAAAAGAAAAAAACCTGTTCCTACAACAATTGATGTATAAACCATATAACAATCATACTGTTACATTACATTAAAACAGCTGTACAGTTGAAAAGTGTATGTAAATTAACTTACTAAATATGTACATTTAAGAAAATTGTAAAAATTAAAAATAATCAATCTGTAGAAGAAGAAAGGTAAAATGTTTAGCAAAATTTTTCATTGCCCAACAATTCAGGTTGAACATTATGTATGATTAATTATGTGAATTAAGTCCACATCACAATAGTAAAATTAAAATATAAGGTGCAGTGCCCACTGGAGGATACATGATACGACAAGTGATCCGATAAGCAATTAGACACCATATCACTTACTACATGTAGTTCTTGCTTAAATAACTAAACCAGTGCGATTGTGATGCAATGCTGATAATTATCAGTGTTGTATCAATTGGGGCGACACAGCTTGTCAATCGCTTCAGGCCATAGGATGGCGCAACTCTTCAGCGAATCATGTCAGCACGACAGGAGGACATATCTGACAAAATAGTTGACCAGAACGCATGATTATGGAACTA
>CM077101.1:2047584-2058921 GCA_039619505.1 Cimex hemipterus | reverse complement strand
AAACATTAAACGAAAGTGGCGACAAGATGGAATGTCTGTATAGATAGTATGAACGAAATTGAACCAGTTGTACATAAATGGCTAACTGAGGAACTTGGAAGAAAATAACTTGTGATTCTCTCTAGATTGCGAATAGATCAGGCTATCCATAATAGGCTTTTATATACATGACGTAAGTATATGTTTGGCTGTGACGATATGATTGCACATTCCGAAAATTGGAGGTGCCTCTCGCCCCGCCAAATGACTCTTATTGGCTCTACACTCTACAGTGTCCAATTTTCAACCGTGCAAGAACCACTTGGCCATGCATGTACAAATTTCTTTATTTTCCGTAGTTTGTTTTCAGATATGTTAGTCCAGACCTGTTCCCATTGACACTTAACTTTTGACTTGTAAACCACAGTCATATCACCCTTTGGAACTTTCCTGATTTGAAGGCCTATAAAGGCTGCTTCTTTTGTAGCTTCATCTGCCAAATAGTTTCCTTTAATATGTACATTTCCAGGAACCCAGATGAAGTAAACGCTTTTTCCCTGCAGTTGGAGGGTCCCCAGTGACGTCAGCACCTCCTGCATACCAGGATCATATGAATAGGGCTGTTCCAAGGCATGTAAGGCCGATTTTGGATCAGAGCAAATCACATAGCTACATTCGGAACATATAAAATTTAGATTTCCGTATTGCTAGTAGCTCAGCGCTATAGTTGCTACAGAAATGATGTAGAGAGAAAAGAAATAGCCTCATATAGACATAACAATGAAGAGAGAAAAAAAGATTTACAAGTTGTTAGAATAAAATTGAGAGAAAATGAAGAAAGTGAGAAAACAGAAAATTTAGATGTACTCCCAGCTAGAGGAAAGACGAATCTTTCAGGTTATCGGGCTCGATGTTTACTTGGTCCAGGAGAAACAAAGTCTGAGTAAGTGTAAGTAGACCTATGTCGGTTCAACATAAATTCACCGACTCGCAGACCGAAACCAATAATCAATTTTATCATTTTTCTGCATCTTTTGCATTCACTCAATTTGTACATTGTTTACAAATTTCTTCAGCCTTGAAATTGGGCTATTCATTAGTAATGTATATATTATATTGGCGTAATGAGTGGGAAGACAATTTAGAAGAGTATTGATGTACCCATGTATTGATGTAAGTAGAAGAGGACCTAAGGAGGTCCGTGGAACACCAGAAATAATAAGGCCAATGTCAAATCGTTTGAAGTTCAAATTTACAACTTATGTGCTACTCCTCAGGTTGTAAATAAATAAAGCTTAACTATTTATAGTTTTAAAGATAAAATTAAATTTAATATACATAGAGTTATTCTTAATGATAAGCTCAGATGTAAAATATTTTCAGGACGCGTTTGCTGTATAGTCGTTGTTTTGCTTTTCCCTGAAATAAAGCAAATCAACGAGAAAGGTTTTTTTGAAAAACGGTTTTTACATGGTTTTCTTTTTACTAAAATGTTTAAAAAAATGAGTTTTTTTTAAATACAAAGGTTATATTTGAACGAATTACGAAGTAAAACTAGATTGTTTAGGAAATGTGGGTCGGATTTTTATACAGAAAGTCTTTTTGGTAACTAAATTTGGACACAAATTTATTTTTATCTATTCTAGTTAGAATTGACTGAAATTAGTATACTTTTCTTGTTTGTTTTATGTGTGATTGGAAAATTCAAATTAAATTGAATTTGAAGCAAAATTCAAATGAAGGTGGATTGGTGAAAAGGTTTGTTAAATAGGCGTGACGCGCGGTTCGAGAAATTTCTTATTTTGCAAAATCACCTAGCAACCGGATAATTTAAAAATTAATTCAATTCCATTTTATTTTAAAAAAATTTTCTTGTCGGTGGGAAATTTTGAGGCTTGATGAGGGATGATGGTAGTACTGTTTTCAGATAACTCGGACTCCCTGTAGGACGGTCCATTTCCTTCAAAGTTCCGACTTCCGAATCTGAGCCTGTGTCCTGCATCGTCGTGTTTCGTCCTTTTTTTTGACCTTTCAAAAACTAAATACCGACGGGGCAATCTTCAGCTTCTTCTCCTATCTTCAACCTAAAAAGGGTGAGTTCTTTGTCCATTCTGCAATGCCGACGGGTCACGTCCGGTTTTAAAACGTACCGACTGCTGCTATTCGTTCTGTCTAGGCCCGGTTTTTGCCCCTTTTTAATATCTTTTCGTTTTCTCTCACTTTTTCCAGACGAAATGGAAGATTTCGGTGATCGTTTCGACGAGAATGAGGTGGATCCGGCGGCGGAATTCTTGGCCAGGGAGCAAAACCAACTGGCAGGGCTTGAAGACGAACTTAGACCGACCACCGTCATAAATGGTATTAACTACAGGAAAAATACACTGCCTGGCTTTTCAGGCAGCAATGATTGACTCCCTTGGTCCTGTTGCCTTCTGCAGCAAAACCTCTATTGAATCTATGAACAATTATGTGACTTCTGGTAGCTTATAAAATGACTCATTCTATCTAGTGGCCTATGTTTTCAGATCGATCTCGCTTGCATATAATTGTTGTCTTAATCTTCATCATCAGTCAGACATATTTTTTAAAATGGATTTGGTGGGGAAGGTTGATGTAGTGTACAATTCTTTCCTCCACTATGACCTAAACAGCTCTAGCCTATAGCCATATGTTGGCAAGTACGTTATTCTTGATAAAACTGAGCTCTTTCCTTGGGGTCGCTTTGTAGATTGGCTTGGGTATGAGAAATGTACTGCTGAAGTGGCTGTACCGTAAACGGGGTAAAAGGACGTTCCTCCTGTCAGAGCCGGCATGTTTCTGTCAGCCTTACCCATCTTCTTAAGTTTAATTAAGGGGGCATTGGCTGGTATAGGGGGCTATAATTCTCAAATCCTGTTTGCTGAGAGAGATAGTTCTTTCGTCTTCTGTTTTGAGATATTTATAAACTTACATTTATCACTTTTATATTTTTTATGTGGAAGGTTTGAGTTTTTCTTTCTCAATTAATTTTTCCAGTAACAACTTAAGCCTACATTCCGAAGTACTTATTTCTGAGCCCATAGGCGAGTGGGTTGTCTCTTTTTTGGTTAGTTGGTCTGGGAACCCACTTTACTGTTTGCTTTACCATGGTCATTAGTTTTGGGATGGTTAATCCCTAACCAGTTTAGGCACTTCCAGACAAGTTTGGAGTTGAAATGATACACGTTTAGTGCCTTTATGCCTGCCTGGCTGTCTGAGAGTATGTGTATCTGTGCACCTTTCATATTTTTCTTTATTAACTCATTTGTACGTAGCTGTGTTGCATGGAATACTTAGATAATCATTGGAGTTAGTCCAAGGAGCTTCACTAGGATGTATTTTGGCCCTTTTACCCTTAGGTCTACTTTCTTCTTCCATTTTTAATCCATCAGAGTACCAAATTAGAGCCCCTTACTGAAACTTGGGGCTACCTTTCTTCCAAATATCCTTGTGGTCTGTGTCCTTTTGAGGGGTCTGTCAAAGTTGAACTGTCTCTCCTTTTTTCCATCAGTGTTGTAGCCATCTCATTTATTTTAATTCTTTTACAGTTCTGGTTTTATTTCCTTATATCAGGAGTCTATTGATACTCTTTGTACATAGATGTGTAAGGGTGGGAAGTCGAATGTCATTTCTATTACCAAAGAGGGGCAGGTAATATTGAGACACAGACATACCTTGGGTGGTCTGTACAAAAACAGTGATGAAAAGTGAACCAAAATGAATAAAAAATGTTCAAACTATGGATAATTCTATTGGTTGATGAACTGTCCATTATATTTGATATGTTGCCCCCCCCCCCCATAGTGAGGAATTCATTTCAATCCAATGAAAATGTATTATAGAAATACACTGATGAACAAAATGATTATTCATATTTTGTTTACCATAAATAGGGTTGGCTGTAAAAATAAAATATTTAAAAAGAAAATGTGTATTACCTAATTCTTAAGAGTGAGAGTAAAGAACAATAAAAAATAAAAACTATGGAAGCAACTTTTTCCTGGTCCCCTTTAACCTCTGGCACAATCATGTTAATTAAATGGCTTTGCATTAACTTGGAAACGAGTTCTGGGTAAAATCCTGAGGATTCTTTTTCATTTAACAAGAACAGCCATTTCCAACTCTTCTGGGGTGTTAGAATCAGGGATTTGCTGTCGCACTCATTGCTTAAGTTGGTCCCAAATGAGTTTGATTGGGTTCAAATATAGACTTTGAGCAGGCCACACCAAGCACTCAATTCAACTTCATTCAGGTAGTCAACCATACACGCTCTATGTGGCTTGGAATTATCAAGAACCTCTCACCGATGTGGGGGCAAATGACATTAAATGTTCTTCAATTATGTCTTGTGAGTACCTCTGTTTCTCTAAAGCGTCAGAAGAACCCTTTCAGTTGTAGAGTGATTTACACTCAGTCTACTGGTGACTTCATACTGGCTATATCTTTCTTGTAATAACGTCATGTCCCTGACACTGCCTTACCCACTCAAATGCTGACTGGAGCCATTGAAAGAGGTTTAAGGATAAGAATCAAATAATATTGACGAAGGAAAAAGATCAACTGAAACATGATATTTAGGCGTAGCAGAATGGAACGTCATTATGCTACTTTTTGTGAAAATGGGATTAATCAGTTCAAAAGTAAATAATTGAGTAAACAAAACATTATTTACTGTTTATTTTTACTACGATACCTCCTTATTAGCTGTAACTAATGTGGAGTGGTAATGGATTTAATGTTATATTAAATAAATTTAGTGGTGCGTTAAATTTATCCATTGGTGTATTTGCTGTTTTAATCTTGTCAGACATATTCAGTAGTCTGTCAAAACCAATGAAGAAAGGTGGTTGAAAATAATTGGAAACTGCCTAACTATGGGATTATTCTGTTGCTCCCCATATTGAAATATGCGACCTAGCTGTTCAAAATATACTTAAGATCAATCTTTTCACTTCTCATGATTAAAAGAAACCATTTTTGCCCCATTGGCTGTAAAATAATCCATTTATTCTGTATGCTTTAGTTGCTATCAGTTAGCAGTTTTTTGTGGTGCCCCTCCCCTGCAAAATATTCAGTTCTGACTAATTTTAGTTCAGTATGTTTGATTCATTGTAAACATATGTGATTTATTACAATTTACGAATTCTTTCCAATACACCCTAGTTATTATCATTCCATGGAATTGCCAAATTTCTTCACAAGGTTGTGTGTGATGAACCTGTAGTTTGGTTGTTGGTGATCATTCCGGTCTATCGTTGTTTTAATTTAAAGGAATTTTTTATGCCTTTAAAAATAATTATTTCCTGCTTGAGTTCAAGTTTTTATATTACGCTCAAATCAGGAATTTCTTATAAAAATGTAACTAAATAATTGGTGATTTTATGATGATTCTTTTCTTCTGTCATTCCTGTATGCTAGTTACAATTATAATTTAATTAAAGAATTAATTACAATTCTATTTGCATACCTGTAGCATTTCTCATCTTTCACATTTAATTAATTAGTAGAAAAAGTATCAAAACTAGAAACGTATCCTTGTTTAGTATGAATCTCCTTTACAATGTCACATTTCTTTAATTAAAAAAAAAAAAAAGTGCAAATTTGAAAAGCCGGACGGTTGCTCACTAACAACAACAGTTAAAAACAATTTGCCATTATTATTAGAATCTGTATGAATAAGTTTTAAATTTAAGGTCCAGATGGTGATTTAGGTCAAATAGTAAATGCTGATGGAATTAATTCTGTAGGTCAACCAGAACTCAATGGTCCAAT
Source organism: Cimex hemipterus (assembly GCA_039619505.1). Taxonomy (NCBI): domain Eukaryota; kingdom Metazoa; phylum Arthropoda; class Insecta; order Hemiptera; family Cimicidae; genus Cimex; species Cimex hemipterus. The sequence continues at coordinate 2,053,152 of CM077101.1, read as the reverse complement.
GAATGGAGGAGGCGATTCAGGTAATTGTTTGCTCTTGGTATACAAATTCGCTTGATTTAATGTTGAATGTATTTATTTATTTTAGAGAGATCAGCATTGTATGCAGAAGACGATGTTAGGACCACTAGTCCCACTCCGGTCAAACAACCTCCAAGAGAAGAACCTGAAAAAATTAAAAAATGGAGGGAGGACCAGAAAAAAATGCTGGAAGAAAAAGGTTAATATCTTAGCTCTAATTATATTGCTTTCATTCAAATTAATGATTGAACGGGGTTACTACGTAGTGCGATGCACACTGCTTCCATTCAGGCATAATTTTATTGTGCTATTGTCAGTCAAAAGAATGGAAACAATTATATTGTTAATAGCACAACTGATTTACACACTGAAGATGACATATATTGTGAGAATATTTATAATAACTTAAATAGAATTGGTTAAATATAGGATCTCAATAAACAACTTTTTCAAAAGAAATATTTATTTTCAATTTACACAATTTATTAATGAGAAAATTTTCTGGTTTGCGGTTAGGATTATTCTAAAGAGATTTTTCTCAAGCAGTGTGAAAAGAGTAAATTTGGAATAGTTTGTCTTATTGAAGCTAGATAATAACAAGTTTTTCTTATCCCGAATTATTTTGTTTAGGCCTTTAGGGTATTTTTTATGAAAAAAAATTAACAATTATAATAATAATTATATTTTTTCTGTATTATATTTTAATAAAATGAAAAAATGCAAATAATAGGCACTGAAAGGGATACAGAATTTATTGGATCCAATTATTTCTTCTTTTTTTAAATTATATTTACACTCTTTTTTTTCTTTTAAATCGTAAGTTTCTAACTTAAATTTTTACAAAAAAATAAAATCAATTCTTCTTGAAACAATAAAAAAAAACTTACAGTTAAGAAATGTTTCAACTGTCGTTCAAAATAAATGAATTAATATTTATGGATTCACCATTCCCAGGGAATAAAATTAAGGAAATATGGAAACTCACAGGATAAATGGTGTTTTCCTGATATTTTCTGATAAGATGATTTTTTACAAGCAAAGTTGAAGCAGCCAAGTTCGAGTTGGTTTGGTCGCAGTCTCCCAATAGAAAGCATCCTCTCCTCTGTCTTTTAACCTTTCTGCACTTTTGTCTCCCACAAGTTCCAAAGTCCATCGCCTCCTTCTTGCTCATTTCAGTTTGTTTGTTACAAAATTTGTGAATCCCAAAAAATGTACGAATATACATGATGAAGTCTGCGTGAGTACATAATTGGTCTGCAAGATACGTAACTGGTTGTTGAAGATGAAGGTGTTCTCTGTCCTGCGGATGCAGATGTAGATTGTGTTGAGTTCCTTCCAGATGGTAGTCGGATTAGGATAGGAGAAGAAAGGAGTACCCCAGTTGTTTTCTTTTTGATCCTACAGAAATAAAAATAAAACTATAATGTTGTATTCTTAATGTAAATTATAATTTTATGAATTAAATACACTAGGTATGCACATATTATTATATGTACAGAAAATTATCGTTGGTTTCTTATTTTTAAACCAAATTGTTGTACTATGTTACATAATTTGGTGCTGGGTGTACTATTTAATTTATTAAATTTTATGTAAACTTTATTAACAAATATACTAAATTCAGAAGATATTATTATAACTTATTTATACTTTTTTGTTAAGTGCCAATTATTTTTAATGTTTCTTTAATTTTTATTTAAGATTTTTTACTACTTCAGGATCACAGCATTTTAAGTGTGAAATATGTGCCACAATTATTTTATCCTGTACAACATTGCAATCCTCGACTGATTTTATTATATAAGAAACTCTAGAAAAGTACATTTATAATTTCATAAGGGTCTAAAAATTTCTGCATTAAGTTGGCATTTTTTTGGTGCAATTTTTGTGCAGCATGTTTTATACACGACAAAATCGCCTACTTTTTTAAATTCTGTTTTTTGCATTTCTATTAAAGTTCTTTGAGGCAATTTGTAAGTTTTTTAATGAGTTAGTTGACATTTCTGTCTGTTATTTGATTAATGGATTCGTCTACTGTAAATTTAAAATTTAGTAGGTGATTCATTTGTCTTCCCAAAAATAACAAGGTGGGAGAATGTCCTGTTGAAGAATGTACAGAATTGTTTAACACAGTTAAAAATAAGATGTAAATTTTTGTCCCAATTCTTTTGATCATCACTGCAATATGCTGATATACAAGTTTTTAGGGTTCTGATTGTGTACGTTCTGCGGCATTAGCTTGAGGGAAGTAAGGTATGTTTAAGTAGTAAGTGATTCCAAGAGAAAAGCAAAAGTTTTTATATAAACGGGATCTAAATATTGCTGCTTGATTTGACAAGGCTATAATTTTTGGAATTCCAAAGGATGAAAAAAGTTTTAATGCATTTATGACTGAAATGGTTGTTGCTTTGTATAAAGGTTTGGCAAAAATAAATTTGGAGAAGGCATCAATGCCTATTATTAAAATGTATTGTGCCTTAGTTATATTTCCCTGTGGGTAAAGGTCACCCCACAAATAGGTATAATTTACTGTTATTTATTTTTAGATAGAAACGAAGAAATAAAAAAAGAAGAATGGCGTGAATCGGCAAAAAAAGAGCTTGAAGATTGGTATAAGCATCAAGAAGATTTGCTTGCAAAGACAAGATCTGCAAACAGGTGAATATGATATAATTGAATTATTTACGTTTATTGGTAACAAAAGTAAATGAATTGTTTTATTGGTTTAAGTTGAATTTACAACGTTTATGGATTTCACTTTCTTTTATTTAATTGTTTAATTTTTTTTTACTATTAATTAATTACAGTGAGTCTCATATTGATCATCACCATCAATATTCATTTTTCTTTCATTTTAGTTATTAATATTAAAAATTCTTTCATAGTTTACAGTTACATTAAGTGATACTAAACTTTAGTCATTAACGAATGTGACTCCTTATTAAATATTTAAAAAATATTCTAAAGTTGTTTTTAATATTTAATTGATTGCTTTTTATTATATATTTATAGTGTATAAAAACTGTTTATTAAAAACAATTTTCTCATTTATTATTGCTTACCAGAGAAGCTGCCAAGTAAGTACTTTATTTCTCATTTCTTGCTCAGTTAATTTAATTAGAAACTAAACAGTATTAAATGTTTAAGAGAGTTCAGATATATTTAAATTTATTTTAGACTTTTGGATCAATTAAAAAACAGTCAAACTCGTCATTAATGGAATGCAAGGAAGAAGTCCATTTGCCTTTTTAGGAGTGGTCTAAAATAAATAAATAAAACCATGTATGTTTACAAGTCTTAGTCTGGCTTTAACTTACTAGGGGAAGCTATGGTGTTATTAAAACATTTTTTGGTGATACTAGGCCGAAAAATATTAGACACATGATCATTGCTAATGGGACCTAGGAGCCAAGAAAATAATTATTGTACATTACGATGTAGCAACTAGACCAGTAAAACTCCAAAATCGACCTGTGTATGAAGAGCCGAAGGATTCATGCAATTGTATAGTTGCAGTGAGTTTGGTCGCCTTTATTTCTGTGTGATTCAAGTTAGTTTCAATCAGTTGTACACACGTTCAGTTTGTATTTGTGTTTAGGTAGTCAGATTTTCAACATGTTAGTTGCAAATGGGTGGGCTTTTATACAAACCCTTTGCAGTCACTCTCGGGACCAAACTGTTGCGCAAGTGTACACACAAACATGTGTCCCTAGCCTAAAACAAGTACATCAATCTACAGGAGAGTAGTAAGGGGTTTAGAACACTAGATTTGGCTTTCGTAAATAAATTATAATTGGTAATATAAAATAGAAATGTTTGATGAGCTTTTTTCATCATTTTTTCTTCTTCTTATAATGGCATTAAATTCAATTGTTGTTGATATAGCTTGAAACAAGATATACTGTTTTCCAACTCTTGTAACAATTCATTATGTTTAGTGATCTGGTGGACCAAATTACTTTTTTTCAGTTAATTATTCTTTTTATGTAAGGTCTCGGTTGAAGTGAAAAAGTTAGCATCACAAGCGGGATTCGAACCCGCGATCTTCGAACTCTTAACCTTTTTTTGTAACAATGTTGTATATTTTTAAGTGGAACATTGGACATTGGCGATATTAAAATTTCTTTAAGCAAATGCTGCCCAAAAATAATTATTTTTTGTTGAGATGAAAATTCATATTTAATGACTTTACTTAGTGATTAAAGAGGATCTGAATTGCTTAAAAAAATTTGGCCTAATTTTTTCAAAGCATCTTTTAGTTTTTGCAACTTTTATATATTTAACAACTTTTAACTCGTTCATTACGGCACTGATTTGTAGACGTTCCCTAAAAACGGAAAAACAATTTTTTATAGTTATGAAATCTATTTAGATGTTTATACATGACCTTTAATTAAAATGTTGGTAGGCCATTTTGGAAAAAATAATTCCTTTGATGTGCTGTCCTTGATGATACCTTAAAATGACAAGATACACATATTTTTGAAAGAAAAATATTTAGCATTAAGAGAAATGTAGATCACATCGATATGATTAAAAAAAAAATATAAGAATAAAATTTTTCCAAAAGATCAAATTAAACAGAAAAACCAGGACAATGGATGAAGAGTAAGGGATTAGGGTGCTAGTAGTAATAGTCATAATAACAGTTATAAGGGTGATTAATATTACAAATCAATGTGTTGTAATATTGTAATATTTTTTAAAAAGTAATAGTTAATTTGAACAGAAACAAATTTATTTAATGAATCACTATTTGATTAATTTAAATCAGAATTTAATTTGCAGCTTTTTGTTTAATGACATTGACATATTTGCATTTATTTGTAACAGGAATGCCGAGAAGCAATTTGTAGCAGATGCCGGTGCTATAGAACCAGGAACAGAATGGGAAAGAATCGCTAAATTATGCGATTTCAATCCGAAATCCAGCCGTACAAGTAAAGACGTTTCACGTATGCGTTCTATTATATTACAGCTTAAGCAGACATCGATTACAAAACAGGCCTAAAAGAAAATGTGATTTATTACTGTCCTCTGAATTATTAAACAGAGAAATTTGATAAGATTATTTACAAAATATTAAATAAAATTAAAATTTATAAAAAGAAAAAGGGGCCATTGTTGAAAATAAATAACTTTTTCTGCCGCTCCAAATAAATCTTTCACAATAAATAAATGAATTTAAAAAGTAAAGTTTTATAAATATAAATAAAGTATACTTACGACAAGTTAGTGAAGAAATAGAATTTAGGTTTGCTAAAACTGCAAAAGTATTGTCCTACTATAATAGTAGTTAAAAAAAAGACCTGCAAGTGTTTAGAAGCGAAAAGTGTAAATGTTGATATCCTAACTACTCGAGCTGAATATAGCATCTTCATTTATTTTATATTTTAATGTAAATAAGTATTATCAAATAAATAATTATCAATGAAAGAATAATTTATCTGTTCATAAACAAATATTATTAAAAAAATAAAAATTATTTGTTATTACATATATATATATAATGTATGTGTGTATTATTACATCTGTGTCTTATACACATAT
>CM077101.1:2026014-2040845 GCA_039619505.1 Cimex hemipterus | reverse complement strand
TGAGTAATCCTGTAAACGTAAACAGAATATTTTATATAGATTTTTTTTTAATGAAAACTTAAAATCCTGCATTATTTTCCGGACAACCCAATATTTGTTCGCTCTGCTACCATGTAGGGGTTTCATACAACAACTGTATTGTAACCCCTTGGGATATTTGCTTGACCTCAAAGGGTGTACCAAAATTTATGGTCCGGGCCCCCTCTCAAGTCCCAAACTTCAAAAATAAACAAAACAAAAATCCTGACTCAAAATGTATTTACAAATAAAATTACAACTTAAAATTCCAAAGAAACGAAATACGTTGGGCAGCGTGAGTTCCTCGCTCTGATCATAAGAAACGGGAAAAGATAATCCGCTCCCGCCCCTGCCCATCGGTACTGGCGATTAGAGGCGTGACAGTATACTCAATTTTTTCTCAATAATCCTAGACAGAAGAAGACAGTGTCACATGTGACCTGGTCGCAGAGAGTGATGAAAAATCAATCTGGATAAGTTCTCCAGTCGATCTTTTGTTATTGTTTTGTTTGTTATGTGTCATGCCATTTATGTAACGTTTCTGTGCAAAAACGTATGACAGGTGGAACGCAATGGTCAGAAACGACCAGACTACAGTATCACTTGCAGAAATCATGAGGAAATCTTTATATTTATTTAGGTGCTTCGCGAACGAGGTATTGTTTGAACAAAATTAATTCCTGTTAAAAATTAATTAATTAAAGTATTTAATAAATACATATTGTATAATAGGTTAAAAATAATTTCCATAGTTTCAAGCCATTAGGGGAGTCTTCAAAAAAACTTTAAATTTAGATCTGTTGGAAAATTTTAGAAACTAAAATTTTACCAATAATATTGTAACTTATATATTAACTTATATTATTATCTAAAATAACAAAAAATTGTTTCCTATGTTTACAGTCAGACGAGTTGCGAACTCAATGCTTATTTACTGTAATCAATCAATACCAAACAATTTTTTTCCACACAGACATTTTTTCTCCAGTAAGCTGATCTGAACATAGCCACCTTACCCTTATTTCTAAGAACCGAGGAAGTATGGTGACAAAATTGTATACGTCTTTCATAAACCTACTACTTGAATTTAGAGTAAAACTACTTCAGTGATATTTATCTGGGTCAACATCAAAACTTAATTCTTTATAAAATAGATATTTTTTCATTTGACTGAATATCAATTTTTAGTTAATTATTCTTTTTATCTAAGGTTTTAGTCGAGATGAAAATGATAGTGTCACGAGCGGGATTCGAACCCACGACCTTCGGCTCAATACGCTGCTGCTCTAAACACTTGAGCTATCGTCCTATTAAGACCTATTAACCTCAACAAGATCATAGATAAAAAGGCTAATTAATTCAAATAATTAATGTGGCCAATTTTGACCCCTAAACATATATGGATTGTTTAATTTTTATGTCTTGCTTGTACTTGGTAAGATCCAAATAATTTATTAAACATTTTTGGCCAATGATTCACGTGATCAAAATTTAAGTCTATATCTATAGCCATGCCCAAATTACTAGGATCCTTGGAACAGGAGAATTACTGTTACATATTTATTGGGCAAATATTTAATAAAATCTATTTGAAGACCTATTTCAAACGTATTTCATACATAATTTTGATCTAAGGTGGGTTGCGTGTGTTCGGTTGCATTGATCGTTAATTCTTCAGGATGTCCTCAGCAAATAGAAAAGAAGTCCAAAGATGCCTCACTAACCATCTTTGCCGTTGATGAACTGATAAATCTGATATCGAGCCGCCAGCCTGCTTCTTAGTGCGTTGAAGTCTCTCGTAAAGTGCTTCGCCTCTTTTGACTAGCCGTGCTCCAAATCGTCCCGCATCCTTCTGTCTTGTACGCAGGAGCCGGAGGAGGTTCTCGGCACCTAAGATATAATATCCAAGGAGCTGATGACATATTTCAGAATTTGGAGTGGGAGGCTTGCCGCGTTTGCCCCTCTCCCATTCTTAAGCTAACTGGTTTGACGGCACTGTTCCGCTAACCTCGGTTAGTTCCTCTCGCTCTTTGTGTCTTCCTCCAGTTCCAACTTGTACGTATCATTTAACATTTCGACCCGCCACGGATTAATCGGACGACCCTCCTAACAGCATGGCAGTAAGTAACATTCTTCCACACACTAATGACGCCAAATCAGTTTTATCTTATGCTAATCGGAATTATTGAAATGGGTTCCTTTTTTCTTGTAAACACAAAAAAAATATTGTTCAACCTACAATTTCGCACATAAATTTGCAAGGCTCGTAAAGGAAACACGAGAGTTTTCTTTACAATCGAACACCACAAGTCCCAAATTACTTCAGGAGGAATAGTTTGTCTTTCGTATAGCTTTTCTTAACCAGTGCATCTCTTAAACAATATTCATCACATGAAGTATAACGAATAAATATTGAATTTTTAAAGCTGATTCAACCACAACTGCAACGAACGTTAAATATACAGATTTCCTCCTGCATATTCTTTATAATATATATGTTACATGCAGACAAAAAATGGACATTTTCAAGCACTGATGAGCAAGAAGTCACTCCCTTGCATAATTCTGCATTATTTTATTAACCTGCGATGTTATTCCGAGCTGGTCTCATAAAATATCTTGATTTACATACCTACCCTTTTTGTATTTCCTCCGGACAGATTTATTGCAATACAAAAATAGACGTTTATTTATAATATTATAAAAATTATGAATGCTTGATAGTTCTACGAAAAATTACAACTTTTCCACGTCGTACGGTCGATGCTCACGATGCGGGTCGGTCTCGCTCTATGTGCTACACATACAAAAAATGTTGACATACGAGCGAGCCAGAAGGAAACAAACAAACAACGGTTTTTTCACTAGAGAGACATTGAAAATTTTAACTTCGTACATTGGCCATTTTGCGAAAGTTCATATAAGAGTTTTGAAATTTCCTAATAGTTCTGGCCATCGTCAAGGCTTAACGTCCTTTTTGGTCTTGCTTTCCCCGCTTATCCGATGTCCACGCTACGCGCGAAAAGTGTAGTAGAAAAACACTTCAGGATAAACACACGTGTACCGGCGTTGTTACGTAAATGTCGCCAAGTCGAATTCTCGCCCTCGTGTTTTTTCTTTTCGTCATTTGTCGAATACCGGTTTGGCCGGCGAAACGGCGACCTTTTAACCCACTCAGCCGAGTATCTTCCGACCTCAAACATACGTTCGGTATCTTTAGAACGCAGCACGTTTTCGAGCAGGTTTGATTGTTTAATTGTCGTGAGGTACATGCAAACTCAAGAGTTTTGCTGGATAACACAAATAAGTCATGCCTTCTTGGTGCAGTCAATGCAGCAAGGAAATACAAGTAGTAGTCAGAAGTAGTTCATTTTTGATTAATTGACCTAGAACATTTTAATTCCTGATTTATTCCTTTTGCCATAACAAATTCATTTGTTGAGGTTTATTGTAGATATTTCATTGTGAAACATAACCATTTTCTACTGTGGGACAATCAAAATTACAACCGCTCATTTCCATTTCTATCTAAAGTAGAAAACATCAGATATAAAGATAAATTCTGGACCTTGCAGGAAACTAATTAACTTCAACTTTCTTTTTATCATTTTTGTTTTATTTATGAGATTGTAATCGAGTTATTTATCGCACATCCATTGCATACATTGGTCAAATTACAACGATATATTTGTCCTTTCGCGGAAAAGGGGTAAACGTCCGATCTCTTTGCAACGTGAGCGTCGTTCTGGAGAAACAAAGACACTTTTGAACAAAGAAAGACAATCATCATCCGTCAAGTCGTGGGTACCGGAAAACATGTTTTTGTCTTTTCTTTTTGTAATTTTATAGATTCGGACGTTGCTTAAAAGTCGGTGGTTCAAACATAAATGAACAAAGAACTTTTTTCTAACTAACTTGGGTTAATTATTTTTAAAACAGAAAAAGAGATTGTTGCTGTTTATGTTTACCTAAATATGATAGCTTATTTTAAAGAAAGCAAACAAGCAAACACAAAGAGAAGCTGTTTACTTAAAAATTCCGACGTATTCGAATGTCACTTTTTGTTTATCCATTTCAGTTGTTTTCCAGTCAGAAATTATTCGTAGGCGGACAGTTTGTGATTGAAACATTTTGACTTTCATAATGAAAACTTGGACTGGAAAAGGTGTCCGACGCGGGCCTCAGATGATCAAGATTACCGCCTCCAATCTCTTGAGGTCACAGCTGCGAAACAAAAATTGTTACGCCTTAATTTTTCTCTATTATTTATTATTACTCTGTTATGCTAATTAAGGCATACATAAGAGGTTAGGATCGCAATACAACATTAACACGCATAAAGGAAAAATTAAACGAGTTTTAATGCACTTAACCCGTCAAGCTGAATTAGCGACTACACTATCACCAATGTCAGCAATTGGTTAAGTACTAAGGAGCGAAGAGGAATGAAGTATTTTAGATAAAGAAAATTTTAATTTAAAAATGTGTGCTGTTTAGTGATCGCTAGTTCATGATTATTTGGAGATTCTAACTGCTGAAAAATGTTTGTTTAGTCGTTTAAACTATAATTATGATGTTTTATACTTACGTTAATTGTAAAGAGGCTCAGATGCGATCCAAAAATGTAGGATCAGACAAACGATGATGGCTCAATCAAAGTTGAGCCAATTGGTATAATACCCTCAAATTAGGGCTATAATGACACATCTACTGCAGGAATATTACAATCCGAATTCTGTCTAGAACGATGTATTTTTAGAAATACAAATTCTCGTCGGTGGCCTGGATCCGAGTATATCTCGGTTCTTGGATTGTCGGGAAAAGCGGAAAATCCGTCGAGAGTTTTAATCGGGAAATTGTCGTTTCGCTTCGGAAGATTGAAAATCGTTTAGCCCACACCTCAAACACCCGATTAAACCTCACGCTCGGCCATCCTCTTGTTTCAAGATGTTCAAGTCCCTAAATAAAAAGCACATATAGGCCGATACGCTAAAGTTGCGAACTGTCAATGGGAAATTCCGAACTTCGGAATGAACATTTTTGGCCACATCGTGCAAGCAATCACGAAAATCACTTTTCCAACCATTAACATAATTTATTGAAGTCCTCCTTGAACTTTGCGAAGAAATTACCGAAGGCTCGGTTTGTTACAAATCGGAACTTACGACATCCTACCAGGCAGATAAGATCTTATAATAGGAATCAAATGAAATAATGTTTTAAAATGTACCTAAATGGTAAATTCCAGATTGCATCAACCATTATTCGCAATAAAACAGTTTAAAATGTACTTGCCAACATGCCAGGGTTAGTAAATTCGCAACGCATTGATATTTGACTTTACACACCACAGAAAGTTTAATTTTATCTTCTCGATTCTTTTATCTTCACTTTGTTACTTCCTTGATATTTGTTCATATATTTTTATTGTATAATTAAATTTTTATCACTCCTAGTCACTTCCTTTATATTTGTTTATACATTTCTTCTGGTAAGTAAACCATTTATTTTTAGTGATCTAATTGAACCATATTGAATTGACTATTCTTTTTATGTAAGATCTTGGTTTAGAAGAAAAGGTTCGATCGAACCCACGACCTTTGGCTACGGACCCACCACGTCGTGGGTTCGAATCGCGCTCGGGACATTACCTTTTTCATCTCAGTGAAGAATTACATCAAAACAATAATTAATCGAAAGAAGTAATTTGGTAAATCAGACCGTAAAACATAATTGGGTTGAGTTTTACCCACTCGAAACGTTTAGCAGAATTAGCTTTTCCTAAAACGTTAAGTTGTGTTCTTTCGCTTTTCCAATATTATTCTCCAAAACTCTTAGTTATATTGAAACGATTCTTTGTTAATTTTATAGGAAAAAATGATCAACAAATTGTGAGGGACGAATTGTTTTAAAACACAGCCAGTATAGTAGAAAGAAATATTTATCTACGAAAAAACTGTGTGTCAATTTTTGTTTCAACTTTAGGTTTTAGCTGGAAAAAACCCAGTCCCTATTTATAAAAAACCACTTGCTACATATTCGAGGGATACTGGAGAAAATAAAATACAAATTGGCTGCAATAGTCTAAATAGATTTTGAGAAAATGGTACGGAAATATGGCAAATTTTTGGTATCTGAACAGACAATTTTGAAAAAGCATTAAAACCCATTAAATTTTAGTGTTGCTGCTTAATCAGAATGCTTAATCAAATTTAAAATCCATCTGGTATAAAATGATTTAGCAAAAAGGAAAAATTGAGGTGTCCGTTCGCTACGTCTTAAGGGAAAGAGTCTCATCTTGATTCTCAAGCAAGTTTTATAGCTCTATTAATACAATTTATTAATCATACTATGTAAAAGGTTTGCTATGCCGATCGAATCGTCAGAAAAGAAGTCGCTGACCCATTACTTTCTTGCGTACTAAGTGGGAAGATCCAGTTTTTCTTTTTGGAGTGGTTCCCCTTTATAGTCGTGACTCTTTTCTAATAATGAGCTTTTTAAAATATTTAAAATGTAGTTAGTAGTTCATTTCGTTAAACAGTTGACAACATAAATAATCTTTCCATCAGATTTCGCCTGCACACTTTGCAATTATTTTAAGAAACCATCAAGTCAACTGTGCGGGGGCGGAAAGAGACCCACCCACTTCGAATAATTTATAACATCCAGTTCAATGGCTTTTATTTCACTTGACGGTGTTCCCACTTAAAAGCATTGTTTGAGTTTTCCCGCCGTCCATGGGAAATTGCTCGGACTGGGCGCTTTCACTCGGCCGAATGCTCGGCCTTGCTGTTGAAAGATCAATATTGAAAAGTCATATATAAGATACATCCTACGTACACACCGAGTGAAACCGCCTGACCGCGGAAGCCGACAATTTCCTGCGAGTCTATGATTTTGATCATCTGCTAAATCATGATCCAATCCTCGGTTTCGCCCAGATTTTTATACTCCGACTGCCGCAACATGCCGGAACAAAAGGAAATTTATATGATAACCGAACGGATTATTGCACAGTTCCATTAACTTATCGAACTATTACGCGGATGAAGTTCTTCGTAAGACTTCTGAGCAGGAAATGCCGGCTGGCATACGGGCTTTCCCCCTTAATAAGTTTGCTCCTTTCACGACGGAATGCGGTAGGATGATGGTAGTCTCAGCTTAATGTCAATTTGTCATTTTCCGGGAGCAACAGAAAGAAAAATCAAATCGGCTATAATACCTTAGTGACTAACGTTAGACTGCAACATTTAAAAACGACATCGTCCCTGGCCTGCGGTGGCTGGCTCCAGAAAGGGAAATATAATATTTAACAGGTTGCGCATAGGCCATACCAAGATCAAATTATCTCGGTAGAGCAAATAATAACTGACTACAAAGAAAGAACTTCGACGTCCTGAATCACCTTCTCGCGGCCATGGAAAGCATAGAACGCTGAACCAATATCTCAGCCTATAGTTTTAACTGTATATAGATCTCTTTATTTATGTGTTTTTGTGTTATTACGATTACTGATTTGTATAACCTCACCTCTACACATACATGTTACGTCCACGCGTATACAAAGTTAAATTAACTCGTACCTTTGTCTTATCCACCAGTTAGGCAATTTCAGCCACCAACCCATTCACTCTTAAATATATTTTTTCCTGTTTACCTACTATTCACTCAGTTAGGGTGGTGGATTAATTGATATGGATTTTCAATATTCCGCCGTCGGCCCTCTCACAGTACACATTCACTCTAACAAATACATTCAGCTTAACAACCACCCGAACACACCCAAAGAGACACAAGACGAGATATCTATCCCGTTTATATACCGTTAAACAGCCCTGATTCCTCTAAAAATCGTAACAGATCACGAGATACTTTCTGCCGTGCTCAATCATAACTCAACTTTCGGGTATCATTCCTACATACTCTCTACATGAGCTTAGGATTGTCACTTTTCAATAAAGTGAGACACATCGAGCAATTTTTCTCTGCATACTGGTGTATCCGCGAGCTTGGGCCCAGACAGTCGGTATGTCATCCATACATGGCCTACTACTACTAATCGGCTGTACATGATCCGTCTTCTACAATTCAGGTCCTTCGAAGCCCACCCACAGATAGTACTCCTGATACGTAAGTTATATGTGTTATTTATTGGGACGAGTGCATTTATTAGCCTGAATGAGGGATACATTCTCCAATTACCTCGAAAAATATCGAGTATTCTGGGGTAGCGTGAAAGAAGTCTAGCGGTGAATATAATTTATTACCCTCAATGAAGAGGCTTATCCTTATTTACTCCGAGGATTTCGAGTACTCTGAGCTATGTGAATAAAAACTGTTGTGTGAATCTAGCTTATTAGCGAGAATCGTGGGTATAGCCAAGGTATTCTGCTCTCTGGTACTATGCTAACCAGACAATCACGTTTTCTCTTGTTTCTGTGTTATGTGTATTTGTGTTCTTTTATCCATAATAGACGAGGCCTGAGGTACAGATAAGCTGGAGAAAAGGGAAAAGAAATTAGTAAACTTGATACGTGATAAAGGCAAGAAAACAAAAGCAAAGAAAGAGAGGGCTCGGCTATGACCATTGCATAATAGTTTACCAGACGTAAAAATAACAAATAATTGACTAGTTTTTATGATGAACGTCTTCATTTATGAAAAATTCACTTTTTTATCCGTGAATTTGTAGGCAGGAAGTATAGATTGATAACAATTCAAATATTGTAAAATTTAGTTATAACTGAAAGATAAAATATTTAAAACATCATGGCAATGTTTAAGGTCTGTGCAAGTTCCATCATCAGTAGCGTCCAATATAAATCTCTCCTTCTGAACACCAAGTTGGTTTTTCTGTTGATTGTTTGTTACTTTGTAAATCAGCGACTTGCTGTAAGCAAAAGGGCAAAAAACCACCGAAATAAGACTTTTTATAAATATCGAAAAATCCTACTTCGAGTGCTCGCCATTAAAGGTAGGCACAAATCGGTCTTGCTGACAATATGTGTAAAAGAATATAAAAACCAAACCTGGTTGAAAAACTACCTTATATGCATATACAGCAAGAACCTGTTTAACATGCCTGTTAAAGAAAACCGTCCCCCGAATGTTGAAAGAACACAAATCTTAAAAGTACCAGCGACACCCCGCATATAGGCAAAAGGCAGAAACCTGAATACCAAGCATTTTACGAATAGTATGACATGTTTTATTTCTGGTCCGGCTGCTGGACTTTCTTATTTTTGAGTTCATTACAGTGGCCGCGATCTGTCGTCGGTGTTCGTTCTCAACGGCCAAATATGACGCATGACGTGATTCAACGAGTGGACTGATTTCACATAATTTCATGAATTATTCAACCAGAACTACATAAAGAGCAGACCATTTGTGTCAAACGATTTAAATCTTTTCGTCCACTGTTCAGATCATATGTTCAATTATTACGCTCAATAGGATTTAATATGGTGATTGATTAAAAGGAAAATTCTTTTTTGTTTTCACGCAATTCGAGTACACGGAAAAAAAACACAAACCATTTTGATAGAGCGGAAGAGTTGCTTATTAATTAATTACCCTCTTCTTGTTATAACAAGAGTAGCAACTATCCAAAGCTCAATTAAACTGTTCACTCTGGTAAGGGAACTTGGCAAATTAATTCTCTTCAAGGCGTTCAGTGTAGGACATAAAACTTGCACCTTTTTAACATAAGTGATGGAAAAGATAAATTTACCGGATCCATGAAAACCGAAATAAGAAAACATCGAACACCTGCGAAAATATGATATGTTGACTCTGTTAACAGTTGAGAATTAAAAGCCTCTGTGCATGTCCCTACTTTGGTGTACGCGTCATGCTTTTATTGAATAGTAAACGTACAATCCGAACTTACATCATTGTACAAAAATTATGATACCCAATAAACTGATATTTAAAAAAGGGCTCGGAGCTCCCAGAGCAGAATTCATTCATGCCAATTTACTCCAGCAGTTGAGGATAAAAGCTTTAAAATTAGAAAAGTTGGAATTCAGTTTCTAAATATTAAAATTTAGTTTTTTTACAATGGTCAAGGGTGGTTTTCGGACGTTTTAGGACGCATACAGGCACTCAAGGATGCCACCAGCCCAGCCGCAACTGACAAGCCGAGGGAAGAGAAAGCTTTTCACTCACTCATGGCTCACTTACAGCACTTTTATCTATTCTCTCATTCGCTATGTGAATTCTTTATTCTTTTTACTCATTATGTGAATAAAAACAATTACAATTTGGAAAAGTCCACATCTCCCAGACCTACAGAGCCTAATACGCTCAGGAACACATCTGCTCCCCACAGCCCAGAATTGGCTCAAAAACGGCCCTGGACACTCAGAGCCCAAAAGCGTATCCATTGGGTTGCCTTAATCTCGAAGGCTGTGCTCATTCATTTTTTAAAATAATAATTGACATAATTGGTGCAATATGCTCACATATTCCGCGTATTCATGTGCATGGAATCTGTAACGATATACACCACATATTCCATGATTGCATCTAAGAAGTATGCTTGTTTATTATCCTAGATTTTTACCTATTCATGTCCATCATTGTGAACCATGGTTTTTTCCTCACGTGAGGGATTATGGAGGAATACCTTTTTACAGTCGGAATGGAGTCTTACTTAAACGTTAATTTAACATTGGTCGTGTAGGTTTTTACAAACCATAAGATCGGTAGCTGAGGATTTCAGTGTTTTCTAATTGCCTAAAATCAAGTAGGTATCTGCAACGACGACCTGTCTAAGAGAAGCCATCCTGAAATCCTATCCTATCTTATCCAAGCTACCTCCAACATCCAAGAACACCTTAAGCTGGGAATCTCCACGACTTAAGACAATAACTTAACAGAACATTGTATATATATATATATATATATATATATATATATAATGGATAGTATGTAAGTAGCAATTTTTACCTCTAACTCTCCATGCAGTGTCCATCCAATTTTTTTATGAACTCAGAGCTCTGTTTTTTGGGATGTTCTTCAGCTTTCTAGCTCTGCTCTTCTAGCCTTGCTAGTTTGGCCGTTGATCTACTTTAAATTTTCTGATGGCTACTTTGCTTCGGGGGACTATGTCAATCGGCTGGGCATAGGCGAGTACTTGGAGGGCGTGCGCCGATATCGTCCTGTGCATGACTATCCTTTGGCTTTGTTCTAGGATACTTTAGCTCCGACTTTTTAACTTTTATGTTCAAGCTGCACCTCCATATGTCGCTATCGCTCTTATTGTATCCGAGGCTTAAGAGAATGAGTTTTTCGAACTGTAGGAACTGGGATCGTCTTTCCTTATTTCCAGGCATTAGCATCTTAATTCGTGCTCTTTTCCATATTTTTGGGAAGTTTGATAAATCTGTTTAGCCAAAATTAACTTGGGGCTTGTATAACAATATTTTTGCTAAAGTAACTCATTTCCGAATTAAATGGAGGACTACGTAGAAGTTGATACACCCTGTATATCTATGCATGTAAATCTATATCAATTTTCACACGTCTCTAATATTGTGGACCTAGTATCATCAAAAAAATTAATGGAAATCTGTGGCCCTGCAGTCCTATTTCTGTTATACTTTTATACAATTATGTTTATTTTTAATTATTACTAACACAATCTTTGCTAATACGATGGCCGTTGAGATTTTAATAATATTACTTGTTGAAATATTCTGGCGTCTTTTTGAGGAAGGATAATAGAAAACATCCCAAAACCTCCACTTTATTTATTTCAATTTTTTAAAACTATCTATGTGTAGGACTATAATTCTCATATTCATAACTGCCCCATAATGTTTGTAAACATTTCCATAATATTAACACGATTTTAGTAAAAACGTTGATCCATCCCGAATTAAACGTGGCACTGTACGTGTTGTACAGTAAACCTAACAATGGCATGTACCAATTTTTCTTTTGCACGTGCTAAATCCTCATTTTTTTAATCTATTGTCATGGTAGGATAATTTCACAGCTTACAATTACTTGCACCCTGGAATAATTGTCAAGCCTATTGATTAGACTTATTAGACCCAGTATAACTCTTTTTTGAAGAGGAAAAAAAAGAATTTAATGACACTCATAAAACCGCAGTGTGAGTGTTTGAAAGTGTTTTCTAAATATTTTTTTAATACTTTAAATCCATCTAGTTATAATATAATAATAATTGTTGAAACAATTAACCATTTCTAACCGCATTAAAATTTCATAAAATTGGTCGGTTTATATTATCATGTTTTTACATGGACGCGCTTCGTTCAATCTATTTACTTCTTCTTGAACCAACTCACGGAAGAATAGTCACGATGGGCGTTTTGTTTAGCAATTTCATGCCACACCGAGTATATTTCACTTGTACAATTTCCGGGGATGTACTGTCCCACATAACAATCATACAAGGTTGATAGTGTAACATCTATTGTCTTTCGCTTTACGATGGTTCCCATGCCCTGGATCTGTCCAACAATCGAAAAATGCGATGGTGAGAACCGGATTAAGGTCCCAATCCCATTGATTAGGATGGAACTAACAGTTTGGTGATATTTATCAGTCTCAGACTCCATAGATTTCCTCAGCTTCTTTAGCCTCGAAAAGAAACTAAAGTTTCTTCTTTTCATGGGGATAACCTTCATCTTTTGCCACTCCCAATGTTTTCATATGCCTATTGACTCGGAAAGTGCCCATTTAACAGGCATGCATTTTTTTTGCTTTCCTGTACC
This sequence comes from Cimex hemipterus, assembly GCA_039619505.1. Lineage (NCBI taxonomy): Eukaryota > Metazoa > Arthropoda > Insecta > Hemiptera > Cimicidae > Cimex > Cimex hemipterus. The sequence goes on along the minus strand of CM077101.1, from coordinate 2,028,081 downwards.
ACGCTTTCATTTTCACATTTTGAAATGTTTTTCAATGTTTCTTAATTCGAAAATTTAGTTGATTAATTATCATACATTTACAAAAATCACATCTTCTGTATTTAATTGATTAAAACTCACTAATCATTTTGGGAATAATATCAAATTCATTCAGGCGCCCTAGAAATGGGCACTGATAATATGATCCTGGAAACATCCTTTGTAACATGATCGCAAGACGGAATAAAAAAAATCAGATACATGGTACACAGATGACTCCAAACCAGTATGTGACTCAGGTAAATTCCAAAACATGTTTTCAACCTCATTTAGGAAGTATATCTCGGTCTATCAAATTAAAATACGTTTTTATAATGATTGCCCAATTTTCCCTTCCTTGAAAATTCACAACAAAAGGTTTATTGTTGACACGGCTACCATCAATGTGCATGGTCTGCGAAGTCCTCGCTCCTTTATAGACTGGTTCCATCGCGGAAGAACAAGCCACTGGTACAATTTTTACTATCTTAGCTTATTACTTAACGGCTTTTATATAGAAAGCTGCTTATCTGATAAAAGCCATCCGTTGGGGATGAAAAAATGTTTCACTGATATTAAAAGGTTTATAGGAATGCGGTAACCCCATTTTTGTGCGATTTCACCCTTTCTTACAGATACAATGAGAGCTGCAAAGCTGGAATTCCGTCTTCTCCGCCAAACGTAGGGCCTCCTAGGAGAAGGAAGAAAACGTACGTTCCTCCCACGAGATTAGAATGATGGGGGGGGTTACCGGAGGAGCCCTTTTCGAAAGGTTCTTGGTCAACGGCCACTTCAACGGCCGAGTTCCTCCGTGATTATCCATGATTCCACCGAGTGACCTATATAGCAGCACCGGGCCCCTCCGAGTCATTCGAAGATCGAGTTAGACTGAAAGGAATTTCCTTTAACGGCTTTTTTCCGTACAGCTTTTGTACAAAGATACCTATATAAAGGTCACCTAGATCTCAAATATTCCATCAAAACTGCAGAAAAATAAGTGTAGACGGAGACTCTTTCCCAATCGAAGTATTATTATATATTTGTGTGTTGAAGGTGGACGTGTTAGGATCAAGGAGATTGTGTGTTGTTTTCATTCGACTTATCGTTCTCACGATTTATTTTCAAGGAGTAAATTGCGCGCTGTTAAATTATTATTATTATTATTATATATTATTATTATATTATAAATAATAATAATTAGTGCCAGTGAGATGTTTTATGTTTATACCTGTTGGATTTTGAAGGGGTGGGGAAGGAAGTCGGTATAGAAAAGAGTTTTGCATAAGAAGTCGGCTTTGAGGTGAAAGAGCAGCAATAAATATCTCACTGGCAGCTTCATCACGACATGCAAGAATGGCACAATTACACAGAAAACAAACAATTTGAACCCTGAAGATGATTTAAATAACAATCGAAACGTTGGCACGATAAAGAAATTTTTTTTCTGAAACCTACATCACACCAGACCGCATCTCACGATTTCCGAATAATGATATTACGGCTGATGATGACTATGAAGAGACGGTTTTGGTTCTCCAAGCACTGCAGCCTTTCTGTTTATTGTACTTTTCCTAGTTCACTGCAATACTACACAATATTACTCCTAAGAAATGCTAGGACATTGACTGACGTTGCTATCCTTTCTCTGTGACTTCTTTGTATCCCAGGTTATGTCTCCATGAACCGCTGTTTCGAATTCGAATATGATATGGGTAGCTTTTTCGTGCTCCACATTACATTACCTATAAATGGGGTCATCATTGAAGAGGTTGTATAGGCGTTTGCTCAGAGCCAGAGATCCGTATATAGCCCTCTCTCTCCTATGTCACTTCTCTGAGTTTAGCCCTAACTGTAATATTGAGTTTGCCAGTTTTGGGAGGATTATTTTAGCCTATACAACTTTTTTTGGATCCATTCTGCGATGAAGAATTTTTACTGTTTTTGTTATCCCAAGGTTCAGGACCTATATATGGTCTTTACTTTTTATTATCATGTGCTGCAGGAGAGAGAGAGAGAGAGAGAGAGAGAGAGAGAGAGAGAGAGAGAGAG
>CM077101.1:1888141-2026004 GCA_039619505.1 Cimex hemipterus | reverse complement strand
GAGAGAGAGAGAGAGAGAGAGAGAGAGAGAGAGAGAGAGAGAGAGAGTTCAGGTTATTTCTTATCAAAGACTATCCTTTGGTATTTACCCTCGTTTTTTAACTGCAACATTTCATTATAGAAGCACAGACCTTGTATTTCTGTGTTTATTTTCTTGGTAAATGCAATTAGTGTAGTTTTTGATGGGGGTTGATTTAAGTCCCATGGTGAGTACTGTTGCTCTACCATAATTAGTGCTCTTTGGGTGAGCTCTTTTAATGTTGAGGCGAATTTTCCCCACATTAGTAATATCTATCCTGTCGAGAAAACGAATCTCTCAATATTAGCTTTAACTTAGGTAATATGAGGAGTAAATGAAAATGGACAATCAAAGGTTACACCTTACTACACTCACGTATAGTTTTCTCAAGTACTACAATCCGATAGAGATGTTACGTTTTATAAAATGATATAAATTTACACTTGTCTTTATAAAGAAGCAGTTTATTATCACATACGCTAAGAGGCAAACGTATTCAAATTGGCGACTCAGTGGTCTGTATAACCAAAGAAAAAAAAGAATGAAAGGAATTAAAAAGGAAAATTGCTAGATTAAAAAGAAAGAAAACAAAATAACTACCTCAGCTTTTCGATCTCTCGTCCTCGGCTTCGACCATACCGGGGACTATGGCGGGCTAAGATGCAGGAGGTGTTCAGAAAGGATTTAGCAATCTGACAGAAATTCTATAGGATACGAAAGGTCGTCCTAGGTCCTGTCGTCCTCGGATCATGAGATCTCTGGGATTATTGGACAATCTGCCGGATGTGTCGACTACTCCCGGATTGAATTAAATATGAGACAAAACAAAACTAATCGGCCACGACAAAAGGACAAACTTCGACTAACTTAGCTGAGCTGGGCTTTTCCGGAACCCGATCAGCCGTTATCGCCGCTAATTCCTCTGGCGTAAACAATCTTTCTGCAATCGAACGTTTCCTTCAGAATTATTTTTATATCACCTGTCAACAGTAAAAATTGCGAATAATTAAAACTTGTATTCCTTCCAGTAGCTAGCAAACAGTCTGACATTAGAAAGGGTAAAACCACGGACAGGCGTGTTGTCACAAGGGCAAACATTGTTTTGTATAATATTAAACTTGTGAAGATATGCCATGTTATTCCTGCGACCGCTGTCGACGATGTGGGCCCAGAAGGGCCATCTGTGGCGCTGCTCTTCTCTGTGATCAACACGGATTGGAGGAGACATCTTGATAAATATTAAAAACATAAGTGAGAGATCCTTGTGGGCACCGAAGGTTGCACACGTTCTTAACAATCTACATCTAAACGTTTCCTTAAGATTTATATTGGAGATTGTGACGGATTAAAATGATTTATTATACAATCGACGTACAGTTGAATTTGAATGATCTTTAGGCAAAATGAGTTGAATAGGAAGAATACGACGGTACTGCTTTTGCTATGAAGCTCCCTTAATTAGGACAATTAACTAATGTTAATGTACGGTAATGTTTCATACAATATATACATAAACGACTAACGTCTAACAAACAAGCTTGAAATAATGAATGTTTGAAGTTAGTAGTTAGCTCTTAATGCATGCATTATAACCGCCATGGAATCGTTTTTAGTTTCAATTAGTAGTTTTCTAAATAATTGGAGACCCACTAATTGTCGGTTGATTACCCTTTTATCCGCACCTTTGGCGATCAAGATTTCTGCTACTTCCGTCAGTCGGCCAGAATTAATTTTCTACAGAGCTTTTGATTGCTGTCGTAAGAAATATTGTTGACTTCCGAGGAAATAATTTGACTAATAAAGACGGCCTGTGATCGGAGCCAGTAGATTGAATTAGTGTAATCGGTTTGGTTCTCGTCTCGTCCAAGAAGAACACTTATTGCAATTGCGTATTTCAAAAATTTAGGGATTACATCCTAATGAGGAGCCATAAATTTCTAATTAAGACGGTTTTGTCAGTATTATGATATTAGAACAATGTGTAGTCACAGAATTGCCTCTCTTAACTGCCTTCCTATGACACTTAAGTGGGCTATTATTGAATTGACTTAGACTATTGACAGCAAAAGCAGTGTCTGGTCTTGAAATTTGTGAGACAAACAGAAGGGCTCTAATGGCTTGTTGGTAGGGCACTGATTCATTGCACTTAGCACTGTTAACATCACTTTTCACTAGTTCTCGTAGGATGATACCTGGTTCCATTGGCGTCAACACGGGGTTAGCCTCTGACATACCAAATTTTTCAATTATCTTCTTGATATATGTAGACTACAGGACACTAATAAATTTTATACGACCGTAAAATTGTGAAACTTCAGAGAAAGAGTGAGAAGTTTGTTTATACAACATTCTGGCAACAATAAAAAATATGCGCCTACAAATCACCCCGAACTGAACATAATTTGGAGAAAAGAATATTGGACCAGAAGCTAGCGTTTGTCCGCGTCAACATAAAATGTAATTGCCCGTTCGAAAAAAGTTTCATAATTTTGCCATCCTCCCAAAGCTTTCGCTCCGTCGCATCTTCCTTTCTTTCATTGACCAAAGAGGTTTTTTGTTTAAACAATTGTGAATTGACCGGAACCGAATTGAAGGATTTATGTCCGGCGAAAATGGTGGGTGAGGTGGCACGTCCCAGCCCAAGTGCAACAATTTCTGTCGTCTCACCATCGAACCATGAGGCATCGCGTTTGTCGGGGGAGAACGACTAACATTTTTGTCTTGATAGTTGCATTTAATTGTCTGAGCGGCCCGAGTTCGGCGGTTGCAAGTCGGAATAAATGAATCCGTCCTTAATGGTTAACGGAGATTCATTTGGATTTCTCCGTGATCACTGTGGTTACACAGTTTATTGAATATTATACAAAAATTTTCCGACACCCGTCGGTAGACTTCTAAGGGAAAAAGCGTCAGCGTTATGCAAACTAATCAAGTTGCATAGGGATCTGTTCTGTCATCTCTGTATATTCTAGACACTAGTTTTGCGAGTAGTCTTTTTGCTTGCCATAACCCATTATTTAATTATCCAAAGATTCCAGTTCTCAGTTTTGGCCGCAAAATGGACTTAAATGGAACTGTTGTTCTGAGGCTTCCTTTTTTGCTAGTATGAATGCTGTCTTGTTGCCTGAATACCCACATAACGGGGGGGGGGGTTCTTCCTTATGAAGTCGATACTCGTTAGTGTTTGTTCTTTGAGCGCTTAATCTTTCGTCTTCTGTACCGATCACTGATGTCGGATTTCATGGAAGACATTCGGTTTTTATGAAATAAAGAATTTTTGTCAGGGATATGGGATCATGATTTGCGTGATTTAAGAGCGGTTTTCACAGGGACCGTAGCCTTTCCGTAGCAGAGCGGATACATAATATATGATCTATCGTTTCTCTCTCCTCTAGATAAATTGACTCTGATGCGATTCCCATTTTAAGGTGGCATTTAACAGGAACATATCCTGTAAATACACCAGTTAGAGTTTTTAATCGTTTTCTGTCGAGAAGACTCTTTCTCCCACTAGATCTTGTTTGCTCGCAGTTTTTTTGCATGCTTCAGGTTTGGATTACGCTCTCGATATATGTTGTATTCTTTAATTACACAAGCTTTCGGTATATTTTTAATGTGACTTGGGCCCTTATAGCAAGTATATCTGATGACTCGTTACCTGTATGCCCTCATGGCCTGGGACCCACTTGAATCTTAGGCTATTTTAGAGTATTTAATTAGTTTCAGAATAGTTTTGAGTACTGGCTTGGAAAGCCTGAGAGATGCCTGGGTATCAGATAGTATTATTGTTGTTGTACCCTTGAGATTTTTGTTATTTCTTTCATGTTCACTAGCTTTCGGCTTGAAAGATGGTTGTGGTAGGGACGAGAATCATATATGGTGCTCGTAGTCCTTTTATGCCCATACATGTACAAGTTTCCATCTTCGAGCTGTATACCATAGAAGAACTTCAGTTTATCTTTTGTTTTAGATTTCAATTTTGTTCTCTAATAATTTGGCTGAATGTTTCTTCAAAGTTTAGTACTTTTGTAAAATGATTTTTAGTTAGCCGTGCTAGTTATTTAACTTTTTCGAAAATTTTGGTAAGGTCAGCAGTTATTCGATGATTTCTGTCCACTATCCAATGAATCCTCCATTCCTCAATTTTCGACATCGTTTTACCATCAAATAGGTGAGTAACAAACTGAGTACATGTTCCATCGTGAAATTACAAAGGAATGATATTCTTTGAACGTTGGTAGTAATACTCATTTCCATCTTTCATGTTCTACCTAGATTTTTATTTAAATCATTCCTTTTTAAAACTGTTAAATTCGATTTTACCTTGCAAGTACCATTTTCCGGCTGTGTCACACCAAGGGAATGTCTATAAAAGTCCACATTTTATGACATTAACTGCCAACATGACTCAATAACAGGAGTTTATTTAAGCTTTCAAAATTCGAAAGACGAAAGGTTTAGATATTCTACAAAAATGTTCACAAGCTTCTTTTTGTGTTTTAGTTTCGAACAGGTGTTGAAAAGACGCAAAAAACTCATATCTCGTCATAATCTCCATCACGTATCCACAGAAGTTCCCTTGTACGTTTCCACTGAACTTGAAGATCCCGAGTTTCGAGAGTGCATGTCTAGGTTCAAAACAAGTCGGTGTCCCGGAGAAGAAGATGAGCAGTAAAAGAGAAAAAGAAAAGAGAATTACTAATTCGTTTACTAGTTGGCTTCGAAGGCCCAGACCGCTTAGCATAATTTACCGAGTCCGTCCAATCTGGCCCGTTGAGCAATTTTATGAATATGTCCATTGATACGGTTCTCTCGCCGAACGCCGACAAACGATAGGGGGACAGAATGGGGCATTCCTCCACAAAATGGAATATGTCTTCCTTTACTCGGTAATTGCATAACTCACACTTCTGTTGGCTGAGGAGATCAAACGGCTTATGCCCCGAAGAAATTCTCCCCACAGTTGTAGGATAGAACGTAGGTCTGTTACTTCTTTATACTTACTTCCCTCACTTGATTAAATTAAATTTCCTTACTCTCGAGTTGCAAGAAGGACAAACCTACTCCCACTCTGGCCGCCAATCTCTCCCAGTCAGCAGCCCACGGTATCGCCAGCCTGATGGGCTCTTCACCCACCATACGGAGGAATCTGAAGTGGTCCGTTAAATATAACTAAACCTCAATCGTCACACAAATCCACAATTTTCTTTCCTCTTGCATTCACCACACTAGATAGGTATTTGAGAGTTAATCTCCTGGAGCGTACCAATCCGCGCGTTCAAGTCACCTACCACTATTTTTTGTTTTTGAGCGATGATTTTCTGCAGACCTCAAGTGAAGTAAGGCGTTTCCAGTTCAGAGTTTTCCAGAAGTTGGAGTTAATGAAAATGTGAGGGGGCGAGCCTTATCCTAGTGGACAACAGTACCCTTGGCTTGGGGCTTTTGATTAACCCCAAAATGCCCCATTGGCTCTACACATGTGTCATAAACCAATGTTGACAAATAGGTCGGTGGTGTGATGAACCAACACTTCGCAGGCAAAAGCGATCAGCGTAGAAGCGGTTCTCAAAGATATGCTTGCCTCCGTGTCACTTGAGCCATGAGAGCAACGCCTACTGCGGCCTTGGGGAGTGTGTCCTTCTAACACTCCATATTTTAATCCAAGCAGAAGTCAGAGGAGCGGCTCATATGCCCATAAAGACAACTATCTGCAAGGATAGGCCATCTACGAACAATGGAAATTGTGAGAGTATATACAGGCAGATGCTATCTTAAACAAGCCAATCGATGCCACTTCTCACAAATACAACTTCACCAAAAGTATGAGGCAATTTCCAGAAAGGGAAAGGAAAATGCGTATGGAACTGTCTGGAATTCCTTCGTTACACCAATCACCAGATCCTGGCTTGGGTTCCTGGGCATTCGTGACATAGAGGCCCAAGATGAATGAAAAGTGGACATGGCTAAAATAGGACCCAATGTGAATTATCTAGACCCCCGAACTATGTTTGCCCTAGCTCCTTGCCATAAAAAAATGGATCGTTAGTAAGTCCAAGAGCACTGTCGCCGGAGAATGCACATACACCAAAAGATAGAAGAAACACTGCACATAACGACACACATTCTGCCAGGAGAAAGAGGAGATCACAGAAAACGTTTTGTGTTTCTGTGAGGGTCTACGTGAGTGTAAATTCATTAATCCTTTGGTGTGTATGACAGTAATCCTATTAAGACCCTTAAGGTTCAACTGAGTTGGCTGTCAACAATCACAACAATGTCTCACACCTCGACCGAAATCGCCCGCCCTTTTTTGTTTGTTGTACGAATAACGACCCCTCTCCGTTCCTATTACTTGAAACTATCGTACGAGGAGACAAGAGAATTTCTGTAGGCATAGACAATGCTGACCCAATCCTCATGGATGGGAACAGGCAGAGCGACGTCATGGAAAGACGCATTCGAAGATGACATGCGTGGCTGTTTCTTCCATTACATAACCTACAAATGGGACCGTTGTGGACTCATGTTTAGTTTTTTCAGTGACTGGTATATAGTGCTGCCACACCTCTGGTTCTAGCCCTCTCTAATTATAGAAATACGTTCGCCAATTTTGGCGACGGTTTTTTAATTTAAGGTTATTGTATCTAGCACCTCTTGAGTTTATCCACTTCTCCTTTTGTCTTTTTTTGAATCCATTCCGGATCGGTGATTCTATGTTTATTGTTTTATTTTTTAAAATTCTGAATATTGGTCTTCTTGTTTGACTGTAAAATATCTGTCAGTTAGGCAGAAACTGATAATATCTATATACCTTTTATCTTTTTTGAATTTTTCTTGGGGGTGAGTAATTAAGGATTGTAAAAATCCTTTCCTCCAGAGGGACATGTAGTTTGTTAAACACCTATAAATTATGGCCATACTTAGCAAAGTGCACTTTTTTCTATAAGAGTCTCCTCGTTCCCTCTTCACGAACTTCTTTTGCTGTGAGAACTGCCTTAGCGATGCTTCACATTCACAAAGGGCGCCATGTGACACACCTTTATAGGCAATCACATATCAAAAAAAGGCGAAAAATTAACTTTGGAAAATCCTTGGTTTAAAACATGTTTTTAAGTGTTCTTTCGTGAAAGTTGTACGATCCGTTTGTTTAATTGAGCGATAGTATTGTACAAAGGAGGCTGGAAACGTATTATCATGGTTTACGAGGGTATCGATGTTCCAAGTGAAGGTAATCACGCTGGTGACCTTATGAAATAATCAACGGAAAGTCTACCGTGAATAGGGTTCAACGGGACTTAGCCGAGTACGTCAGTTACGAACAATGTACTATAAGAGCAAGATTCTCTCGATCCGGGCGTCCTTGAACCCGCTCGTTGGAACATTTTGGCGATTTTCTTTGCAGTAATGTTTGCCTAATCGAAAGAAAATTTCATACAAGAAGGCCAAATCGGGTCAACGATTTCGATCATGATAATCCTCCGTCATTTCGGAAAATGAAAAATTCTGAAGTTTGGCTACAGCGGTTTTACAAATTGGGAAACGTTCCAGTTTGATGCTGTTCTGTCTATTTTCGCCAACTCATACAGGACATCCATGAACGCCGATACATCTCAATAAAAATGAAAATAATTTACCAGAATCAAACCTAATCATAATATTATTGGCAAATAAGGGACACAGTCGTGGAATAATTATATAATGATAAATGAGATTTCCTTTTGTGGTTTGCGGAGTGAATTGTAAAATATGACAATTCAACCCGTTCGGAGTTATTATTAAGACCGAGTACTGAAGAAGGTGAGAAGCTGAAACGCGTCTGAAAGAACGTAGGCAGAACGAAATGATCGAAAGTTAAATAACGGAACAGTTGCAACACAACGACAAAATTCAATATACTACTGTATATAATACAAATCTATTAGTCGTCTTAAAAAAACTAAATGGAATTGGAACAAACTAGATTGCAATAGATTCTTAAAACGTTGAACTAATTAGGGTTTATTGAACTATTAAGACAATACGCACTAGATAATAAAAAAACAAGCACGTTTAAAAATACTAGATTAAAATTTATTTTTATCTATATTTAAAGAACCATGAAAGATTCCAAATGAAAAATAAACATACAATAAACTGAGAGGAAAAACACAATTCCTAATAGAGAACATAAAACAACACTGAAAATCCAGCAATATGATGCATTTGTTTAATTGTTTAAAGTAAAAATACGTGCTACATTATTATTTGTTAGGTCTATGAAAAAGGAAAATAGATCACATGAGAGAAATAACTCTCAATAACACTGTGATAGAAATTAAAAATGAAATCAAATATCTGGGCATCATACTAGATAAAACACTAACGTTTAAGCAACACATCAGCTCCATCAACACAAAGGCGACACGAGTTCTGATGATGTGCAGAAGAATAGCAGGAAGAAACTGTGGGTGCAGGCCAGAAACCCTGTTATGGATGTACACCATAATAGTAAGACCTTTACTTACATACGGAGCTATAGCCTGGGCTGGTAAAGCAGAACAAATAACCCAAAGGAAAGAGCAGAGAGGCACAGAATCTCAAAATACAGAGACTTCCATGCATCTGCATAACAGGAGCAATGAGAACGTGTCCTACAATTAGCATGGAAAAGATATTAGGACTAATTCACCCACATCATATGGTAGAAAGGACAGCACAGAAAGCCATAATCAACTTTATTAGAGAGAAGCCTCCAACAAGAATAAAACTGAAATGGAGAGACAGAAACAAACTATAGAAAGACCATCCATCACTCATGGCTCCAAGACACGACATGAACAGGATGATTGAATTTAACCAAAAATTCCGAATACGTCTGGGTACCAAAAAGGAATGGGAAAGAAAGGGAAACAACTCTGGTGGTACACAGATGGATCTAGAACACAAGAAGGTACGGGGGCAGGGGAATTTGGACTAGGAACCAAATACTCAGAACCCATGGGAAAACACACCAGAATCTTCCAAGCTGAGATTCACGCAATTGAAAGATGTATCCAATTCAATCTAAGTAGAGGGTAAAAAACAAGAATATAGCTATCATGTCAGATAGTCAAGCAGCCATCAAAGCACTAAGCTCAAGTATCATTAGTTCAAGGATTGTGTTGAACCGCAAAAACAAATTAAACACATTAGGTATGCAGAATGAAGTCAGCCTCTGCTGGGTCCCAGGACACATGGGAGTAGAAGGCAACGAGAAAACGGACACCCTTGCAAGGAAAGGGGCTGCCACACCGCTGATAGGACCCGAACCCTTCTTTGGCATAAGAAACCACGAATATCTCAGACAGAAGGACAAAAAGAAAATGAAGGAACAATGGAATCCACTCATTGTTGTAACTAACCAATTTTGGCAAGAAAGAAATCACAGAATGGATCAAAGGAAGCAGGAACAGACTGCGAATCCTAACTGGACACTGCAGTAATAAATGGACACCTAAAGAAGATTGGAACAATCAAGATGGCACATGCAGGCAGAAGAGACACCAACACATTTACTAACAAACTGCGGAGCTATATTGGCCCGCAGGAGGAAATGTTTCGGGATGTATAATGTGACCATAGAAGAGCTTCAACCACTGAAACCGGGCCTATTAATCAAATTTCTTGCTGAAATAGAACTCACCTATGTGCTTTAGGCAGAGAATGGGGGATACAATAGCTCTTAAGGGGCGCAGTACACCATACCCTGGAAAATTTACATCTACATCTGGGCCTATGGATTTTAACAAAAACACAAGAAGTTTCATATTTCGAATGATTTTTCTATTAAAGTTATACTCATGTGTTGATTTCAAACTAATAATAATTGACTATAATGATTTCAGCATAATCATCAGTTGTTTGGGTATTTCTTTGAAAAATAATCAATCCTCGGCGGGTGTGGTCTGAAAAGAAAAATATCACAGCCAATTTTAAAAACATTCGAAGGTTTTTCGGCCGATAACACCAATCGTGGGTGAAGCATAGCACATAGGACGAGTTCTAAATTCCAGTAAGAAGTCCAGTACGTTAACAATTTCCCCGCCTTAACCTTCATTCTTTGTTAACTGCAATATCAATATCGACAACAATATAATGCGTCATCTTCAACGCTATAATAAACCAAAATTCGGATATTCTCCATTATACGATGAATATTTTGAGAGAGATGAATATAGAGAGAGGGGGAGAATGAATGAATCAATAAAAGAATTATTTATAAAAAGATACCCAACGCTAGGACTCACGAACCTTTGTCACACTTACAGAGTAATTAATTACGTAGTTAACATTTGATAGAGCCAATAATAAACATATACCATAATACCAATCAATTGTATCATACATAAAAATGGTATAGAAAACATAAGATAATACTTTAAATTGTAATTTTAAGATATAATAAACAATTAATTGGTCAAGCGGACCACGAAATTAGTGAATATAATGTTATAAACTTTGAGTAACATTTAAAAAAAAAAGGATCTGCTTAATAGGACTAAACATAACTGCTCAACATAACTTTCTTTACATTAATATCCTGATGCAGTATCTACAGATTTTATATTAGAGAGTGTTAGCTGTTTAATCATAGAAGTATATTTTGAACAATCTAATAATGGTGAATTTAACGATAGTAATACATATTACAATAAAAAATATACAAAATAAGATAATACCGATAAATAATTAAATGAATTTAAATGCATAAATAGTACGTTTTATCACAGAGGTAGATTTATCATGAGAAATAGATATAAGAGAGAAATATTAAAAAAGATAGAAAAGCGAGAGTGAGAGAGAGGCGGAGAAAAATAGTGCGAGGGCGAAAGAGAGAGAGAGAGAGAGAGAGAGAGAGAGAGAGAGAGAGAGAGAGAGATAGAGAGAGAGAGAGACAGACAGACAGACAGAGAGAGATTAACAGCGAAAGAAAGAGAGTGTAGGACAGATAGACGGATTTAGTGAGCAATGAAAGGGAGAAAGGGTAAAAACAAGAAGAGAAAGAGAGTGATAGGAGAAAAAGATAAGGAGTGAGAGAGAGTAAGACATAAAGAATGAGAGGTGCGGGTAAGAGAGATTAGAAGAGACAGATTTAGTGAGCGATATATGAAAGAGAGCAAGAATAAAAAACGAGGGACAAAAAGGATATCTATGTATAGAGAAATATACGCATTACGTTTTGGATCAATTTTGTCAAGAAATCCTAGACTATGTGAACTTCAGTCATTGGGTTTTAAGATGGTCATCGGTCGATTTTACAGACCTTTTAATCAGTTGTCGTTCACCGTTTATTGTTACTAATAGCTGCTTCTTTTTTCTTTTTCTCTTATTATTATGCTTTTGTTTCAGTGTGTAAAAGTTTTGAAAAAAGGTGCCTGTCTCACTCTTATACTTGTACATTTCACTGTCTCTTTGCCTATCATATCCATATATATCTCTCTATCATTTTTTAATTTTATCTATTTATATCACTCTTTATTCCTCTCCTTCTCCCTTTCTCTTTCTTTTCATCTCGCTTCTTACACGTGTTTCTAATATATTTTTCTGGAACTCTGGGTGAACAGGGCAAATTGGTCAAAAAAAGTTTTAATTGTTTTGCAAGCGTTGCATTACGATTGTTCAGTTTCCCGGACAGTTTTTCGATCGGTGATGTAATGAGGGAAAACACGACAAATACTGATTAATTAACTTTTCTCTCACCTTAAAATGTTTATGGTTGCTAAATTAAAAATGGAAATTGTGTCAGTTAAGTACAAATGTACCTAGGAGAAAACATGTAACTAGTTTTTACAGCTGCATAGTACAAGGCTTCTAAGTAGCTTGCAATTAAATATGTAATAAGATGTCCAGTATAAGAAAGAAATAGTAACAAAATGTATATAAATAATTATAAAGGATAAAATAGAAAGTTAATCATTTGTCACGTACGTTGACGACCCACCCGATGCCCTAGTCCATCGGTACATAGACCAGGGACAAGACCTGAACAGACCTGAGCTTACGATATGTTCGAAAAATAATTATGTGAAAATTATCCCCCCCCCCATAATCAGTACACTTGCAAACAAACAAATACCTTTTTCAAAGTTTTATAGTATCATAATCAGCACTTCCGAATTCTGCCAATTATTAGTTTTAGATTATAGCAAGCATTAGAATTAAAAGTGCAAATTATTTCTATTTCGAAGTTTCGAAGAGCGAAAGTGATCAAGCTCATGGCAGTTAATGCAAGATTGTCAGCATTGTCAGCAACCTGCCACCTGCATCATTTTGAAAAGTAAGTACACTTTAATTACATATTATATATATATATATATATATATTACTTGAACCAGTTAGGCTATAAAAAAGTGTTTAATATTTTTACACAGGGTATCACAGACTCAGTTCAATTTCAAATACGACCCTGTACATCCTCACATTGTCAACACAATGGTGCATTTGGATTTTAAATTGGTCAAAAAATGACAAAGTTATGGCAAAAGGTTTGAAAAAAAACACACATTCATCTGGTAAACTCTTATTAATCGCATTTCATGTTCGAACGGCCTGCCTTGCGAAAGATTTGCTCTTTTTAACTACTCTTCACCAGCGCTCAGAGCGATAGAGTGAGGGGATTTGATTAAAAAAGTGTTTACTATCCTTTGCCTCAGTTCTTCAACTAAAGTTGCTGTGTTATGATTGACATAGAGATTGTTTTTAAATGGCCCCACAGAAAATAGTCAAGTGGAGTTCAATACGGTAACCGAGGAGGTCAACGGAGGCCATGAGGTCCTATCCACCAATTCCGGAAGTGAAGATTCAAATAACATCTCAACTGCAAAGAATTATGTGCGGGGCATCCTTCAAGCTGGAGTGGTTTTGAGCTCTTTGTCGTTGATGCAGAGGAAAATCATCCAATAGTGTTGGTCAAACCTCGCTCAAAGAATTGAGGAACTTAGCACCATTTACATTTTTTTCGAAGAGAATAAGGCCCAATTAATTTAATTCCACACCAAACGTTGATACTGTGAACCATCGGAAGAGTACGACATTCTCTGATTTTCCTCGGCCAACATTCGAAAATTCCGATGTTGGAGGTGAACTTGATTCATCAGTCAGATGTATGACAGAAGAACATTTTCTTCAGCCTCCCTAGTCAAATTTGTGCAAGGTGTGTGTTTCTTAATGACCTGTTGTTTCATAATTTGTTAAAATCGCGAGGAGCGGTCAAAAACGAAGTAATTTAGAATAAAACCTTTTTCAATTGATTGCCAACCTTTCGACCTTTGTTCGGGTCATCTTCAGGGCCTGGGCAAATTACAAAACATATGTTGACTCGAAAAAATACAATTTAAGATGTAAATCTAAATTTTGAACCAAGTATTTCATAGTCGCATAAAGTGTGCTGCCATGTTAGTTTTGTGTGAGTGTTGTGAAACGTGGATTCGTATTCTGCCCTTGTTTAGCGACTGGTAGAACAGGCTGATTGCAAGCTCACCATTGCTTCATGTTCGTGAGATTTCTCCAACAAATCCACTTTTCATTGCAAGTAACTATTCTTTAGGTAAAACCTTGTCAAAAAAAAAAATGTTGACAACTTTCTACTCGGCATCGTGCCTGCTCAATGGTCAACTCATGAGGAATCACTTTTAATGAGCGATTCAATTTCCCCAAGCTATGCAGTACCCGATTTATGGCGGATTGGGAAACTCCAAGTTCTCTTGCCAAATCCCGAATACTTTTCGTTGGGTTTGCCTCAACAAAGTCCCACAGAGACTTTTAAGAAATAATGTATGAATTTCAGGCCTTTTACTTTACTGTCACATATTTATTTAAATTTGGAGAGATTGTCAAACTTCACATGAGTTCATTATTTTAGACAAACGCACAAAACGTTCATTATTTATTAAGGTTTCAAACGGTACAAGAATATCCATAACTCCTCCTGATTGTAGTATGATAGTTGTATATCAATTGTTGAAAAATGTACATGAGATAGATAAACGATCACCGCTCGGGTAATGACGATAAAAATAACCCTTTGGTTTTCAAGTTTTATAATTCTCTCCAAAATAAATTATGGAATTATTTATAACCATTAGACATTATAAATTGTTTTCAAAATGACCACCAAGTCTACATGTGTTCACCCGTACTCTTTTTCTCCTGGGGCCTACAGTTATTCGTTTAGATAAATTGGCTCTTAGTTTATCAGATGCTTCGAGGATTTTAATTCTTAAATCTTCAGCACTGTTCACTACTGAACTGTACACACACACACACACACACACACACGCCCAACAAGTGCGTGTTTGGTTAAGCCAAAAATATCCCCCAAGTGGTGTTTGAAACCAAGTCTCGTGCCCCCGCTGGTAGATATTTGTGTTTTTCTCAAGCAAGGTAATGTTTCAATGGAAAAACTAACCTAAATCGAAACTTGTTCGGGTCTCAAGATAGGTATAGGGGCTATACGTTGGAAATTGTTGCAAATAAGATGATTATCACCAAACAATTTCTTGTCAATACCCTGCATCGCTTTATTTGATTATTATATTATTATTATTTCATAATTACTTTTTATGACGCACGGGATTAATGATCAGTAAAGCTAGGACTGTAAGGTAGATATAAAAAATAAATAATAATAAAGTACGTAGGTAAATATTGGTGTGATGTTGAAAGCCTGAATAAAATCGTGAAAAATATTTTATACATTACAATTGGCGTATTTCTAAGCTGAAACGCCAAGTTTTTGCAATGATTTCGTTTTACTTTGGTTTAAACTGCCTTTGTACTTAAGTCGTGTTTCTTGATAAAATATGAAAATTTTAATTTTACGTTAACCTCCTTTTTTATTAATTTGACGTCGTTGGATAGAAGGAGAATGTCTGGCTTTCAGGTCGCATAGCAGGCAATGTAAATGTGCCCAACATTCAGTTTACTGCTCTTCAGAAACATCTCTCAGCTGAACTAATGTTTATGTTAAGATGAGAAGGCAGTTTCCAGGTTCGGGTTTTTCTAATATATGTACATATATATTACAAAACCGGATGTAGATCTGTAGAGTATTTGTTGCAGACCTGTGCTGGAGAAATACAATAAAACTATTGTATTATCCTACCATTTATCAGTCTTCCCATACCTCTAAAAATAAATAAATAAAAAGCAAATGAACTATGTTAATGGAATTAGCCAAATTTAAAGCAATATGTGACAATATATATCATGCATTTGCTCTCCATTTGCATAAATGTCTTTTATTCAGTAATTTATGTGATCGTTTTGTTAACACGTAATGAATCAAAATTTACCGTTCTCGCTTATCAAGATTTTAGTCTTTTATTAACTCTAATGTTCCAATTATTCATTTTCTATTAGTTATCTCGACCGTGTTAACAGTGAGAGATTTTAGTCTTATTACTCACTGTGCTGATTATCTGCGTCCTACCCCAGTTTGCTTTCTAGGGCTCAGTTTATACTTTCCTTTGGTCGGTAGGAAGGCGAAAGAACTTAAAGATAAAGAATACCGCGACTTGAAACTTTTACACATTTCATTAATGTCATTTGAAATAAATATCGAAGAGGAGCTCGCTAACCATCGGTACATTTGTGTCGGATGTCCAGCACGTTTTACAAATGACAGAATATTGTGGAACCATTTCTGCCTCATGCACTGTACAGCTCATGAGCTCAGGGTACAAAATGAATATTTTTTAGAACCTCAGCTTTGTAAAGTAAGAAAACTCAAACATAATCTAATTTTTTTAACATTAAATATGCTTTTTTTTAACATTTTTCTTTTAAATTTTGGACAACTAGTAAAGATAAACGCTATCTAAGGATAAAATCTACTGAAATGAGCCAAACTATTAATATATATGTAACAAAAAGCCAGACTAACCTTTGCATGCTGTATTTTTATTTCTTTATGGGCACGTTTTCTATTGAGTACCTTCTTGCCTATTTATATTTTGACAATAAAAAACTGTACATGACAAACATAGGTAATGATGTGGTGCATCATTTTTATTTTCATCATATCCCATCATCCTGCCTTATTTTCGATTATATGACTTGTCGGCATTTCACAACATTCAGTGGTTGATCTAGGATGATTGGGAATAATCAAGCTAACAGTTATTCACTTGAAAGAACTCAATGTTTCACCCATTTTCAATTTGATTATTTTTGTTTAGGAGTTTGCAGGAATAATGTGCTCGTTGTCTAAAAACAGCGCAAAGCAAAATGAGAAAATGGTTTGCATTTTTAAATAGGCGTTTCAAAAAATTTGCATACCATTTGATATCCATTTCTTTTTTTTACAGAAACTTGAAAATCGTGAAAAAGAAGAAATGCGGTGGAGAATGCTGTCTCATTCATCATTCCAATAAAAAATCAGGTTGAGCTGTGATACTCGCAATGAAAAACATCTTCCTCACATACATCACACATATCCAACTTTTTTAAAACAATTTTTATGTTAAAATTAAATAGAAAAAAATGTTCTTATAACATTAATAAAGGTTTTCAACTGTTGTTTTTATTTATTTACCAACTAAACTAAACCAAGAAAACATTTATTTTAATGAGCAGAATATCATCTATTTTTTAATCATAGATATATGAAGGAGGAATCCAATGGCTGAGATAATATGTAGATAGTGACCGTTAATAGATAATTATTCAGATATCGTGAGGTGCGGACTGGTGTGATGTAGGTATCAGACAAAAAGGCTGAGATAATTAGGGTGATGGTTTCTTGACTTTTTGCAGTTATGATCATGGGTCCGATTCCTGGCATTGCTCATGGATTTTCATCGGAACAACATGAATCGGATGTAATTGCTTAAATCAGAATAATCATCAATTTATAATTTGTGACTTCATAAAAATTATTTTAAAAAATCGTAGATCATTCTTGCAATATCTCAAACTGTAGTTTATTTGTTTACAATTATTTTGTTAATTAATAAATTATTTTTACCTTTGAAACATAAGAAAAAAAAGAGCCAAGTAGAAAACATCTTTTCTTTTCGTGTCAAGTAATGATTTATTGTATAAGCAATCAACAACATTTTATTCATATATCTTTTCAACATTTTTTTTAATTCACTGTTTTCGTAGTCTGTTCTACCAATTAATACATCACAATTAATTACGGTTTTTAGTTGAGATGGAAAAAGTTAATGGCATGAGAGGGATTCGAACGCGAGGGTCACGATAGTTCAGGTGGTAGAGCAGCGGCGTATCTAGCCGAAGGTCGTGGGTTCGAATCTCTCTCGTGCCATTAACTTTTTTCATCTCAACTAAAAACCGTAATTAATTGTGATTTTTTTTTATCTTCATCTTTTGACTAAATCTTGATTTTTATGAGTCAAATTTAATTACAGAAAAAAAACACCATCGGTACAGTTCTCCAACAAATAGAACAAACAATCATGTGGTCTAATAACGAAAGTGAAACCAAATTACAGAAAGAAAAGTAATTCTGAATGATTGATTTTATTTTTCTAAAAATAAAAAAATCATCCAGAAAGACGTAGATATTCCTAGACCAGAACAATCCTCAACTTCGCCTAAGGAGACACGATGATGTCTTAACATAACTCTAAATGAACTCTCATAAATACCTGAATTCGACGAGCATTGACCGTGAACGTCTTCCATTATCAGGCCAAACTACGGTCACCAATTTCAGTTAATTAAGGTTTTTAGTTGATTTGCGTTTGTGTCGCGAGCGGGATTCGAACCTACGATCTTCGGCTTGATATCGCTGCTCTACCACTTTGAGCTATCGTGACCTCGATCCATTCGAACATCAACTTCCCCGTGATCCGCTTGGCCAATTAATATATTACAATTAATTGGATAATCTAAAGATTAACAGTTAGGAAAAAGAGTTCTAGAGTAAAGAAAATTGACAAAATTACCATAAAATCTGATGTGACGCTTATGTCTGGTCAATTCTAACAATTCTAAATCTGAGCATGTTCTTTGTCATTTTGTTATTAATTGTTTATGTGTTGAATTGCTACTAAACTGTGTTTTTGTCTGTTTTAGATCCCATAAATGTAAAAAAAATGAGGAAAGGACTTGTGATATTGGCAATTGCACCTGAACTCATCTATAGGCTGAAATCAACAAATCTGGCAGCTTACAAACGGCTATAAAATTTAATAATGTTTCCTACGTTCAACTTGTGAGTGGAAAAATATAGTTGTATTTCTATACAGAAACCCTACAAAACTGAATTTGAATTGAATTAATAAAATAAACAAAAGGGATTTTTCGTTTAAAACGGACATTTCTGAGCCAGACAAACAGTGTTAAATATGAAAGTTATTTTTATTGCACTGTAAGATTAGAAAATCTAAATTAAACCGTATTTTTTAATTTATTTCTTCTTCTACTTATTTAGATAGTTTTTATTATGTTAATATTTTTTGTTTGTTTTGAAAGCACGAATGACCACTATGAAAAAAAAACAGCTGTCATTGATGAATTTATCGCACCAAAATCATATACAATATTACCTAAACTCTATTCATTAATATAATCTCTATTACCTTTGAAATTTCTATTTATGCATTATTTATGAAAGTATGCGTGGAAAATTTCCCAAATTTTAGAGTGCTAAGTTTACAGTTTATTTCTGAATAATCGAACAATATCAAAATAGAACTCACATACTGAACATAAAAAGGGAAAATTATCGAGAAATAAATAAATTTGGAAAGTTTAAATAATGGTACAAAAAAACTGAAGAAACATTCAAAGTACAACGATTAACATTTTTCTTCTGTTTTTCTCTATTTCCCTCAAAAATTTAATTGTGTTCAATTAGCCTTTATTTTTCACAAAATGTGGTTATTTTATGTTACAATATTATTCGAATGAAATACTGAAAGCTGAAATGATTAAACTTTTTTTTAAGTAGTTTTTCGTGTGCTTTTAAGATCAACAATATGAAATTTAAATTCGAAACGAGCATTTGAAACAAAAAATTACTATTATTTTTTAAATAGTATTTTTGGGTAGTTGTACATTGTCTTCCATTTGACCTCAAAAGCCGATTTCAGAAGGTATAGTTGTCAAAGTGGTGAAATCGATTTTTTCAGCGAATGCACAATCAATGATAAATCGTAAGATATATTCAAAAGGGGGCAAAGTAAAATAAATTATACGTTCAAACTGGGCAGCACGTATTTTATTGAGGGGTCACCTCATTATTTCAGAAAGGGGTAAGTGGAAAAAGCGCCGTCGGCTATTTCGAATCCAACAACTATTTTCGAATGTAGAAGCTCGCAAAGGAAATAAATTACCTTTTTTGAAGTTTGAAATAAGATATTTTACAAGATGTGATAGCAGATTTCCTAGACCATTTCAGTTCGTCAGATGCGTTCCGGCTTTCTATATAGGGCCAGGATACGAAGATAGACCAAAATGATAGGAAAAAGTCAAGCTACATTTATTCCAGCAATAAAAAATCGATTCATTGAAATTTCGAGATCAGTCTGTGCAAGTACTTGATATTTCAAATCGAGTAGAATGCTTACACGCTTTCTGTACAGAACCACGTTACGGCAGACAAAAACAGCGAAGATAGGTATACCAAAATTATCTAAAACGACCCAGCTACACGCTACTACTTAAAGAAACAAAAAAAAACATAGAAATTGAAACCCAGGGCTATTCAGAGTTTATAATCGAATTCCACGTTGCTCGTCAGATCACAATTCACGCCAATAAATACATTCACTCAGGAAAATTTACCACAAAAACACCACTTTCCTATAAAATGCCAAATCCCTACCATCTTTCTAAATTGTCCTACATCGTGAAGACTACTGACACGTTTTCTATATAGAGCCAAGGCAGACAGAAATGATCGGAAATGAGCGAGATACAGATCCCAATATGTTCAAAATGTCCACGAATTTCGTGAATATATTTCAATTCATTGATTTTTGTTCATAAAATAAATGAAATTCCTTCAGTATTGATGATTTCGATTCAGTTTACATTATGGAACGAAAAGGATATTGTTTTGAAAAATTAAACGCAAAAGGAAACATTTCAACAATTATAAAATGTTATAAAAGGAACTCAATGTCAGCTATTTTAATTCCACGAGTTCATAAAACAATTATAACTATAAATATTTACATTTTATTATACACTGATGGCCAAATTTAACGCACCGCTCCATTTATTTAGTTTAAAATTAAATCCATTAACTTTCTATATTAGTTACAAGTAATTAGGAGCTATCGTAGTCAAAACACAGTAAATAATGGTTTGTTTAATTTTGTACTCATTAATCCCATTTGCCCAAAAAGTAGCATTATGCTGTTCCATTTTTTCCGAGTTTCAGACTTGATGGCAAGAACAGGATCGACCTAGGTCTATGGACTAGAGAGACGAAAGATTCATCCTTCAATAGGCTCTATGAAATCGCAGCATTATACGAGAAACGCTTAAGACATGTCCGAAATGTTTCACTTTCCTCCAGGGCTAGTAAAGCTACGTACACCCTAAGCAAATCTCGGCCAACGAACGACAAACGTCCGCTTCATTAGCCATGATCGGGAGGCAAATCAGAACCAGCAAAGCAGTTGATGTGGTCACGGTCGGACTGCTGGCGGTAACTTCATGAGATTTGACGTTAGGTTCCTACTAGTGTAGAGGCCGGCTCGATCGTTCGTTGGTTCATTCTTCTTGTATACATTGGAATATGGAGCGGAATAATGAGAATGCACTAAACCTGATCTGATTTTAGAGTGAACGGGGATGTTTATGGAACCCTTTGGACTGACAAACTGCAAATATTAGACGCTTGGAGGGAAATAAGTGAGCTTTAGAACGTAGTGTGAACGATGTGAAAAAGAAACTGGACTCTTTAAAGACATCGTTTCGTGAAAAACAAAGAGAAGAAAACAAAAATGAAATTAGTGCTAAGGAAGTCTACAATTATTTTCGTTTTTAGAGCCAACTTCGATTCGTTATAGTCTAATCCCTTGGCCCCGACTCATCGGTTTGATGAGGAGGAGCCAAGAATGACCAACGTGTGGGTGACCAAGGTTCGGCCCAATATATTGCTTGTCTTTCGTTAGCAGCCGACATTTGCTTAGTGTGTACCACCTTAAGAAGAAGGCTCAATGAAAATAACCTCAGGCCACGGCATTTGTCTGGGGGACCTTTTCTCACCACAGCTCAGAAAATGACCAGTTACTATTCTTACGGGAAGAGAAAGATACGCCATATGCTGTTCATTTCCTCAAGTGGGATTCCCACGGTAGGTCGTTGATGTTCTGGGGTGGTATTTCCTTGGATCCCGCTCCGAATTGGTTGTTGTGCAAGGAATCTCTCTAACTTCACACAGGTACTTACAAGACATAATCGAAGAACTTGTAGTGCCATCCCCCCCCCAACAACGTGAGAGATTCTCGCTAATGTAGGATAACGACAGAACCCATAAAACACTGTGGAGACTACCTGAATGAGGTTCAAATTGAGTGCTTGGTGTGGCCGGCTCGAAATCCAGATTTGATCTCAATCGAACCCATTTGGAACGAACTTGAGCGGCGAGTACAATGGCGAAACATAGGTCTTCCACACCCTACAAGTGTTGGAAACGGCTGTTCTTGATGAATGGGAAAGAATTCCTCAAGAAATGTTTTATAAAGAATGCCAAGTCGTTTGACAGACATAATTCGTTCCAGAGGTCGAAAAAATATTCAATACTAAAGGGGGACAGAAAAGGTTTTTCTTACATTTTTATTTATTTTTGAAGTTAGTGTTTTTCCTTTACTCAATAATTGTTCTTGTAGAAATAGGCAACAAACTTTTCTTTTTAAGTGCCTTATTTTTACAGACAAACCTATTTTTGGTTTGCAATGAAAAACGTGTGTATTTAGTGACCGCTTAGAGACCAGACCGCACTCACGATCAGTAAATAATCCCCTAACCATCTCTAAATAATCATAAATACATTAAAATTTAAGTGTGGTGCATTACTTTAATATAATTAGTGTATTTTTCAAAAGTTTATGTCACAGATAAAACTAATTCATTTAAAACATTGGCTAACCAGTGGTAAATAGATTTTAAAAAAATTGATTGAGAATTATTCAACTGTACAAAATCATGTGTTCTAAAATAAAAACCACCGTGGAAGGATATCGCACTGTTAAATTGAGTAGTTGGGTAGGGTTCAGTTCTGGTTTAAAAAAAATTCACTGTTTTGACCAATTTTCAAAATTACGTTTTGTCAATTAAGCCGGATTTTGCTTAGGACCTGTAGGTAAGTTTAGACTCAGCTATATTTGTCAATTTTAATCCGCCTCCATTACCCGGGTAGTTGGACATTAAGCCCTTCTGTACATCAGGACTATACATAATGTATGACTATATATATATATAACGTATATATTTTTATATGTTCGTTTTAATATATACATCTTCTATTGGTAGAGGTTTGTATTTGAAATGTTAAAAACAGAGGGGAGATAGGTTTTTGCCAATGTTATCATTCATTTAACTCCTTTATTTGCTGATCCACTTCTTTTCATTTTTGCCGAAAGATAAAAATCATTGACATATAATTTGTTTTGGTTTCTGCCAAACGGGATAGAGTTTGTTGATGTTTTCCTTTGTCAAGGAGAGGTTGGTCGAATTTCCATTGACCGGTTGAAACAGACCTCAGTCGGGCTGATTCTACGGTATTTCCACTATGAATACAATTGCGCCAAGAGAATTGACCCTAATAGCGAACCCTTCCAAAATCCGAGTGTCTATTTAACGGGTGTGCCCATTCCGAAAAATCAGTGATCTAATTTTAATTTCCAGACAAGGCATTGTTACACTGTTTTTGGAGGTTCTGGTAATAAAGATGGAGAAAACGTCCTCGTCTGAAGCAAATGTTAATGGACAAGTCCATAGAGTAAATAGTAAGTAAATTGTTGATTGATTTTTTTTTAAATTTCTTCATTTATGCAGATTGGGTTGAGGGGAAGAAAAGCGGAGCCGGCGAAGGCATCAACCGTCTATGCACGAAAATGCACGGCTTCATCAATATTTTGTTCAATGATGGATCCACCAATTTACTTGCTGATTTTAAGTAGATTTAGTTTTTTCGTTGCAAACCGGTGCATGTTGGCTTTGTTAAATTTGCATGTTAGACCTCCAAAAAATCCCTTTATGGCACATTTCTTCCTCGTCTTGCTTTTCGATTAAACACCACGAATTTTAATTTTTAAAATATTATTTCTCTACTTAAATTAATCCATAAATAATAATTTTGTACATGTTCAAAATGTTTGCACAACTTGACCAATATCGGAGAATTATAGGGAACTGTCAATTATTCTATTTTAAATTAATCCCAGCCTAGAATGAACATGATTCAATGTTTTAAAATCAGGTATTAATTACACATTATGAATATATAGTTGTAAGATTGGCTCAACTATAACTATAATGGATCATACAATGTATACAAATTGGCATAATTGGGCATTTCTTTGAAGGCTCACTCGGTCCCAACACGGCCGACCGACCAAAAAGGTAACAATTTAATTTGTTCCTTCGTACAAACCATACCAAGATCCAGACTATACGTATTCTATTTTCTGTCCAAAGAAATTTTTTTGATCCATATAAAGAGAAATTTTATAAAATTGCGAAATTAGCATTAATCCATTAATGACCGAACCATATTTTGCGTTCGTGTGTACCTTGATAACGCCTTTTATTATAAGAAAAGTGCTTTTCTTATCATTTCCTTTACACTTGAGATTAAGAATTAAAACAATTGTTATAATTGCTAAAAAAAAAAACTGCTTTAACATAACAATGGGGACGTTGGAAGAAATTAAAAACACA
The DNA here is from genome assembly GCA_039619505.1 of Cimex hemipterus. NCBI lineage: Eukaryota > Metazoa > Arthropoda > Insecta > Hemiptera > Cimicidae > Cimex > Cimex hemipterus. The sequence continues at coordinate 2,002,103 of CM077101.1, read as the reverse complement.
CCCCGTTTACATTGACGATTTTCAAAGTAGGAAATTTTAACCAATTATTGCTTTCAATTTTAAATAACCCAAAAGTCGTCTTCTGTTCGAACAAAACAAAAACAAAACCAGCTGATTTTATCAAATTCGGTATTACAGCCGTTCAGAAATCGTTTAAACTTGAAAATTATATTTTTAATGCAACTGGATTAACATGATGTAATCATCAAAAATGTAAACTGTCTTGAACAATCAATATTTCGATAAATTTATCAATTTTTGACATGTGCTGATGGCTTTAGCTGACCCCCCCCCCTAACCATTTCTTGTGAGGAAAATAAAATAAAAATTAATGTATTACAATAATTACGAAAACTCAAATCTAATAAGCGTAAAGACATAATATGAATATGAGATTCATTTTGTCTAAGCTACATTAAACTTTTTTTAAATAAAAGCATAAATTGCATTTGAAATTTCACATTTTATTAGTAAATTCATGAAACTTGTTTATCATCCTCATACCAACCTTGTTTTCATTACATCATGGAATTAGGTTGAGCACTTTTATCTTTTATCTGTAACCAGTTGGTCTGTATTAACCAATTTTTTTGTTTATATACCGATTGGTAATTCCGTTTATTCTATTTTAATTGAAGCATTACGTGTCAATCGAGTCAGCGATAAATTTAATCGGATAAAACCGTGCGAAATCGGTACGTGATTGTTTGCATTCATCATTCATCAACCGTCTCCTCAATCAGCTCATTTTAATTAGAACCCAATTATACCGAAACGTGATTGTATGACTTGGTTTGTCAACCTTGAGTTCAAACTAAGTGAGTTCTGTTTTAATAAAAGCATAAAACGGGCGACGTTTACTTCCATCCGACGCCCTTCAAAATGCATAACATTGATAGATTATCGGCATTTTAAAGAAGACAACGCGCATACGTGTAAACACATATTTTATACAAATTAAACGTAGTCCAGGAATTTTTTCGTTTACAGTTATAGCTAGTTTATAGGCTCTGTGCCTGATAACTAAGCAACGAACCTATGAAGTACCCGTTTACCTTCGAATCTATCCTTTATTTTGTTGTCTTGGGCTGGATTCACAATTTTGTTGCGTCACCGATTTCACGTTCCCGGGTTAGGTAGGGTTAGGGTTAGAGAAAAGTTAGATAAGATTAGATTAGGTGGGGTTATTTAGGATACGGATTAAGTTACATATTCATGATTCAATTACTGATGAACTACACTTCTTTCGTACAGCGGAGAAAATGTGCAACTGCAAAAACTTTTTTTCCTAGTTTTTCTTTAACCGTATATCATAATTCTTCAATATTAAACGTAGTAACCGACTTAAACAGCAACAAGAATGAGAAGTTTGAATATTAAGCATCCCCCTAAAAAAATTTCTTGTGATTATGAGCCATAATGAGCCACAGCATTCTCGCTAAAATATTACATTCGCAATGGCCCAAGGTATTCAATATCGCTCGGGGTGATTGGAGGAAAAGACACTTTATTCAAGCTAATAAATTGTCTTAATACTGTCATTCACGCTACCCCAGAGTAGTCTATATTCCTCAGTGTAATTGAGGGTATGCTCATCCATTCACGCTAATAAATTACATTCTCACAACTGACTTGTTTCACACTTCTCCAGGGTGCTCAATATGGAGACAAAACTTCTTAATTTATTCTAATCAATTACATCCACACTACCTACTAGGGTACTCGACATTCCTCAAGGTGATTGAGGATATGTTTCTCCATTCACGCTATTACATTCGTGCATCCAACTTAATTCACACAACAACAGATTACTTGGTCGTACTCGGAGTAATCGGATATAAGCCCTTCCATTTCACACTGCCTCAGGGAACTCAATATTGTTCGGGGTGTTTGGAGAAAAAGACGGTTTATTCATGCTAATAAATTACATTTACGCAACAGACTGATTTCACACTCCCACATTGACGATAATAAATTACATTCCCACTACGCCAGACATACATACACACCCAACTTCGTTCACACAACAACAGAGTACTCGATTTCTTCGGGGTATAAGACCCTCCATTCTCGGTAATAAATTACATTCATATTGCCTCAGGTTACTCAGTATTGCTCGGGGTGATTGTGGAATAGCCCCTTTATTCACAAATAAATTTCTTAATAAATTACATTCGCATAACAGACTTATTTCACACAGCTCTGGGTACTCGATATACCTCGGTGCCTCTACTTACAAACTAATAAATTATTGTACATTCAAAAATCGATAGTCTAGGGCAGATGTCTGTCGTCGTAATGTATTTTTAATAGGTTATTTCAACTGCGAGGCTACATGAACGCTCGGGGTGCCAGTGTTTTTGAAAAAAAAAAAAAAAACGATTTGTAAGAATGTCGGGTTTGAATCCAGCGGCCCTGAATTAGAACCCGGGTCCTTTACCTTACAGTGATGGAGCGCCACGTCAACGCCTAAAACGTTGCAGCCACCTACTCTCCGATGAATATATTTATTACTGTGAATGTAGCGGCTTCTTCCATAATCAACCTGGGCAGTATCGAATATTTTGAGGTAGTCTAGAAGAAGTCTGATATCTGAATGTAATTTATGAGCGGAATGAAATGTAGAAATTCACACTCAATTGTTCGCTCTGCATTGTCAATTTCTTTATACAACGTTCGCCGGCAATGTCTCCCTGGTTTCCCTTCCAGACGCGACATCCGCACTCCAGGAAACGATTTCATTTTTTGACTTTCTATCATTTTGACGTGTTTTATTTTGTCCCGTCGCGGCTAACTTTACTTTCTTATCTGCTTCTTTCACTCCCGGTTATACCTAAGAGCCTTGGAACCCACAGTCGTCCAACTAGCATCAATCCCTAAGATCGATTTATCAAATGAATTGGAGCTCATTACAATAGAATTTTGCTGCACCAAGATTTTTAAGCCTGTGAAAAACGTAAAAAATAAGCTGAGAATCATGCGTTTTTGCAGAATTTTTGTCAGCAGTTAAATCATTTCTAAATATACAGGCCACTTTATTCTCGCTGTTTTTTCCACTATTGTCTGTATAACATTTTTAATTGTCCTTAGTGTCTTTGTGCTGAATATTAATTAATATTGTTTAGCTGTATGTTATTTTGCTTTAAAAATGATTAATTTAGGCTAGATGATCTACTTCGTAAAAATTTCCTTGCTCGAATATATTTATTTAGTTATAGTGTATTTACTCGCGAATTTTTATAGGGTGGTCAGCTCATCCTGAAAAAAACAAAAAATTCGGTGACTACATCTAAGGTGGAGTAGACTGCTGTGAACCTCACGGTTTTATCGCACTCCGTTTAACAGTTTCGATTTTTTTTAGGTTTTTTTAAAAGAAAAACACGTTGAATTTTCTCCAATCTTAACTTTTCCCAAATTTTGACCACATTTTTAGATTTATCAAAAAGATTCCTTTCAGATTAGTACACTTTTGTTCTAAAACTTGTCAGTCTACTTACAAAATAACTGCACAAACATCATGAAATTTGCAAAATTGTCATTTGGGATCAACGTCTTCAAAACGTAGGTAGTTCCTTACATTTCATTTTAAAAATGTCAAACCATCTGAAAACTTTAAAAATTGTACCAGCTTTGCAACGGTGGTGCAATTACAGGTTTCGAAGACATATCGATTATTTTGATTGTTTGATGGGCAATTTCATTTGGAAGTTGGGAAAACGTGGTCCGGGACGAATACACGGGGAATTAAATGCATGGTACAAGAGTTGATCGCGGGATTGTAAATTAGTAATTAACAAATAAATTCTGAATTCATTTATTAGTAAAAAACAAAGTTTATTCTTCAGAATAAAAACCCGATCAACTCTTGTACCATACACGTAATTTCCCAGTCAACCATTTTTCCTTTCTTTTTCGTCCTTTTCTTTGTCTAGTTTTATTTTCATTTATAGCCCAAATGCCAAAAAGTGGAACGCGCGAGGATGATCAAACTTGTGGCAAATCTTCTAAAACTCCTCCAGACAATTAAATTCTAACACTATTTAACTACATTCAATGCCATAACTTTTTTTTTTGTTTGGGTGAAAACATTCAATATTTGTTTAGTCGCGTCAATTGGAATTTGCCATTGAGGAAAGTCGCCTAAATATCGCCATGATTCAAATCAATACAGTTCTCGAGATTAGCGTTTGTCAGGTGGAAGATTAGATAATGCTAGTATGAGTCTTGCCTTTTGATGAGGAAACATCTTCATTGATTTGAAAAAATAAAATAAAAATATGCTCATTTCTTTACAGCCGGTTTGGAAATCTCTATGTCAGGTATTGATTGCCTCAGTATTATTGATTTATTATAAACATTATAAAACCATTAAATAACACATTTCTGTCATCTGACTCAATTGAAGGTCAAATCTTTATTTTAGTGAATTGCTTATCACAGTGAAGATTAACCTCAATTTTAAAATTAATACTTGTTAAAATTAAGTATCTAGTGGGAAAGTTTAAACATACTTAAACCGGTCTAAACCAGTAAGGCAATCACATCAAAAGAGGTGCAGAAAGGGGCACCATGGACATTGCTTAGCATTATAAGAAATAGCGCACTTTCCAAGGTATGGCTACAATTTTTAGAGGTTCCACAATAGATCTATATAGGTTGCAGTAGAGTAAAGGATTTTTAAAATTCTTACTCAACCCCCCCCCCAACCTTAAAAAACCTCGATAATAATTATGTGATTCATTTAGTAGACAATCTTTACCAAAACACAGTAGACGTCATGCAACCGTTAACTTAAAAAACAGCTGAAATAAATAGTATTTTATTTTATTAACTAGATTAATTATTCCATGATTACGATTGATGTTATGCGAGAAATGCATCTTGAAACACCATTAATTTCCAAATCTTTTTTTTTTGTTTTCATATATTTTGATTTAAAGTTTTAAATAATAGGCAAATAAAACCATATTATTAATAGACGAGTTTGAATTTTTCATAATTTTAATATTAACTATAAATATTGTTGTAGGTGCCATTAATACTAAAAGTATATTAAAGTATAAAGAAGACACAAAGCTTTATTGGGAAAATAAAATGTCTACCGAAATGAAAGACAAAGCGGGGACCAAGGTGGCTGTAAAAAAGTTAGAACCCAAAACTGAGAGCCTTATTGAAAAAGAGATCAGAATTCAGAAGGAAAAGGAAAAGGCTTTGGAACAAGAGAGGAAAAATGCGATCATGCTCATGGAAACAAAATCAGATACTTCACTCAAAGGAGTTGTAAATTCAAATGGTGTCGATAGGTAAGTTAATAATGCTTCAGTTTAACATGGATTCAACATTTGATATACGAATATTTCAAGTTGTTCCGTACTTCATCACCTTTTTTACTTTATGTTTAGGGTTTGCAAGAAAAAGAATCATGATTTAAATGGAAACATGACGATACCAGCTGGTGCTATGGTGCTCAATCCAACTAGTAACAAGGTGAACATAGTAGTGACATTCTATTTTTTTTAAATTAACAAACTAATAGTACTACTCTGTTGTAGCTTTTGATTGTTTTCATGTGCGCATGATTATACTCAAACTCAGTAACCTCAAATTTTCAGCATAACCCTCTCCATATTAAATCACTATTCGCTCACTTGTGATTGGCAGTCAAAGGCTATGAATTTCCAGCTATTTTGATGTCGGTTCAGTTGTTAGACAGGGTTGTAGCATGAGCCCATTATTGTTCTCTCTCTTTTCTGATATCTCCCCAAATATAATTTCCATTCATTTTTAAAGTTAATTACGAGATCCGTGAAGAATGCTTTCGATTTCTATGAAATAGTAATTTTATTTGTTTCGTTTATTTTAATAATTACTGCTCATTCTCCAGCAAACGGTTGTAAACCATAGCCTTTTGCTGCTTTTTTTAATATTACTGTTATATTGGAAAATATTATTTTTATATGTTCTTTGAATATGGGTAATAATAAATGTTTCTAAAATATTTAACAAAATTTGCAATGCTGCTTAAGGGTGATAAGTTTTGTTATGATACTGTATTACTTTTTGAATAAACATAAAATTTATTTATTGATCATTTTGAAGGCAAGGGCATGACAATTATTGTTGTTTCTATTAGTTGTGGTCAATTAATAATCAAATTAGTCTGTAAACATTCAGATTTGTCATATAAAAATTAGACTTTTGGCATTCTCAGTTGACACATGAACACTTTTCAACCCAAGTTTTGCGTTTGTTTGCATGCTCGAGAAACTTAAAAATGTTTCAACTACTCAGGTACTTTTTTGACTATAGCTAGGCTAACAGGCTTGAGGGCCGCGAAGGTGTTCTTTTGTTTGACTAGTACATTGAGAGTCGATGGCAAAGAGTGGCGGAAAAGAAATTTTAATCGTTCCCTCGCACATTCAAAAAGGTGACAATGTACAGTGTGTTGGTCACTGTCATTGACTCATCAGTCTGGACACAGAGGACTGACTGTTGGCTCTATAATACAAGTGAAGGTTAGCCTTGAAATTTACGTGGATTGTCAGCATCTGGGTGAAACCACAATGCTCTGATTTGATTTGCAATACTGGATAGAAACTTGTGGATTAGTCTTCCCTTTTCTTTGACAAGTTGCTCAATCCTGCTATATTTTTTAAAAATCCAAGCAGTAAAAAAGTCCCGGATCTTGTTTATAGGGACATCTTGTAACCAATCCATCTCACACATCCAAGTTTGCCAATGTTGGCTGCTTTTAGCTGTCAGATTGCAATTATACTTGGAAGACAATGTTAATTGGAGGAGCGAAGCCTAGAACTTGGGGGGCATTAGTAAGGGCTGTTCTATAAGCTTTTATCATTCTCAGGAGCACTACTCTTTGACTCTGGTTGTGTCCTCTGGTTGAGGAAGTTGCAACTCGTGCTTTGCAATTTTGTCCTTGAGGCTGCTCCTCGTTAAGTGGCATGCTTTTGTAAATGTTGGAGAGCACTTTGGACTCAGTTCCCATTTAGATTTCGCGAGCGAGCTCAATTTTGAGGAGATGCATCTTGTCATTTCTCTGGATCTTTACATTTCTTTAAATGCTATGCCTAAATACTTTACCTTTTCGTTGAGCTTGATTCTTTTCTCTTGGATCTTAATAATGGAACTTCCATTTAATTTGTATCTTAGCATCGGTGATTGGCATTTGTTAGGAGCAATTTTTAATGTGAAATATATTTGATAGAAACAGGGATGTGGTTCCATGAATGTTGTATTTACAAACTATGCCGAGCTTTCGGTGATTTCTTTCACCTTTCTCAGTCAATATTTAAATATTATTTTCTTTTATCAACATATATTGTTGGGTATTCAGTACCTCGTCCGTTTGTGGGAGGTAATCATTACTCCAAATGCGTTGAGTAATAACATGCAAAACGAAATGCTATCTAATATAATTAACAAATATATTATAATAAAAAAACGGGGGCCGCGGTAGCCGAGTGGTTAAGGCGTCAGAGTCTCGGCTAGTAGACCCCGCGGTCGTGGGTTCGATCCCCACCGTCGCCTCTGGAATTTTTCTGACGCCTAAGGGGACCGGTGGCCGCAATTAAAAGAAATTGACACGGCACTCATCAATGGAAGGGGCGGGACCCTATCTCAGCGACCCTGAACCTGGTCCCAACCCCCTTCAAAAATGAGTTTCTTCGATGAATTTAGAAACTGAACTTCAATGAATTTAGAAAAGAAAGAAAAAACTAAGTTAAAAATGAAGATACAAAAAATTGATTAAAATTAAACTAAAATTTCACTTGTGAGTACTCTTGATGTATAGATGCGATGTGGCGTTGCGGTTGTGCGGGCCCACTTTGCTGCGGTGCGGAAGATGTCATGCGTGCGGTCGTTGTGAATCAAGACGTAGAACACAACTGATTGTAGTGCGGTGGACGAATAATAATAACAACGTCCGTATTGTTGACCAGAACTTAAACTATCGAATTCACAATACAAAATAACTTATACAAAATGTTACTTCCTGAAACATCTAAATTTAAAGAAACAGAGCGTATGCCACTTCTTGGCGGTTGAGACGCGACTCATCCAATTGATTGGACTTAACAAAAAGGAAGTGGCGTTTCCATGGTAATGAAAAATATAGAACAAATCACCGTGGCAACGGCGAAATGTAAATACTGGTGCTCATGGCAACCGAAAGCGTAAAATTTGGTTCCCATAGCAACGGGAGGCGTAAACATTCGTTCCTCGTGGCAACGAGACCAAACAAAATCTAACTTAAATTAAAACAAAAATACAATTTAAATTCAGGCGTAACAAATTTTTTGTTTATTTTTATCATCTTTTATTTTTTACTAATATAATGTTGTTGTTTTTAAAATAAATAAATAGCACTTTCTACAAATTAATATCACATAAAAATCAAACTGTAATGTAAACAAAGAGGGCTAGCCAAAAGTAAGAAATGATAACAAAAGAGAAAAACGTTTTATACATATTGATAAAATAATGCTTAAATATTGATTGAGAGTCATGCCCTAAGGAAGGTGAAATAAACACCGAAAGCTTGGCTTATCGGCACAATTACACCACATGACCGATCCAACCAAACGATGTAGAGATCAATTTTTAGTTTGCAAGAGTTTTTTATCACTGTCACCACTGCTTTTTGATTTTTTTCCCCCCAACCTCTTTCTTTGTATCAGCCTCTGTGTTGGCAACAAGATTAGAGTGTGTGTGCATGTGCGTGTGTGTGTGTGTACGTGTAGTTATTTATAAATGTACTTCATCGCCCTAGTCGAGTTAATTGTATGTAAATAAAAAAAAATGTATTTACGAGAGGGAGATAGTGTTTAGGGAAAAACTGCATGTGTACGAGATTGAAATGACCTTGTCCCATGTAGTCAAATTTTGGCAGTGGTTAACATATGTCCATATCAGGATGTAACTTTTAAGAATAATACTAAGGAGTGTCAGTGGCCATAACGGTTTAAGAGTGGACGTGGCGCTAATCTCTGTAAGGTAAAAGTCCCGGGTTCGAATCCTGTTTTAATATACAATAACTCATTAATAAATGAACTTTCAATCCATAAAATTAAAATAATCCATGAAATTTAAAACGAAGAAAAACAATATTTTTAAACAAAAAGTGATTAAATTTTTACAGACTACACAAACTTATGATTCTACAAAGGAGTTCGCCTTAAACAAGAAGTTTTCTTCTATGAGTAGCCTTTACACAAATGGGAACGATTATCCATCCTATAATGGGATGAAATATATGGCTACAACATCATCAACACCATTTGGTTTTGGAAATAAAAAACAATTGTTTGGGTTTAAAACACAAAAAGGGTTGATGCAGAAATTCATAGAGACCCATTCAAAGAAAACCGTAGCCCCAGTAGCTACACCACCACCTGTACAACCTATAAGGCCAAAATTGTCTTTTTCGGTATGTGCATTAATTTGAATGAATTCAAAATTTTTGAAGTACAACAAAATAGCATGTATTATTTTTTTATTCAATGTTTCCTTTTCTTAGCAATATTCCAAGCATGTTGTAACACCACCAAATAGTCCTATTTTGATAGATGCAGTTTGGAAGGCTCTACAGCCACTTCAGACTTACTTTCCTTACCTACCACACTCCTTGTTCCTTAACAATTATTGGGAAAAAGAAATACAAATACATTGAGTAACTCTAATTATCAAGCCACTATTATCATCCATATTTCACACTACACTTTATTTTCCATTATATAATATGACATTATCTAATACTAGAAACGTTTATTAAAGGATTTTGAGCCTGCTCAGTCACACAACCACCCCAATTGGACAAAACGGCCTGGCTACATCTCTACTGAAGATAAAATTCAAAAAGAGATGGAAGAGATGAGGTTAAGAGAAAACGAATTAAAGTAAGTTTAACATTAACAAAATAATAAATAATTTATTCAGTTGATTTAAATTTAATTAATGTTACACAATATTACCTACAACAAATCCTAATCTCAATCGCAAGTAAATTATCACTAATGGCCAGGCCACAACAATAATCCTAGGTAAGTCTCAGGGACTAAAAAATAATAAATAAAAAATAAAATAAAATAAAAAATAAATAAAAAAATGGCAACGTAATAAAATCTGAAGATATTCCATGGCTCATTGATCTGGTGAAGTAAATCTTAACAAAAGCAAGCTACCAATACATTACAGGGCATACAAAGACTGGCTATGCATCACAGGGGCAATAAAAACAAACCCGTTAGCATAGAAACATTATTAAACCTATTTCTATTAGGCAAAGCTCAAGATTCTGAAAACAATGAAACCATTTAGGGCAAATGACAATAATAAATACAATCTGACACCACAAATGGGGGCTGGTCATATATATAATCCACCTTTACAACATTCAAAAAAGCGATTATTATTCAGAGATCGTGAGATGCAGTCTGGAACGATCTCCAAATAATCACCACATATCCTATATTTTAACTGACTACAAAGGAGAGGAAGAAATCATCAAATCAAACGCAATAGGTATACAGATGGCTGCAAAACCAGGAAATGGATAAGGAATATTCTCTACAAGACCAAAGGAAAGCTTCCAAACTCATTGGAGAAGTACAATTCAGTCCTTCAGCTGAAGTGCTTCTACCATTGAAAATCTTAAAAGAGGTTACACTGATGAAACAGTCCTCGTAAAATCAGACAGCCATGGAGATCTGAAAGCATTAGCAAGTAAAAAGGACATATCCAAAATAATACGAGAATGCATCCAAAATTTTCAAAGTGTGAAAACATAACCTTACAATAACTTGAGGGCCAGGACATAAAAGAATTTGGAACATGCTGAATAAATTTGCCACAGGAGGATCTATATGAACATATACATAACTAGAATGTGGAGAAGTGGACAAACTTCCGAGAAACATATTAAAAGAACTCTCATCAAAACAGGAAAACTCACACAGCTAAACAGGATAAAGCTCAGGGGATTGATAAAGCTACTAGTCACTGGCATTGGTATATTCAATGATGAGCAGGTTATGCAATGACAATGGGCGAAACTGGCAGCCCATCTTTGAATGTGAAGTAACCCCCCAATGTACAGACACGTTTTCACAAGGACAAACATTGTATTATATTAAACCCGTGAAGGTATGTCATGTTCTTTCCATGACCTGTTATCTTATAGGTGATATTAATTCATACGAAACTTGTGATGCACGGCTGGGAAGAAGTCTTTAGTATGATCTCCTTTTGAGAAGAAGTTCTCATTTTAACTGAAGTATGGCTCAGTTTGCTTTTTTAAACCTGCTGGGTAGGCTGTGTGGATGTCCTCATCCAGAGATGCTGAAAAGCCTCATAAGGGCCGCCCTTGTAAAAAGATTACATCCTGAAAATAGCTTGCATGCTAGGATTAAAAAAAATTGGGTAATGAATAAGCAAACCAAAAGAGGATCTGCCAGACCATTTATAAGCTCAGAATCTATAGAACAAACATGTCTCCTCCATTTCCAGAAATGGGTGCTTCCCAGAAGTGCCAGAAACAGTAAAGAACCCACACCAAAATTGGCAAGCAGTTAGGCAATATACAGGGCAAAATTGCGGGTAGTGATAAGGCTACTAGACACTAGCATTTTTAAAATCACCAAACATGGGTATAGTCAACAATACCCCATTTGTAGGTTATGGAATGACAATGGAAGAAAAACACCAACCCATATTCACTTAGAACGCGAAGCAGAGCTGGAAAAATTGTAACTATGATGGTTTTAAAAAAGGCTCAGTGTTTGCAAAAATACCCCCCCCCCCTTAGCATTCTCATCCTCATATTTTTTATGTATTAAGTGCAATAACTTTAACACTGTCCTTTTAATTTTGTTTTTGATTTATTTAGGACAGAAAGAGCAAAATTAATTCGTTGTTCCCAGCCCAACCTTGTGACACTAGGTGCAGACAAAGAATCTGACACAGACAGTGGAAACGAATCAATGGGACAGCTACGATCTGTATCAAGTAATCCAAATTTGCTTGATGAAAAGGTAATTTTATAAATGGTATATTAACTGGTTTTATTTTTGTCTGTCTATTTCATGTAGCCCAATTTTGGCTTCTTGCATGTTCAACTGATATATATGTTATTTTGTCAGCTGTCCTTTGATAAAGCAAATCAGTCAGTTAGCAGGCAGAAACGGTGAGGCTAGAGGTATTCCAAAATTATTGGAAACCCACATTAACCAACAAATAGCTCAAGTTTGGTTGGAATGGTGAAATGGATAAACATTCAAAAACCCAAACATGTTTTAATAAATACGTTGTATTAATTGTATTACTCCATAGTCAAAATTTATAAATTTTGGACATTTGGTGATCCAAAATAAACTGGATTTTTAAGAATATATTGTTTTAGGAATGAATGTAAATTAAACATATTAAAGAATATATTTTAATTTGCAGCCTATACATATTAGTATACAGTACAAATATGATCACAAAGCATTTTTTCACATGGCCACAGCACTAGCACTAATATCAGCAATACACCTGGAGAAGACCTGGCATGAGATACCAGCACTGGCAACACACATACCTGGCACTCACTGCGGTTCAGGGGCAAGGCGGTTTAGAGACCATCGTTGATTAAGGGAACGTGGCAGTTCTCAGAATGGGAATGTGTGCAGTTCGAACAGTAGGGTTAAGATGGATAGATAGGTTGGTGAGAAGCTTTTGAATGGATCAGTTTGTGGACAAAAAGAATGTTGAGATTGTTGTGGATACTGAAGCTATTGAAGTAGTAAGGAGCTTTGACTATTTGCCTGAGGACTTTTGATTGAATGCGCTGATTGGCTTAGCAGAACCCCACAGTATGTTGGTATTTCCAAAGTGGTAGTAATAAAGTTTAGTATAAGGTTAGTTTAATGTTGATAGTCGACAAGGATTTCAGTCCTAAAAGTCTTTGAAGTTGTCTAAATCTTCTGTTAAGTTGTCCTTAAGTTGTGGAGATTCCCCATCAGTTTGTCTAGAAGTAGTCTGAATTTTAAAGTATTTGATTTGAATGGAATCTCTTTGTTGTTGATGTACAATGGGTACATTTTTCTTCATTCAATCTTGTCCTTCATTTTTTGCACCATCCATTGATGAGCTCAAGGCGTTCTTGGATATTGAATATTGGCGCTCGTTTGGTTAGGATTTGAGTTAGAGGACAAAATTGCAGTGTCGTCTCTGTCGTAGTAAACGGTGTAGATTGTAGTGATGGTATTGGGGTGTATAGGAAGGCCAGTAGTATAAATGATATAAAGGATGGGACCAAGAATGCTCCCTTGTTGGATACCGGCATGTATGAGTCTGATTTCCGAGAAATCATTGCTGCCCATCACTCTGAAGCAGTGGTCCGATAGACCGGATTTCAGGATAAGGCAATAAGGGATGAGTAGAAGGAGAGAAGCATGCCCGGATGTCAGACCCCCGTCAGACTATAAAAAGTCTGTTTCATGTAGGAATGCACCAAACAGTACTTTAGACGAAGTTTTTTATTAATTGGTTTTAATAACATTAAATTTGTAATAAAAATTGTTTCCTTGATTGGTGATAAATCTGCAAAAACACCAGCACCCTGAGGGTTCATATAACCTCATAATTTAAATAGCCTTGTTTAAAAAAATTAAATTAAATTTATTGTTTTAACAGATTTTTGTAAAGTGTATTTCTATTGTTGCAGGAATGTGAACCTTTTACATCCCCCATACAAAAAAAGAGAAACTCTTTATTCGAAGTTTGGGAGAAAAGAGTCCGTAACCAGAATGATTGAGTGAAACTATATGGTAAAATTTATTGAATGTTTTGCAATAAAATTGTAAATAAAAATATTTAGCCTATTATATTATATTTTGTTTAGCAACACTGGTACATGGACACAAGAATGGAGAAAAGATAAACAAATAACATGAGCCAGCCTTGTGAAAATATCATTAATTGTAAACGTTGTAATACACTAAAAGAAAAGAAAAGTTGAGGGGGAAAATAATAAACAGGATAATAACATATGAAAGTGAATATAATCTCACAACTTTACCACTGCACATCAGGATCTCATCTAACTTCATTGCTTTATGAGTTAAATATAACTCCCAATCAAAATATTGTTACTTGATGTTAAATAAATGGCTATATTTAGAATTGGATATGCGCTGTAATTTGAAAATATACTAAAATATACATCAACTATGATTGTTTATTTCATAATTAATGTACAATTTGTACATATTTATAAATCTTAATTCACTACTACTTTCTGTGATTTAATATTTCATAATGAATGTTATTAAACATAAAATAAATATTAATTACTGTGTGCTTGCAAATGTAAGAGTTTTATGTGTGTGTGCATGTTTGAATGTGTTTTTTTTAAATATATCAAAATGTATCCAGTTACATCCATATTAATACTGAAAATTAGGAAATTTGTTTTTAATTAACATCGAACAGCTTGTTACGAAAATTATATGAAACGCTTATATCCATTCTTGCTTGTTATAATATGATAAAATTGAATTATACATGTTCTTTTTTTGTGTTAATCTTATTTATTTAGTTTGAAATTCCCAGAAAATTGATTGTGATTTATAATTAAAAAAATTATATCAACAAAATGTTTTATTGTCACTTCAAAAAACCCTTGACATGCTTTAATTTGTTTATCCTTGCATTAAATTTATTGTGAGATTTGAGAGTGTATTGGAAATAAATGAATTACTCAACTCTTAATTGCTGGTGAACTTTATATTTTGCTTAGCAGAATAAACCTTGAAAATCTGTTTACTTGAAGTCCTTCCTCTGTTCACATAAGAACTGAAATAAGTCTTTTATTTTTAAATAATCCATGTAAAATGTTCACCTGACAAGAAGATACTCTTATTCTAATTAAGGAATATGTTAATGCAAATTGTGACCCAGCCAGTGAGAGCAAAAATTGCCTGTAATAGATGAAAACGCCTTTGCGGGAAAAGTGGAAAAGTTGTGGACAAAATCCAAATATGTCCTTATGGCTGTGCACAGTGGTTGTTAACCCTATGTGAGTCTATGAACCAGTGATTTGGTGGACGAAAACATTACAGCTAATCCCCAGAGACTAGAGCGCCTGAGTGCAGTTTGTCCACCACTGTTGGAAAGGAAGTCCTTGAATCTACCACCACTGCATATCTTTATGCAGGGAGAGGCTGGAGCCACAATTCATAGGCTTTTCGACATGGACAGTATAAATGGTCTACATACATTAAGGAGCAATTAAAACATTGGGAGCAGCTTCAGGCAGACAGCATTCTGGGGATGCCATAACTCCTAAATTCAGATTTGATAACAACCAGTTAATGCCAACCTTATTTTGTACACAGAAGACTCTGAAATGAGTATTCAGGAGCTGATATTTATGGAAATAAACTAGAGCCTAGAGCTAGAATTCAAACAAGCCTTGGGCAATTGGCTGTGGCTATTGGACATCACTCTCCATTCAATGGGAATGTGGCCCATAACATAGGTATATGAAAAAGCATATCACAGGACCATGTTCCAGCCAAACTGCAGAACTGCTCAATATAGTACATGCTAGGACTTACAGTAAATTATAGTAGAACTGGACACCAGATACTTTGGAGGCATATGCTTTTGCCATGGAGAAGAAGAGACAGCAGAACATGTCCTCAGCTGGTGCAAAGAGTTGGCTGAGATTCCTCCTCCTGGGAGAGGAAAATTCCAGGCCTGAAGGAGTCTTAAAAATGATTTGGGATCTGGTAAAAAAGCCTTAAACTTAAAAAGGTCCAAAGATTGACATACTCAATAAAAGTCACAGTGCGCAGATATAAAGAGGCCAGCTCCTCAATCTTAATCTTATAAATCAGCTAAATTCAAGTTAATAAATTTCAAATTTTAACAGAATAAGAATCTTGTTAGAGTTTCTTCAGATTGAGTTTGAGACTGAGATAACACAGTTTCAAAATAAGGCGTTATTTATTGCATGTCAGAGAAAGTTGTCTACAATGAATCCAGTGGGTTATAAGTATATTTTAGAAAAATTGTGAAGTAATAATCTAATTTTACATTAATCTCTAAATCAATCCCACTTTTACATAAGGGTAATGGAACCTAACTCTGAAAGAGTCTTAATGCAGTCCCAATCTGGATCTTGACTTTACTACCAAAGAGGAAGTTGCCTTTAATATCACCTGGATGTTGAATGGATGGCTTTTCTTCTTTGGTTACACCAAGCCTTTTCATCCCTTGG
The DNA here is from genome assembly GCA_039619505.1 of Cimex hemipterus. NCBI lineage: Eukaryota > Metazoa > Arthropoda > Insecta > Hemiptera > Cimicidae > Cimex > Cimex hemipterus. The sequence continues at coordinate 1,985,821 of CM077101.1, read as the reverse complement.
GCATAGGGTTCAATAGTTACAGTCTCCGCCTGAAAGAAGTGACATATTGCCTGAGGACATATCGACAAATCTTTTGTAAAGATTGTATTGCATAGAGCAACACATCATACAATGGAGGAGCAAAAACATTGTAAACTTTTATTTTAAACAAATTAATAAGAAAATTATTTGTAGTCCTATATCACCGTTTAACCTAATTGTCTAACCTCTATCTTTTTCAAACCAACTTGCTTAACATGGGGTAAAATGTATTTATTTGTAATGGCTCATTGAATCTGTCACATACATGGGGAGTTTATTGAAAGAATAAATGCTCATCTAAGAATCATGTTTGGCCTTGCAAGGAGAGCATCGTCGTTGACTATTTTAGTGACTGGGGGTTTTGGTGGCTCTGACAAGGGCTGGTATTTTTGGGGATGAAGAGCCAATGGTTGAGGGCGGGACTGTGTAAACTGCTGGTCGAGTTTTGGGTCATGTTCATATAGTGAGTCATATATATATATATATATATATATATATACAGTGAGTCGGTCGATTCGACAGCAGAAGAAGGGATTCAGACAGCAGGTGGACGGTAGCCAAGTGAGCTGTGAAGAAGGTGAGAGTGTGGCTGATGCTGCGAGTGACCTTATGGTTGTGCTGGTGACTTGCTCGAATAGTGAGTGTTGAGATCTTTTCGAGGAAACGAGTATGAAGTCACTGCACACTGGACAGCGGGCAGTGCCCTGCTTTATGTAAGGAATTGCTCCATGGTCCACGCAGATTGGAGGGCGAGGCCATATCCGAATTGGTGGTGACATCCAAGCAGGTATCATTGTAACTGTGGGTGGTCACCACAACTATCATTGTCTTACATTTTTAAAAAATCCTTTCAACTTATGGCCTGATATATTTTGCTCTCTTCTTTTCCATAACTTGGATTTAACACAATGGACAAAATTATGGCTACGCTATTGTATGTTTCTATGTGTGCTCTCTTTGCTGCTAGTTGTTCAATACCCAATGACTAGGTTTTTTAACAAATGTTTCTACTATTTTCATAGAGCTGAAGGGCAAATGGTGAACCGGAATGGTGAAAAACCAAAATGCATTCTAGAAAGTTAAAAAACCCTAGAGTGTAGACGGAGCAAGTGTTACTTCAACATCTGCTCACTGATTAGCAGATTACGACATGTCAACATTAAGCTTTAAAGCTATTATGGTTCTGTGCTGTTAATTCTGGCCACAGAATTTCTAATTCTACCCTGGGATTTTGATAGTCTGGGAAGACTGGTCTACATACTGCCATTTAGAAATAACAGTTTTTAATGTTCACAGACTGTTCCCAGATTTCACAATTTTTAAGAAAGTTCTGTCAAAGACCAATGTCAATCAGTCATAGGGCTCAGCTGCTACCTACAGCTAGCTACATCTGAGCTTGGAGTTGTGCAGAGCACAGCTTGTGTTATTCATTTTGAAATGCTAAAACCATTTGAAAAACCCTAACGCTGTTTAGATGTTTTCAAATAAAAGAGGAGTATTTTTATCTTTATCAGAAATTACCATATGCTTAGCCTAAAGTATGGTTTGTTCTACACGAGCGGTAAATCTTGTAAAACTTAATTAGGGAAGTGCACTTAATACATATCATTGTGTTACCCCGTTTCTTGGTGCGACATATTGGGTGGTCATGGAGTCTCAGCGTTTTACTCGAAAGTTCCTACGCCAAAAAAAGTTTTTTGTGAATACAAGAAGAAGTCCGTTCAGTTCATCTCACTATCCAAGTTCTCTCACTCTTTCTCTTTTTCCTCATTATTTCTCTCTCTTTCTATGCTATTTCTCAAGCACTCTCTCTCTCTCTCTCTCTCTCTCCAAGAAAACATTCGCACCTTATGTTGTGCATAATCGTAAAGGTGCGTTCACATGGGAAAGGAACTCGCAGCAGAGCCCAGAGAGCAACTCTCCACGGCAACTCTCGCTTCAGATCGTTTACACACACGCAATTGGTCAGTTCTGAGAGATAATTTTAGACAAGATGTCTTCAACACGAAACAGAGAAGTAGCAGCAGCTTTATTTGTTTTGTGCTTATCGAAAAAAAACCCTATTCAAAAACAGCTAAGTGGGTCAAATCATGGATAGAAAGGAATATCGTTTAGGCACGTACCACGCTTTAGCACGGGAATTGGAACTTGAAGACACTCAGCAATTTAGGAATTTTTGTAGATCTTCAAGTATTGAAGTTGAATTGCTGGTAGAATTATAGGGAGGAGGGAGCCCATAATTTTTAAAAAACCCACTGCTATGAGAGAAGCGATTCTATTCGTGAGCGTTTTATATTGCCTAACGATTTTTTGAAACAGGTAAACATTGAAATTTATTAATTTTAATTAAATGCAAGATTTTCTCAACAAGTAAATATTTGAAATGCAACATTTTAGTAATATATTCTTTTAATTTAATTATTTAATTTTTAAATATTTTTTAATGTGTTTCTTTTTCTAAACTTTCTCATTTTTGACCGTTCCTCACGACTTCAACAAATATTTTTTTAAATTTATTTTTTGCTTCACAAATATTATAAATATTTAAAATGTATTAAAAAAAATACAAAGAAATTAAATGAAACAGTGAAATGAATATTGGATTGTCTGCCAGCAGTTTGTAGAGATAAAACTTAATGACGAAAAATAGAGTCATGTTTTTATATATTCACTTCCAGTTTTGCTCTTTTTATTTTTAATTTTTTTAAGCTCCTGAGAAACCTGTAATTAAAAATATTTTAAAAGGGATTGATAATGTTGTACTGTTTACTAAAAATGTAAATTTGTTTGTGAAATGAATTTAACTAGTTTCTTAAATTGTGTAGTTTCTTACTAATTTCAGGGGGCCGGACAATTGAGGTCTGTCGCTAATTTCTCCATCATAAGGGTTTTAAAATCTATTTTTTAAATCTGAGTTCTTGAAGTCCCAAAGGGCTGTATTCAATTCGTTTGGCTCAAAAAGCTTGCTAATATCCTCGTGGGTCCATTGTTCATTGGATTTGGCCATGAGACATACTCAGCAAATTCAAATTTTGTTGAAATGATTGAGAGTACTCTCTGAGGCGTGGGGAAAACGTTTCCACGAGCGAGGAAGATACAACATTGCACTCTCAGAGGCCCACACTTGCAAGTTTTACTCTCGAGAATATATCTTCTTCCCCTCACGAGTGTAAAAAATTCTCACGTGAAAAAAACGCATGTTAGGAGAGAATAGTATCGTCCTAAATACATTGTTCATATTAAATAAAAATAATAAAATATATATGTAAAATGATAGTGGAGTTGAGTTTCCACTTCCCTCTCTCACTCTCTTTCCTCTGTCTTCCTATTTCTTCCACTTCGCTTTCTTCTTTCTTCGTGTCCTTTCTGTCTGCTTGTTTCACTAACACTCTTTCTGTTCCTCTCATACTTTCTCTGTCTGTTTGTCTCTCCCAGTTCTCTCCCTCCCTCTCTATAACTAGCCAGACACCCCCCGAAAGCACGCTCATTCCATAAAAATTAAAAAACTATGCCTGGCTTTCTCTCTCCCCCCCCCCAACACTCTATCTCTTTTCTTAAAATTTTTTCGTATATATTTATCTCTTCATTTAAATTATCTTTATAGTTATAATAGTAGTATAAATACGCACCCGCTCGCCCTCACGAAAGTCAAATCATATTGATTAGATTGTGAAATTGTGTGCTTTTTCGTCCTTGCGGAAAAATAAATTAATAATGTACATATTATGGCATTTGAAAATTCAATCGTTTGTAATTCTCCTACCTAGTCAAAATTAACTTTAAGAAGTTTGCGGAAAATAAATCAATCATAAATATTAAGTTCATAGTGTGTGTGATTTTTCTGAATAAATTCTTTTGTTAAAAAACAAAACAAAAACCCTTAAATACGACAGTTACATTCAGTCCAGTATTTATTAAAAAAATTATTACTTATTATACTTGATAGACTAGATTATACTTGATAAAATATTATCTCGCGTATTTGACATTGCGTAGGTTGAATGTTCGAAGGGATCTCGGACTGATTTAAACGGCTGGAATTCTGGATGCGAGGAAGTCTCCCTCGGCCGAGTGAGTAGGTGCAAAAGAAGAAGACAGGCGTCAAAAGCGACATAGGCTCAGCTCATTTTGAAAAAGGAAGAGAAGTCGGGGGGATAAATTGTTTGATGTGTAGAGTTAAAAAAGGTCGGCTCTGTTTTTGGTCTTTTTTGAAAGTAGGTTGGTCCATTTTTGTCGGGATCCGACTGTACCCCTGGATACCTAGCCGTTCAGACTTAGTCGAAGATTGGTGGGGGATCCGGGCCCCCTCCACAAAAATAGTAGTCCTACTCCGACCTCATCCATTCATTACAGAACCCTGTATCCCCATTCATAATTTTCTTTGGTGTCAGTGAGGAGCCCGGACGCTGCTCCGTACCCAGTTGTCCATTTGGTCGGACAGTCCCCAGGAGAAGTTCCTGTGATCCTAGTTTGATTTTGTGCTTGCCTTGTTGTGCTAACCGATCGTGCACCGGATCCGAAATCCTACGGAACACCTACAACAAAAAGAGTTGATTTTTTTTTGTTTTGTTTTAATTTATACACTCGAGTGATAGTGAGAAGTAGTGTAATGCAGCAAGTTCCTGACTTGGAAGAATCGCCAGCCTGGACAACGGATTCGTCCGACAAATCCACAATGAAGAAGAACAAAGTTCTAGTAAGTCGATTTGTATTTTATTCAAAATTACTTACTCTGTCGGGATTTGTAATAGATTTAATAGAGGCCGTTTCTCTGTTAAACCCTCTTTACCACCTCTGACTGAATTTTTCCGGATTCTTGTGCATTTCGGCTATGGCCCTCGTCGGGTTTTCTTGTCCCGCCGCCGGTTTGGCTTTCTGGTGTCCGTGTCTCTTCCTCAACTGTCTTATTTTTCTTATTTCACACAGATTATCTTGTTAGAATTATGTTGGCCAGCGTAGAGAGGCTACCTGGAGAGGCACGTTAGACCACAATGATGTACCCGACTACCTGACCCTCGTGAAACCTTCAGCGTTTTCGAGTCAACAGAACGAAGGAATTATCTCTTTACTAACTAGCAACAACAGGAAAGAGATGGATTTAAACCACTAACCCTACCGAAAGGCAGGATATACAGAATTTTGCCCTGTCCGGTTTTTACAAATTGCATCACCTTATTATAAAACGTCTTAAGTTCATAATTTCTTGACTTTCTTTACCTCTACCTTCATTATTCGATTCCCATCACGTTTTTCATAGAGATCTTTTTTCCTTTCCTTGGAAAACGTCTCGTTTGCTTTTCTCTGTGGACCATCGGTGATTTTGACGGGCGTAATGCTACGAATCGAAAAAGTTTGATGGCGCACGTTTAAATTGCGGATTTTTTTAAACTAGTTACAAATAAGAAAACCCGACGAAAATCGACGTACTTCCGAAACGTTCAATAATAATCATTCAACTGCCAGAAAGGCGCAGTACAAATACATAAAAAGTACGAAATCGGCTTCGAAACTTGTTAAAAAAACATAAAATATCTGTTAATAAAAGATGGGATAATAGGGTACTTTTCCGATCCTAATAAACCATCTTTCTACAATCAACTGTGATTATGAAACGCATTAGTGGTAAGAACACCATTGAAAATAATTCGTCTGTTGAAATGAAAGGTAAATAGGGAAAGAATATTTGTTATGAAATGCTTTTGTGATTGAATGAATTATACCGATTTGTACACATATGCAGGCTTGTAAGCTGACCCTTGTAAGCTCTTTTGTTTTCTTGTTGGAAGTTATTCCATTGACCTCAACCCAAGTGGAAGAAGCTGTACAAATTTTCAAAACAATTTCATTTTGTTCTATTTAACCCACAAGCATAGGATCGTAAGTTCATAAATAAAAACAATACTCACATTCTATAAAGTCTCAACACATTAGAAATGAGAAAACTGAAGGACATCACGTGCAACGATATGGTCCACAAACAGCTCCAAAACAAATGAAGGAATAGGCTCAGCCTTTTTTTGTAAATCTGTCCAAAATATGTGCAATCAAACTCATTGGGAAGAACACCTCGGTCTTTCAAACTGATTAACATGCTTGTGAAGGCACTAAATATTATATTTATATACAATATATAGTATATTGTGTAAGATCAATATCTTAAAAGAAATTACATAGACAAAAAACTCATGGTATTGGATACCCAAGTTGCTGCTACCTTAGCATCAAAATTAGTCTGTGTATGACCCAAAACCTGGAGAAACACAATAAACGTATTCTATCTTGGGTACCAGGACACAAGGGAATTTTGTGTAACGAAAAGGCAGACACACAGGCCTGAGGTCATATATTCTTGGGATAACAAAAACCCAGAATCCTCGACCCTCGACTTGACATCCGCAACTGAAGTTACCATTAGACTATTCACGCTGGTAAATACATTTACTTTCAATACATACCAAAGAGGATACAAAGCGAGATGCCCACTATTTATGTACATGAAATATCCTTTTTTTTCCACAAATCGGAACAGGTCGCACAAATACAAATACAACTAAGTACAATTCCCGTATCATGTGGCATTCCTGCACGCTCTCTATAAGGAGTGTGATTTATCCAATACGCCTGAAATAATTGCTGGTTATTTTTATCAATTACTTTGGTCTAGTGATTGAAATAAGCTCAAATCCGTATATGTATATAATTGAGCTTATGACTTGGCGCCAGTGATGACTTCAGGGCCTGTCAACAGCTCTGTCACTTCATCTCCTGGTTTTCAGGTGGAGTACTGGGTATTCCTCCATCATCCCTTACACGTACTATAACTTCTATCGGCTCTCTCAATCTGCACAATCACGCTAATTCACTCACAATATACATGAAAGGGAACATAATACGAGATATGTACAAGTATTTATATACATAAAACAGGCCTAATTTCTCCAACAATCGCGACAGATCATCTAAATAAATCGGCGGGCATTCCTACACGCTCTCTATATGGAGCCAAAGATAAGTGGGACACATCGAGTAACTTATCACTATATGCTGGATGGGCTCTACTTGCATGCATAAAGTAAGCGTCCGAGTTTGATTTTCGCATGGTCTATAATTAATGGGGAACTTCTACGATTCGGATATTCCGAGGGCCACCCATCGACCACTTGATAAGTAGGAACTTCTCTGCCGATCGTCCCACTCGGATTTAAGCATTGCTCGTAAAAACTTCTAATTGCCGTGTATTATTATCTTCTTGGTTAAAAGTTGTGAAATTTAGCATATTGCTTTGTTATCAATAATACCCATACCCGGGAGTATGTCACTTTATTTATGTGGAACTGGAATTTGGGCCACGTTTGAAATATGTCTATATCCCGGGTGTTTACACGTCAAAGATCCATATGTATTACTATTTATCTGTGTCTCTTGTGTGCTCAATCAAGAACCGTGTCGGTGATGCAAGTTGACATTTTTCAAACGTGTTGATCCTTTGCCGCTGAGTCTCGGACTCAGAAACGTATGCGAATAATTTCAGAACATTTCAGACAAGTCGCAATTCGTTTTGCTTGAGTTTTAGGCAGCTCTCACACTGGACCTGAGTTAATCGTGCGTATATGTCCGTTTTTTTTTTTTTTTACCTGCGACTCGATCCGAGAAAGCTGGGTTTACGCGTTTTATCGCGTCCCCCCAAGGTCTCACTTCTAAGAAAAATAAGATTTTCATTGAATTAAACCTTGCATTGACCTATGTTTGGGGCGTATTCCCTTTTCCAAGAGAATGCTCAGATTTTTGCTCATAGGATGTTATGTCTCAGAGTACTTTTTGATGTGAAGTTGTTTGAATTTTTCGTGGCAAGTCTTGGACACAGATATATCTTTAAAAAACAACCTTTAAAAAAATCGTACCAATCTACGGTAACTACAATGGAAAAAATACTACTGACGGACAGTTCACTGTGGGACGTAGTCGGTTCCTGTGTGAGATCAGCCTATTCAGAGAAATGTTTTTCAACAAAATCGTGTTTTCCCTCAGTGTATCGTTTGAAAATGCGGTTATGAAAGCCGTGAATTTAGGTAGATTCAAAATTGAACAAGAGTCGAGAGAGATAGGCCAAATTTAGAAATAAAGAGATATTTCTGGATGTTCTTTTAAACATAAACTGAGGATTTTCCATTGTACAACTTTCATATCATGCTGCACAAATCTTCATTGATTTAAAATTGAATAAAATCAAAAATTGTAATGAATAAAAAATGCTCAAATCTGAACAGTGATATTTGTAATTTATTCTTATTTTATTAATTTTAATGAACCGATATATTCTCGTTAATCGAATAGAACAAAATCGGAAATACAAACTAAAAACAAACAAATATTAATCCTAATTTTTAGTAACGGATTTACTTAACAGTAAACATACCAATCTTCTCTGTATCGTTCCAATTTTGACGCCTTGGCTCCAAACAGAGAGCGTGTAGGCATACCGCCGGATCGAAGAAGAGTTTTGGGTTTGTGTGACTTGTGTGATTGGGGAGGTGCTGATGGCGGAGTAGCCTCTCCATCGCCTCTCAGGTTGTGTGTAAGACTTGGACCGATGGCAGAAATTTTATAAAATACCCCATCGACCCCAATTTAGATTAGTTTATTTTAGGAAACATGATGTAGATGGAGGAATATTTGTACTCTATCAACCAAACTGAATGAGTGTAATCAGAGTATGTTGGTGGGAATGGGGACGGGCTGATGGTGACGTAGCATCTCCATCGCCCCCATGCTGCGTTCGTGACTTGGGCCTACGGCGGAAAACTTTTAAAGCACCCATTGACCTCAAATTAGAATGGTTTACTGTAGTGAACAGGTAGATGGAGAACCATCTACTAAACATTTCATACTGCTATCAATGTATATAGGTATGGATGGGTTTATTGGTGTGGTTGTGTATCGAATGTGTAGCGGTATTTCGCTAGTGCTGTCGGATGCCCCTGATAAAAATGAAGATGAAATTTGAAGATTACTCATATTTTAGACCTACACCTTTTTTCGCCTTTTCTCCAGTTTAATCCAGTTGTATTATCTTTAACCATTGATGTCACCAGCAAGTGAATAACGCAGAGGTTGGCGCAGTTGGCGTTTCTCAGAGCGAGGTCTCCGGAGCCTTTAACCAAGTGGAAGTGCCGATGGGAGGTCTGGTTGTGGACCTCAGAGAATTACGACACTAAGAGAGGACATAAATATTGTCATTGCTGCAAAACGGAACACAGTGCCCGCCAGATCCTAAATGAAATACCAGATGTTTTGGCAAGACATACTACCACTAACGACTGGATGACAATATCAGACCTCATAGAGGCAGAATTGTTCATCAATGTTTAGAAAACTGGGAATTTTCCATTTGCCCTTTCCCCCATTGTTTCCAGACCTCAATCCCATTAAGCACATGTGGTATGCGTTGCAGAAAAGGCACCATCCGCAGCCGGTTGACCTGCAACTATTGAGTGCGGCGTTGCAACATCTATGGAGTAAAATATTATACTTATAACCTTATCAAATTAGTGACAACCTTATTAACAATATGCCTAAGGTTTTAGCTAACAGAGGTTTTAAGGGAATTAATTTCTTTGTGATAATAACACACAACATACAAACCTAACAAACAACCAGTTACGAAAACCATATTATTGATGTAACAATTGTCTTTCATAATGTGAAATTAATATAGGCCCTGATGATGGCCTTAAAACAAGTCGAAAGCTTTGCAGTAACATTTGAATTTGCCTTTTTTGCTCAAAACCTATCATCAGAATTGTAGGTTATACTTTTCTTCTCATCGCCCGTTTTCAAAGTGCAAAATAAAAAGATACGATAAAAGAATATCCAGAACATTTTGCTCTAAAGTTGTTGCCAAAGTGGTGGAAATTGAAAACTGCCAAATTTCATTACCATTAGTGACGGCAGTTTCCATCTTGGCTCTCGACGAATTGACAATAATTTTTTCCAAGTGATGTAGAAGTCATTTATGCAAATATTTAACATATACAGGATGTATTATCTTCTATAGTAGCCCCATTTAATTCGGAAACGATTAACGTTAGCAATATGTGGTCTCATACAAACCTGAAGATAATTCAGGCTCGGAATCGCGTGGTGGTAATAGATTTACCATAACTTTCTCACCTTGCTGACAATGACAAATGACACTAACTTTGATATTGTAAATAAATTCCGTATTTTTATCGTACAATTCGATTCTAGAACTAATCATATGCCACTTTTATTGAAGAGAAAATTTTAATGGATCATTTCTGAGTTATGCCCGACGGAAAATCCGTGAGGGGGTATGCTTTATGTGACAAGATAGCATTCCCCGTTTATTTCGAAAACGATTAACGTTAGCAAAAAAATTTATTATACAAACGCAAAGTTAATTTTGGCTAGGAATCGCATGATGGTAACTGCTTTCAAAATAACTTCCTCCAGCTGGGAAATGACAGTAACTTTATAATTTTAAATGAGCGTCCCTGCAATTAAAAATAATTAAGAGTGAACCGTGCTTTGCAATTACCTCAGTCTGTCCTGACACATTCGGAAGTCTTTAAAAATGGGTGTTTTGTATTACAGTTTTCCAGTACACTAATTGTAAAGTAAATTCTGGTCATACAGGCTTAACGCACAATGTATACCGTTGAGTATCGCAGACGAGGATTCAAACCACTTTCCATTTGAAATATTACTATTGTAATTCAGTTTTTATATATTTCTCTTTTTAATCAGGCCTTGATGATGTTGAAATATATAAACGAAAGCTCGGCATAAAACGAATGATGCCTTGATGACCTCACCCTGATACATACAATCATTACAATCTCGATCTTCTACAATATTTTACATATTATTAACTGAAATTCCACCACGGGCTGTGCTGGGATTCAAACCCAGAATATTAACGTGGCAGAAGTCGAACTCCCTAGCCACTCGGCCATGAGGTCCCTTAACTTATTTGTCGAACTTTCCCCCCGAGGGTTGATACTCCCGGACGTGCTGACCCCTAGGTTCTATATCTCAGGGAGTTCACTTACCTTGTTATGGGGCTGGGTGGCTAGTATCTCCTTTAAGCCAGATGCCCAAGACATCGTCACTTCCCAACCAACGGGACCAAACGGACTTCGGCGACCAAAAAGGGGACTTTCGACAGCTAGTGTCATTTCAGCCCCCAGCACATGAAAATGTAATCTAGCATAAAATTACTCATTGTTAATACAGTCGCATAAATAAATATATTCAACCCTATATATATTGCATTCATTCTGAATAGTCGATGTTCCTCCTCCGATGTATAAAAATATAAATAACAATATATATTACATACCCAATATAAATAACCTAATCTAAATTAGGGTCGATGGGGCACTTTTATAACTATTCCGACAGAGAGAGGAGAGAGATGTGGTTGTGACAGGCACTCAAACAAAACACATTACTATAAAACACATAAAACAGGTGTACATATAATAAAAACCCCGCGTTCTCTTAAAAGCGGCACTGGAAACACAGAAAGTCGCTACTATGCCCGGCTGCACGCTCTTTTAAGGAGCCAAGGTATGACAAACTCCTATAATGTGGGACACATCGAGCAAAGTTCCCTGCATAAGAGGCATGTGGGCGGGCTGCCCGAGTGTCAACAGCGTATGACCTATTCTTAATCGGGTAAGGAGATTCCTCGTTTCGGTGGAGGGGGGGGTCATCTTGCTCTTGACACTACTTGGACGACCTTGACTTAAATTGTTTGTCATTGTGTGCACGGTATGGCTTTAGTGCTGGTTTTGTATAATGTATGAAGGAAGAAAGAAAAAATTTTATTTTCACCAAGAAAATATAATGTAAATAAAAGTTCTTAATGAAGCATTGATTGTAAAACTGTTGAAAGTGTTGGCTGGGGAAATGAGAATCCAAAACAAAGCAAGAAAATGAAAGGTGAACGAATGAGGAAAATTCTTTTAAATTATCAAGAACCTCCTAAAGAAGAAATCTAGTGGATCATCGAGCCAATTCGGAACAAATTTCGACATTTCAGTTAAACTAAAATAATTGCTTCATAAAAAAAGATAGTATGGCTAAATCTTGAGAATAAAGAAAGCATTTAATTAAGACATTAGAGCTACGAATACCGAAGAGTATGACATCATGAAGGTCGTTTATAAAGGGAGGGAAAAATAAGAGGCTGAGGTGTGGCGTTTTTCTATGGTAAAAAAGTATATTGTGAAAAATATGAAAAAGGCATTCGCGAGTGTCAAAACACTGTCATCGGGAGCGCGGAGGTTTGACGGTTATGTAACCGAAGAAGGCTGGGTCGCACCCGTAGGTTGAAAATCTCTCCGAAAGCCAGCCTGTCTGAGCGTCTATGAACTTGTCTTTAGTTTTAACGATTCTCAGTTTGTATATTTTTAGGACCCATAAAGGTCAGCATGATTCGCGTTCAAAGCCCAATTAAGTGAAACATCGGTGACTTGAAAACAGGACAATTTGCATTTGTTTTACCAATGTATGGAAAAACAATCACCTAGAATGACCAAAAGTCTTTGCTTGTTTTTCCCAATGGTTCCATAATAATTTCTATACAAATGCTTTATAAGTTTAGACTATTGTTATTCCCTCCTTGGAGGTACAGACTTAGGCAGCGCAAGTTTTCATATTAAGCAAATCTCTTGCATCGGTGCTATTATCGGGATTACAAACTGCTATGTAATTTATTTGGATATATCGTGCCAGTCTTATGTAAGTTGGATCTTAGCAATTCAAGATTGCACAAATTGGCTCTTGTTCCTTCCATTACACAAATCGAAACGAGTCGTTTTGATCGTTCTTCCATTAAACCTTTTTTTTCGTTGTGTGGATGAACGCATAATTATTTATTCTTTCGCGTGATTTCTTCGGGAATCGTTTCCACCATCGTGGTCGTAATCGCGCTATTTTTGGGTAACAAGCGTTTCGGCTTCACGGCATCTTCATCGTTTACTTTTAATTAAATCTAAAAAACAACTCGCCACTGAAGATAAGGAAATGCAGAAAGCATGGTGATGGATACTAAGAAGTCGGCTGTTTTTGTTCCCCATGCATTGAGCTTTCTGGCTTATTGCACCTTCCTAGTTCCTTAGTCACTTCAGCTGGCTCGATCCTTCTCCTAAGACATCCACTGTCGTTGTTACGATATTGTTTTCTTTATGAGCAATTGCTTCGCATCCGAAGGTGATACGGATAACTGACAAATTGGGTCATAATTGATTATGCCTTTGGGGTCTAGTTTATCAGATGCCAGAAACTGGTATATAACGAAACCTTTGCGTTTAGCCCTCTCTAATTGTAGCAGTAAGTTTGTCAGTCTAGATGTGGGCTGTTTCACCATAAGCTTATCGTGTCCAGCATCTCGAGAGTTTATCCACTTCTCATTTTACCTTTTCTTTGAACTATGTTTGTTTTTGTTATCCCGAGAATATGTTCAGGGCCTATTTACCACCTTGTGTCCTGGTACCCAAGATATCACCTCGTGTTACGTTTCCCTAGGTTTTGGATCCATTCACTAATTTTGATGTGATTTTGTTGCATGCGAATGCTTCAATTGCTGCTTGGCTATCCGATCTTATTTTTTGTCTGGAAAACCTCTTTTCAGTTTTCTAAAGCACAAGCGTTGATGTCGTGTCTTTCAGCTTGAAAGCCGTAGGGCTTCTTTCCTAATCAGTTTGTTCTTTTTTATATTATTCACTATGGGATTACTCGAAACCAAGGTAAATTGATGGCTAGAATGTATTCTTTCTTTGCTCATCATGTTACACACAAATACAAACTCATACACCTAAACAATAATAAACTCCTCCAGAAACGGACACACATTTCACATATTTTATAAATCAATAAGGTAATAAACCTGTCAAATTACGGCAATTAATGCAAATATATAAGCTGGGTTTATGCTCTGTATACAGTTTGTATAATAAAAGTAATGAATCTTTCGTGTGATTCTTTGTAACATATGATGTAAAATTTTTTTTTTAAATATACACATTGCTGCGTTTTCCAAAAAGTTTTAAAGGGATTTATATGCCAATTTTGGTCTTATTTCACATCACGGTAAATAATATTGTGGTAGTATGTCAGATTTAATTAATATCAGTCTTCAATGTCCTAAGTTAATTTTGAAAAAATCGGGGATAAGGGAAAATTTAAATCCAGGAATCTTCCCCTTCATTAAGTCGTTAAAACTTTAATTGATAATTTGTGAAATTCGTGAGGATCGGCCAAGAATGAACCAATGATAGAATTTAACAAGTATGAAACAACCGGTCACTAAGAAACACACATAATTAATTAATAATTTAATAGGCTAACAAATGTGAAAATTCATTTTCATTATTGAAACATATAATCTCAACAATAATGTAACTACGAATTGAGTTGTCAATGAACAAGATCAAAGTTCCATTTTATATATATATATATATATATATATAATATAATTTATTTATTAATCTTAATTAACGGCAATTATCTTACGAAACAAGGGAAAAAGACCTAAGATAATCCGATTCTCGAGCGACACTTTATACTCGCTTTGTTGTGTCTTAGCGGAATGATGTGAAAATAAATATATTAGGAATATTTTTGAGAATGGAGAACTTTAACTAATTATAAATATTAAGCAAATGTTAAACATTTTCGTCAGTGATCCTCTCGTGCGCACTAATGTGGAGCAAACGCACGCTTCAACTTGTTTAAAAATAGTGGCCCGTTTCATGAAGTTTCACAAAGCCAGTAAACGAAATATATTGGCAAAGAGATGGAATGTCGACGTTTATAACGAAGAATTTATTTTAAAAATCCAATGATACATATTTTAGCAAATGGTTATTTATAAAAAAAAGAAACAAAAGGTTGGAGTCTTTGTTTTTTAAATTATGACTATGTTCCAACATAATATGATTCAGTAATGTTTCAGGGTTGTTGGCACTATATCCTCGGCTTTAGATACATGTCCTAAGGATTTGACAGGGTATGGCACCAGGGAGTCTTCTTATTGAATCCTACTACTTTTTACTATATCCTAAAATCAGATTCAAAGTGAATTCTATGACACAAAATCGATCCAGAAAGTCTTCCCAAAAGGGAACATTTTTGGTCATATCTTATATACCGTTTATACTACTGATCTGCCGATAAATCCCAACACGGTCCTTACAACCTAAGTGGAAGATACTCCAATTTTATCTCCAAAATTCAATTCTATCCAAGCCATCTCCAAATCTTTGACCTCAATGAAGAGGTGCAAAACGTAGATGGGACTGATCGAGGACAATTGCACCCAATTTACATTCACGCTTCATAGCTTTATCCACGTTACTAGCAAAGAACTATCGACATCTACACAACTAAAATCTTAGCGCTGTTCATAGACAGTAGATTAATGTGGAATCCTCACACAAAAAATAAATAGATCATTTGGACAACTACGAAGGCTTGTAGGACCTAAATCAGAAATGACGGTAAGACAAAACTAACTCTCTACAAAACATTACTAAAAGCGGAACTGGGGTAAGCAAACCAGATAACGTCCAACGAATGCCAATCAAAAGACCTCAGAAGAATCTTCCAACTTCCTTACTATGTATCCAACATCACTCTCCACAAAGACCAACATTCCCTTCGTCAAAGAACGGATCGGTTCCCGCTTCCTCCAATCTTTCGACCCATTCTGACTATACTGCTCAAGCCCTGTCCACTACTTCCCATCTCAAGACCTCTGTGATTCCTCAAACGACGATGACCCCCGAGACTTCCTCGCCTCGACCCGATAACAAACTGAGTGCCAGCATTGACTGGCTTCTCATAAAAGTGTCCCTTGTGAGCGGTACCGTTAAGAACAATCTGTAATGTACAGGAAACAAATACATATTACTATTATATTAAAACTATATTTGTAATTAATAACTGGAATATGCTGTCCTAAGGCCTCTGATATTATTTAATGATAGGTAAGACTAATATAATAAAAATAATTTTGGCAAAATGATAGATAATTCCATAAAGATGGAACATTAATCCGCGTTAAATGTGAAGAATCAAATGAATGGAAATTTGCGTCTGTACGCTAAAATTATAGCATCGACAAATCTGCGCCTGAATACCGTCTTATTAAAAATAGAAGAAATCTGGCGATAAACGGAAAAGAATTTTTAGATGGCTTACAAACAGGACTGATTGATGAAAATTATAGCATATCGGCTTATTTAACAGGATTATTATTTTTTTCAGCTCGAATGATGGTGGGACGTTTTTAGAAACCATGTACATATGAATAGAGATTGTAAACGTTTGAAGATTAAACCTGAGACTTCCCGACTGTGGGGATATTGTATATATAAAATCTGTTACAGGGTGTAAAATGTAAATTGAATTCGTTGACATTTTTACTTGTTTGGATTTGTCTTCTTTAATTTTTGACAAAAACACCCAATTTCAAAACGTATTTTCCGTTCTTCGTGAAAAGTTCAACGACTTTTGTATTCCTTCTTGTTTATATAATTTATAACTACGCGGGGATGACTAATGCGTCGAGTTCTTTGGAAGAGATAAGTGAATTATTTGTCTTATCTAATCTTAGGTTGCTCTAAGCATCTTCATAATGCCACCGTATTGCCGAGGGCAAATCGCCGATTGTGAAATTCGCCGCCCATTTTTGTCATTTTGTCGAATTAAAAAAAAAACCGGCAGACGCTGATGTACAACCTCTGCACACTGAAAAACGTTTATTACAATAATAATTTTCCAACTTGGGAGTATTTTGTTTAAAGTAGACCGTGCAAACTAATTAGACGATTGTAAAAATAGAACTCCTCTGAATAGAACCGTGTATGCAAATAGCGTTGGGGCAAACCAATAAACAGAATTTTTAAAGGGGCCTAATGCGCCCTTGAAAAGTATCAATGGATGATACGACAGATTATCTTGCACTGGTAATTAAGATTAAGAGAAATTAATTGGATCTGACGGGAAAAAATTCACGTACGATAGATAGTAGGGCGTGGGACAGATTTATTTAACTGGTCGTCGGGAAGAATCGATCGTCTTCCTCAGATAAAAATCTTCTATTTATATATTTATATATATATATATATATATTTTATATATATTTTAATTTGGAGTGTAGAAATGTTTGTACATATTACAAATCTGATGATAATACATTTTTCGTATTGTGAGGCCGTTGTGGATAGAGAGGTTATTGGTTAAGGAGCTGTGACGATTTGTCTGAGGACGTATGATTGTGAGAGTTGGATGGATAGTTTGGCAGAAGCTCACCACATATCCAAAAATGGTCGCAGTAAATTCTTGTAAAGGTTAAGTTACTGTTGACGGTTCAATCTATTTAGAAAAAATTCTTCTTAATGATGATGAAAGGTGACTACGAGATGGTCAAAGACCTTAACATCGTCGTTACAAAAAGCATAAAATTTAACTATTTAACTAATACTTAACTATCAAGGCCCTTTTGAAGAGGATGGATTTTATCCAAGAGAGAATTGACCGACTCCCACAGCTTTTAGCGTTATATTGAGTTTCGAATGATTTATCCTTCCTTTCAAAGGCTTTGGACATCGATTTGATGCCCAGAATCCATCGCTTTAACAACCAAGTTTCTATACATCATTCGATTAGTCCGTCATTGCTTGACCGTTAACATGCTGCACATCGATAATTACATTAATTAATTGCAGTTTTTAGTTGAGATGAAAAAAAGTTAAGGGCATGAGAGGGATTCGAACCCACGACCTTTGGCTAGATACGCAGCTGCTCTACCACCTGAGCTATTGTGACCACGATCCACTGGTAGAGCAGCGGCGTATCTAGCCGAAGGTCATGGGTTCGAATCCCTCTCGTGCCATTAACTTTTTTTCATCTCAACTAAAAACCGTAATGAATTGTGATATATTAATTGGTCGAGCGGACCACTAAAATAGTGAATTAATAATTACATTATTGAATGCAAAAGACAGAAGGTCAGTGATAATGGCATGGTCTTCTATTTGTGTCACCCCACCCTTCCTAAATATCGGACTTAGCAAGTTGTTCATTTTTCCGGAAATCTCCCTTGATTAAAGGACGTTCTGAAAATTATAAATAATAAACAAAATTAACTCTATTTGCTGTGTTTAGTAATCTGCGCAATGGTATTTATCAGCGTAAATGTGTAGTGCTAAAGGTTTCACAATGGCTTAGACGAGTTGTATTATGAATACAGTTGATGTAGGAATATCGGATACTCCACCTTTTTGAAAGAATTATAAATAGGAAAGAAATTTAATAAGTGAGAGTGTTAGGTTTAAAAACTGCATGCGCTGGGGGCGTTTGTCTATAGCCACCGGAGTTGGTAAAGGCGATTCTCACGGCTCTCGACGGTGTGACACCTTTCCTTGCGAAGGTACCCGCACCATTTCTTTAATTCTAGTTTGTCCTGGAACCGAGAGTGAATTGTACAATTATTCTATGGTCTTACAAGTCAGTGTGTTCAGTTCTCTTCCTTTAAGTCTTCAATTTTTGTATTATCTATTGATTGAATTAAGTATCTCTCAATTTCCTTTCCTTCCTAGATACTTTTAGGTCAACAGACAAATTCTTCCTTGGCCGGGGGATTTCTCCACTTGCCACTTCATTGTGAAAAGGTCGGTCTGAACAGTTTCAAAATTCAAATATCTCGTTCATGTCATTTTCTCGTTAATGTCGTCTTGTCTTCCATTTAAGATCCATAATCTTGATACTTCTTTGCATATGGGAAGGAAGCTTCTTGAAAGGTTTCAGTATTTACATGTACATACTAGCATATTTTGCCCTTGAAAAATTTTTTTATCTTCTGTTTGGTTTTATTGGGACCATATGTGAGGTTGACTCAGCAACATTCCGTTGATTTACGCGGAGTTACGATCTAGCCATCCTCTTAAGAACAAAATCTTTAAAAAGCTGTGTAAAAAGTACTTATGACTGAGAAAAACGCGTACCAAATAAAAAAACGTAATATTATTAGTAGTAGCACATAATCAACATGATTTAATAGGTTTGCAATTCAATTGAATTCTGTTAAATAGTTATTTTTTAAATTTTAAAACAGTAGTGCTAACAAACATTCGCAAAGGGTTGGAGGCAGTTTTCCTACCGGCCGTCCCGGCCCATATGGCGGCCGACCTTCTGCAATTAAGGAACATCTGGGGCATATGTGGGGAACTCTGGAAACCCAAGTAGCTGTGATAAAAAATCTCGGCGAGATCCTCCGACTAATGGACTCGGTTTGTTCAGAATCTAAAACTTTAAAGGAATCATCTTACTTTCGGCTCGGACGCTAATAAAACCAATATTCATGCACTGAAAATTGGTACAAATTTCTAATTTTTTATACAAACGGTTCTAATGTGATATAAAATAATATAAAAGAGTTGAGAAAAAATGGTGTCTAAAGGATTAAACTTTCTCGCCGTCACGAGAACGATAACATATCTTACTTGTCCCTCAAACCCTGCATTTTTTCATAGTATAAAATATTCTCTCACCAAAAAAGTAATAAATAATGAATGTCATTTTTCTTCAGTAAAATATACAATTAATTACATAATCCATTTAGTGATAAGTACTTTGCAACAAAAGGCTTAACATTTCTTTCATATCACTTTTCGTCTTATGAACCAAGAATAGACGCTGCATGAAAACAATGTCCCAAAACGATCTGGCATTGTCCAGACCTGATGACATGGTTAAGTCTGAATATTGTGGATCGTAGTCCCGGCTGAAGCGCTATTTTTGCTGAGTCTCCGGCAAAAAGGCGAAAGACCTTGCGTCGAGGGAAACGTAAACCAAATGCGAAAGACGATTCTAGTTAATAGCTTCCAAGTGGTTTGGTGCTGAACTGGATGAAATTAACCACATCAAATGACGTCTGGTTGTCCATGATAGTCCGCGAAGCCTGCAGAACCATTACATTACAACCATTAAGTCATTCGCTTTACTAGCGAGTCAAAACGAGATCTGGCCCGAGGAAACCGGGTTTACTTTCTCCACGTCGAAAACGGTGTGTGTTCACTTTTGCAGAATGAAGAAGGCTCATAGCCCTCCCCACGGCAACTCTGCCTGAGAGGCACACTTGTGCCGTAAGTAAAGACGGTGCTGTTTTGCGGCCTTCTGTTTGATGAGAAATTGAGATGGCAGGCACACATCGACGCAGTGGATGTCCAGAGCAGGAAGAATATTGACTGCAATCAGTAAAAATAAGAAATGTCAATTAATTAAGGTTTTTTTAGTTGAGATGGAAAAAAGCTAATGACACGAGAGGGATTCGAACCCACGACCTTCGGCTAGATGCGCCGCTGATCTACCACCTGAGCTATCATGACCTCGATCCACTCGGACATCAACTCCCCATCTCAACCCCAACTTATGAATTTTCCCTCTTTTTTGCCATTTTTCAAATGTCTTATAAGTAGTGAATTTATGAAATACTGGGTAAGCTTTCCCTCCTTTTGCCATTTTTTAAATGTCGTGTAATCGGTTTAGATTCTCGACGACAATTGAAATGGCGACAGAGAAGTTTAGTTAAGTGTACTTCATTTTTAAATTAATTGGTCGAGCGGACCACGAAAATAGTGAATTAAAAATAAGAAAGTTAAAAAATTTATAATAAAAATTGACAATAATACTGGTTGGAAGATGACTGTCGAGATGCAAGTGTCGGGTTGATGCTTTCTCGGAGATAGCTATGAATAGAGTGGACTGCTGTGAGGTTCATCTGGGTTACCTTACCCTCTGGTGGTGGAAACTTAGGTGGCCTGGTCACGTCCGCCACAAACTCAACAAGTTTGTCCTTGCATTCTGTAATATTTTTTCCTTTTGTATATAGTCAAATATTGTCTGCGTATTGTACTATGTGAATGTTGTCGTACACATTAGGTTCGCAACTATGTCCACACAAAATAGATCTGAGAATCCCGCGATCTCATTTAAAAGATTGAAATGGCCCTTCCAGTTGCTCGTACGATCTAATATGATTTTCTGCCTGAAATCATCTATATTTTTTGACAGTAAGTATCTAGAGAAGAACACAATTTTTCAGACAAAAGAAATTTTGCGATTTTAATCCGTTTATTTGATTGTTTTTGAATAATATTGAAGGCTTCATAGTATCATATGAGGGATTTGCTCTATATTCTTTGTGTTTTCTTCCCACTTTGTATAGGTTGGTCACATTCTGTGTTCCACCAAACCTTCAGCGAGTTTTTTGGAATTTGTATTGCTTGTACTTATACCTTTTTTCAAAAACACCAGCACCCTGAGGGGTTTAAAAAAATTCTAATATATAGGGCCCAAAGCGAGGAAATGATTCACGTCCTCGTCGTCACCATTGTTATATAGCGGACACATTTTTAAACCCCCTTTAACTTTTGTGAGCCAGCTTACAACGCTCGTATCACATTTAAATTTTATTGCTGGATTAACGCTATTTAGTTTTTTATAAAGAGGAGGACGTTCATTATTCCTCGCCCTTTGCCACAAGGACTATTCATTACAATTTTCGTTTATTGGATGTGCTTTCAACATTTTGTCTCTTAAAATCTCATTTATGTTAATTTCACTAATTTAGTGGTCCGTTGACCAATTGATACATTACAATTAATTAAGGTTCTTAATTGAGATGAAAAAAAGTTAATGGCACGAGCGGGATTCGAACCCAAGATCTTCGGCTATATACGCCGCTGTTCTACCACTGGAGCTATCGTAACCTCGATCCATTCGGAAATCAACGTATCTAGCCGAAGATCGTGGGTTCGAATCCCGCTCGTGCCATTAACTTTTTTCATCTCAACTAAAACCTTAATTAATTGTAATTTATGTTGTTTACCTTTTTAACAAAAGCTCTTAACGTCATTATACCAGAATAATTTACTATGTTTCATTGAATCATGCTAAGGTTCCTATTAAATATTTATATAGAATAATTTTCGATTATTTATTCGATTGATTAGAATATTGGGGTGCTTGTTGGCGTCCATGTTTAAACATTTATTTATGTAATTTAAATTTAGTTTTATATGTATAACAATAGGTCGTATATGTACAAATGTATTGCCTAAGAATCAGAATTTTTTTCTCAAAAACTATTTTTGTTGGCCTACTTAACCGAAAGCGTTTTTGGTTTTTGTAACTTCACATATTTAATATAATTTAATACAATCCTGTTTATTAACATTGAAATACATGCACAAAAAGAAAATTTAAAGAAAATTTCTTCTAGGTTCCAATGGATGGCAAGTTTCATTAAAACCCCTGACCTCACGCCCTTAACCTCCCCTTGTTAGCAATGATATGACCGAGTAGTGGCGATTAAAACTAGTGATCACGTTACTATTAGTTTAGCCAAAAAAACTATTATGTTGGGTTTCAGATAGGTGTAAAAGACAAAACTGCAAATAATTAAAAAAAGTAATAAAGACAAGATTTGCCCAAATTTTACGTTTCTTATGAACAATCGAATCACAGATCTGAACAAATTGCAGTTTGATCGTTGCCTGCTTAAGAAAGAACCTCATGCAAAAAAATTAATCTCGAAAAATACACTAAATTGGTTTTAAAATATCTAAATTATATAGTATTAAATTGGTTTTTAAAGTTTGCTGTATCGATGAAGAGACTGTTTAATAATCGTAATTTTTTATAGTTGTAGTTTTCTGATCTCATTTTCAACTGGACTTCGCACCCTATATTAGTTTATCGGATGATTAAATGGGGACTAATTAAAATAACAACTGGATAATTATAGCCCTGGGCCGAATGCACCCCCGGCTGGTCGATAGCTACTTTCTGTTTACCGTATTTTTACGTCCGTTCAAAAAGATAGATTACGTCCAAAAAATCGATCTTGTGTAATTTTCCAAACGAGAGAAAATTTTACTTCTTTTTTTCCTTCTTGCAGTTTGATAACTTAAAACAAGCAAATATTTGTATACGGATAAAAGCGTTTCACGAGTCTTCTAACCTGATTGGACAAAACGATAGTGTTTCCAGGTTTTTTTTACGTCGGCTTTAAACCTGGCCCAGAACTCCATTTCCAGACTCGACGAACACAATCAAACGCATCAGTCAAATTCAACATGAGTCATCTCCCAGTAAGAAACTCCTTCCTGGTTTTGCCCTTATCAGCATAAATATCCTCCGAAATCTTACTAAAGCAACCATAATTTTTCTAACAATTCAGTCCTTAAAACTGCCTACCTCTGAGAGAGAGAGAGAGAGAGAGAGAGAGAGAGTGGAGTGAGTGCGAGAAAGGGTAAAGGGTCATACGAAAGACCAAAACCAATTTTGACTAAACGAATTTTCGAAAATTTCTGTTGTTCAGTGAATTCACTTCATTCTTAAATAGACTTGATGGATACATACGCGGGATTTGGGCCAAAAGTAAGGGTTCGTCTGTGAACCTTTCATGGCCTATTCTTAATCGTGTGAAGTTGACCCTTCTACGAATCAAGTCTTCCGAGGACCACCTATCGACAGTGCTCTTGATACGTTGGATAGGGATTTGGTCGGCTCACGTGTCCTGCATAAATCTCATGGAATTGTTTACAAACCCCAAGATTTTGGTAAACCATTTTATCTCGAGGAGTGATTTGGTGATGAAAGATTTCAAATCTAGAACTAGCATACCTACCACACTCTGCGAGATAGTGCCTTGCCGTTTCTTCTTTTATTTCGTCAAAAGGCAAAAGGGAGCTGGCAGAATATCCATTACCGATAGGTGACTTCTTAGTGGGCAGTGGCCCGTCAGAATACCTATCAGCATCCCAATTCTTTTCCTTGAGATTGGGAATAGCAATTTCGATTTTGCTGGTTTGATCACCTTAACAAACTCTTTCCATAACCTGTGTCCAGAGGATAGATTCCACTACATAAGGAATTGTTTCATGCCCCAATTGTTAATACTCTCTTTCGCTGTGCTCATAGAGTGAGGTAATACCGGTTGTGGCACGACAAACGCAGTATTAGAGCCTTATTTGACCAGGCTATCCGCCTTTTCATTACCATGGTGTCCTTCATGTACTGATATCCAAATGTGGGTTACCTTGTTCCCAAACCTGGAGGTCGATAAGATCTACAGGATAGTGAGGTTAGTGACGTTGTTAGGAGCTGGGCGGGACCCCATGGTTCAATTTCTATATCTAAAATGTTCGCAGTGATGTTTTGAATAGGGTTAATTGAATTTTGACAGGCAAAACAGATAGTATAGTCCAAAGTATCTGACTTAAGTGGAAGTCGGTAGCTCCTTTTTGATGTACAGTGGAGGGAAACACTGTTTATTCAACTTAATGTCAAATCCACAGACTTAAGGGGTTGTTGGATCTTGGATAGAATTTGGTTGTTGAAAAGAGAAATTTGGTGTCGTGGAAATGATATACAGCATGGGCCAAAGAATGGTCCCTTGTCGTAGGCCAGCACCTTACCCTGAAGCAGCGGTCAGTTAATTAATGACAAAATATATGTATATATATTTAAATTTTCGTTTATTCCTTTTCTCATTTGTATATCCTGTAATTTTTTTGCTATGTAAAAGGATTTTTAGTCGAAAAGTTAGACTTTTCACGCTTGTTTTTTGCTGTTTTTTAACACTCCTTCCTCTCAATTTTCCCATTTTTTCTCTTGTATGTTTTTAATATTGTGGCACTCCAAATTGCACCTAAATGTTATAAATAAGGAAACATTTATTGCAAGGCATAAGTTTGACTTGAAAATCCTAATTTGAAAAGAAATATTCAAAATATGTAATTACTTCCCTAATAAAGGTTCTTTTTGGTGTGTTTAGTGTTACAAGTCAATCCATTTGATTGGCATTTTTAATTAGAACATGCCAGCTTTGTTTAAAATTAATTAATTAATTAATTAATAGGCTTCATATTGGCTGTAGTTAACTGCCCATATGTAGGACTGAACGTAAGGCCCCGTGAGGTGTCCGCAGATGTTTTTTATACTCCGATTCCTCGGATCCAGTCGCTAAACAAGGCCATAGACAAATTTTAAAAATATCCCGCCCCTCGTACAACTCATTGCAACGGGCGCGTTTGGGAAAGGATCCGCTTTAGAAATTTTTATTTCGGTGCACCGCCACGCCAACCAGGTCGAACATCATGAAAAACTTGTGTTTTACATGACTCTCCGGTCATCAGGCCGCCCGTACTGTCTTAGAAGGACCGGGAGGGCTTTTATCTTCGACAACCGATTACATCGGCTTGCTCGTTCTACTCAAATCCTCATGCAGTCTATTCCCCTTCATTATATATTTCAGTATAATTCTTTGCCGGCGCAAAAGTTCACTACAATAGCCAGTTAGTTCATATCAATCAAATGGCTTTTCTGATAGCACTTGTCAGATAATTTGATTATTTACACCAAAAATAACTATTAAATACTAAGGTTTCAAGCAAACGTTGTATCTTGCTAAATGTGTTGTCCTATTAAGATAGTACAAATAGGTGAACTAATTTTTTTTAATAGTAATATTTATGTAAATGCTTTATATGAATTGAAATTGTTTTCATTCAGTTCAAATTCATTCCAAAGTGTTTTAACGGTATAAAATCGCGGGCACAACACTAACACTACGGCCAGTATTGTATCCAGAGGACACTACATTATGCTGGCACTCAGTCTGTTATCTGGTTAACGCGAGGTTCTTGGGATGGGAAGTAGAGGAGAGGGCTTGAGCATTTCGCTTAGGACGGGTTGAAAGAATAGAGTGAAACTAGAGGTAGCGGGAACGGACCAGTTCTGTGAGGAAGGGAATGCCCAGGTCATTGTGGTAGTGAGGTGGGAAACATAGGAAGGTGTTTAGAGACTTTTTCTGAGGACGTTGGATGTTATATGGTGTGGTTTAAATATTTGTTGTTGTCCAAATCGTCTATTTATTGCTTTTCTCTTGAGTCTGATGTGAGGATTCCGTACCAGCCCATTGTCGAGTATTGCGGTAAGTATTTTACTTATGTAGATGTCGATGGTTTTTTACTGTTAACGTATGGGAAAGCTGTTTGTGAATTAGGGTATGCTTAGTGCTATCAGTGAATCAGGGTGCATTTGCCATCGTTCAGTTTCAACCTCCATGTGTTGCACCATGCTCCAATGACCTCAAAATGCTCCTGGGTATTGGAGGTATTTTATATACTCTATTATATGCACAGTTTCTATCTATGTATTTTGTTATCATCAGTGAAAAGTCAATATGTTGACTAATTCAGAAAATATCACTGATCTATTTATCTCCACGATTTGTTAGACTCGATACGTTCTTTTGTTGTTATGTCCAATGCAGTGATTACCGGCTTTTGGTAAACAGATAGGAAAAGCGCGGCCTGTCTGCATTTTTGTTTTACCCAAGTTGGGAGAAATCAGATCCACACATTCTGTAAAATCCTTTTTGGGTTGTAATCAAATTAGTAAAAGCGTCAGTTTATGCTTTTAATAGTATGCCAAGCGTCTTTTTACACTTCTGCATTGAATTATCTATTTCCCAATAGATTTTCCAAACTCCATTGAGTTTTCTTAAGACTTTGTTTCCTTGTGTGTTCCTCTTCAGTTTGATGGTTTCTGATCATTTTGTTCTGCCTATCCTGCTGTTTTTTTTCTACCCAACGCGTTCACGTTTACAAAGAGGTGTACCTTGTAGTCAGCAGGAATCTCTTTAAATGTTCAAAGAACGTTTAAGTGTTGAAATAATTTTACAGATTATTTTGGAAATTTGAAATATCAGACTTCTCATGTCAATACCTCTCATGAATGATCCCTTACAAATTAAATTCGATAATTTAACTTTTTTATTGTTTTATGTGCGCCTTAAGCGTATTTGGACATGTTACAAAATGTGATCACAAGACTTTGTTACGCGCTCACATCATTAAAGCTATATGACAAACTAGCCAATGCCGGCAGTCAGTGCCAGGTATCGAGGCCAAAGTAATGGCCAAAAAGAATGTTCAGATAATTGAGGCAGCGAGGTTAGCGTGGTAGTAAGGGGTCGTGATTGATGTTGGATGGCTTTGTCTACCATCCGTACTTCTGGCTAATCCTTCTATAAGGCTAGTTGACTGTCAACACGGATTTCGGTCCTTTAAATCTTCGTAGTTATCCATGTCTCCCCGTAAGTTATTGTCTCTTAAATTCTAGTGTGGTAATTCCACCCCAGGCTGCTGTCTATGTATAGTCCTGGCTCTGCGAAACGAACTATCCTCCTACTGTTCTTCTCAGTACAACAAATTCCTTTAAACTTTAAACCCTTAACAAACACACAAAACGTTAACCTCATGTATGGTCCTGGGTCAGAAGCGACAATAAGTCGAACTTATTTGCAAATAATTTAGAATCCCCTTTATTCCACATCATGACAAAAATGACGTGCCTCACACGCATACCTTGTAATACATAGCATTAATGGACCACTTCCCCTTCATCTCCCTCTCAATCCTTTTCATCCCTCTGAAGTAAAATACCACATTCACAAATCCCCACGCAGAAAATCCCCGTGACAAGATCTAGTTACCTCCACCACACTTCGAAACCTCCCATAGCCACAAAAGGCTGAGATGCGGTCTGGTGAGATGTAGGTATCAGAAAAACATTTTCTTTATCGTGCCAACGTTTCGACCTTTTATTGAGATCATCTTCAGGGCCTGACAAGTTAAACTTGTTGGTTATTTGTTAATTTTTGCCTTTGAAACGACCAACACGTTTACACCACCCCGCTGACATTAGGAGGTATTCGCACCATTTGTTGTTTGTTTAATCGTTTCGGCTAAATAAGTGCTTGTTATTTCAACTGTAAAAAATAAGCCAATCCTAATGAATTGAGGTACTTTTTTCCTTTTTTTGTAGTGTTTTATAAAAACTGAGTTGGTGCGACCAATGCAGAATTCGATTTTTTAGAAATACATTGTAAAAGGCATCAGATATCACAAATACATAGAATATATCAAGTAAACACAATTCTTACTTTGGTAAGAATAATCTTCTTTTACTCTCGGCGTTTGAAAAGCAGTTGTCCAGTCATAATACAGGCATCAAATGGGCTGCCTAGTCGACGTATTCGATTCCTTTTCCTATCGTGTAAGATCTCCGTGAGAAAATATTATTCCATCGCGACTACTTGAATTTCACGCTTGACTTGGGCCATTTTCATGGCCTGCGCATGGAATCTAATTTCTACATAACTGTATTTATGATTTGCTAATCCTGCAACCCGTCACGGCCATTCGGTGAACACATTGGTGAATTGAATTCTGACAAGGAAAGTATTCCAGGACGCTCGGTTTTCGTGGTGTAGCGGTTATCACATCTGCCTAACACGCAGAAGGTCCCCAGTTCGATCCTGGGCGGAAACAATCATTTTTCCATGCATGGCATATTTATAATACATAAATAAATAATTGCTTAAAAATGCATGAAAGCACAAATAATATTTTATGCTTTATTTTTCCAAAACCATTTATTTTAAATTCTTTCTATTAATACGTAATAAAGAGAGGGGTTTAAAGTACGTCATAAAAAAGCAAATAGGTTTTCTAGCGAACCTATCAAAGAAAGTTAATCAACATACTGGGCAAGATTTAATTAAGGTTTTTAGTTGAGAGGAAAAAAAGTTAATGGCACGAGCTGGATTCGAACCCACGATCTTCGGCTAGATACGCCGCTGATCTACCACCTGAGCTACCATGACCTCGATCCACTCGGACATCAACTCCCCATCTCAACCCCAACTTATGAATTTTCCTTCTTTTTTGCCATTTTTCAAATGTCTTATAAGTAGTGAATTTATGAAATACTGGGTAAGCTTTATTTAAATAAATACATTCAAGTTTAGTTCAATTTAGTGAAATTGCCCATAAAATGTTTCTCTTCCAAAGGGCATTTGCTTGAAGAACCAAAAGCTTTTTGTATATCTACTACCTATAAAAAAAACCTTAAAATTCAAAATTACTCTCATATACTGGTACAAATAGATACAAAATTTAAGTTTTACCGCTTGGCAAAACATTTTTCCATAAATTTTGTCATCTTTTTTTGTATGCATGTAGTCAGCCTGAATATCTACAAATCAAAAGAAAAACAGAAAACTGTGAATTGTTGAAATCTCGCTTTTACATCATCACAGCAATGTGTAGCTGGCCTAAGTTAATGCTGAAAAAAACGAGCTTTTTTAACCGAGTAAAATAGACAATCTAGTCTTAATTTATCGTCGGATTGCAGTAACGCTGCTTTACTGCCCTACTAAGAAAACGAACTGCTTTAATCGAATTAAATGGACAAAATAGACAAAATACACCTTATCATAGAAACAATGTAACGATTTTTTTAATCAATTATATTTACATTTGGTATAATTGAATTGATAATGTTATAAAAATCATCGAACTGTTGGAAAATGTCATTTTTTGACTCAACTGGCTTAAAGATTGAAAATATTTGTTTAATTTGCCAAAAAAAGGTAGTTGTCAGTCGTGTGCAGGTGGGGTTCAGGGCCCGGGTCGCACAGACTTAAGAAAGACGACGAGGGTGGATCCATTCCTCTTTCGAGTCAAATATGGCCCCAGAGGCGTCAGGTGGCCTAGAAGTGGGGGTGGGAAAGCCCATGGGCTGTCACTCTTTTCCAACAGAATCCCTCTCGAAACACCGTGGATGTCGAACAGCTGTTGCAAGTAAAAACGATCTTCTTTAATATCTCGAGTTCTCACAATCCGGGTGATATGCCGGCTATCGGACCAGGCGTGATGGTTAAAATATCATTTGGATTTTTTTCCTTCAATTTCCAACCTTTTTTTACGATTGACAGTTTAACCGTTAGCATATGTTGGTCGTTTTTAACCATCAAAAACTTCAAATAATAAATGTGTGTACGTAGATTAAAACTTTCAAGTCCAGGGTTCCATGCACCCTCTTTAATTTTGAATGTTTTGATTTATTCAGCAGCACGATGTGCCGTGTGTCTAGTTGCTTTGTATTTCTTACAAAGAACTCAGCCTCATATTGATAAACATATTGATTCGGCCTGATATTAATAAACAATATCGTATTAATAAATGCCTCAGGACTACTCATCATTACACTGAAAAAGGGTTAAAATTCAACTGTGTTATGTATGTATTTCGTAACATGAAAAATGTCTGTACATTTGTCATTTTTCACACAGTTTATCCGTTTCATAGTAACAACATACTTTATCACTTAGAGCGTTGAATTATCGTAGATACATGGACGAGGAGGACGTTGATGTGGAGAGATGCTTTCACCCAACGGCCCAAGGACGGGCTTAGTAAAAAGTCAAATAATCACAATTAATAACTATCTTGCTCATAATCCACATCCCGTGAGGAATAAAAACACTTTTATTGTCAGTTTCACATAATTAATGAACGTTAAATGAAAATATCTTTAATTGAGAGTTCGATATGATGACGGTATTTCCTGTATTAAGACGGCAAGAAAATATTTTGCATTTCCTAAAGTGGCGCTACTGGCAAACTTGGTTCGAAACGAAAAGAAAAAATCCTGTTTGTCTACTGCGCACATAACACATATCTAAAATATTAAATCTTTCTATAATAAACAATCTGATTTTGGACATGTAGGTCGTTGTCGATCATTTTGGTCGGCCAGCCCTTACTCTTTTGGTCTCTAATTAAACAGACTGATAGTCTTTTGTGTTCTTAATATGGCGAAAAGCCCAAACGGGCTGAACAAAAACATCTAAAATGACTATCACACCGCCGACACCGTGAGGAAATTTTAAATATTACCAAAATTTCAGATTTCCGCCGCGAAACTGATATCTCGGGGGGGGGGGGACAAATAGCCCACTTAAGCTTTTATTGAAAAATTGGCCATTACCAAATCAAATTATACTTTTTTCAAAGCAAACAGAATTTTATCAAGCCCAATTGAATTTGAAAAAACTGAACTTTTCCCAAATCAATTTAAACTATTTTCGAACTAAATTGAACTCATAAAAAGCTTATTTAAGTATGTATGTACACTGTTTTTCAATCAGATTGAACTTTTTTCAGTAGAATTGACCCTTGTTTTATCAAAATGAACAGTTTTCCCAATCTAACTGTTAGTTTATTACTGTATAAGTTCAGTTTGTATCTAAGTATGAGTTCATTATTATATGAGATTATTTTGACGAGATAATTCTTGAGTTTGAGTGTACGAGCGAAGTCCTGATGGTTAAGGATGCCGACCACTTCTTCATTACCCCGCTGCCTCTTCCAAAGGCACTGCAGAAAAGTGCAAGGTGTCTTCCGGGACGTTAAGGCTGCTTAAGGCGCCAGTATATGTGCTGTCGCCATGGCTGGTAGTTCAGGTTCAAGAGATTCCATACACTTATTTTTAAACTTTTCATATAATTATGTATCAATTTCTAAATTCATGCGTACAACATTTATCCGAGACGAGGTCATCATGCGATCCTTCATTATCCCATTCATCGCCCTCCTTCAGTTTATGCTACTGGATGACTTCACTGTTTCTTTATTAATCTCTATACTAAGAAGTCTTAGCCTCGGCCAGAAATCGCTTTAATCTCCTTGATAGATGTTTTAAAAATTGTCTTATATAGTCCAGAAGCAAAAAATGCCCGCAGCGGTTTGACTGTGGTCTCTGCGTAGAGTATGTGGTCCTGTATGCTTTTTAGGCGAAGAGGAGTATTTTTAAATTAATGCCGGTGAATGAAGAATACATTTACCCACGGACTGAGTGATGAAATGATCTTGGTCCGTCTATTCTCGCAGAGTAAAGTGACCAGTGTCGATCAGTCCACAAAGATAATTCTTCTCGTCTATCCGTTTGTGAGCTCGTCGCCCAGCAAAATAAAGGGTGATTCCTTGGAGCAGTGTAGAAAAGGGCAGGTAGCCCGGTTATATTATTTGCTTGGGAAAGTGGCCCCTCTACAGGTTTTGGGCAAGGGAGTCACTTACCTGTTGAAACTCCGACTCGGGTTACTTGGATGGTGGACGACAAAGCACGACCACCTGTTGCCCGTCTTTTCCCTGTGGCGGAGCTCCTAGACCAGACGACGACCTTCACAGTCTATAAAATAATAGTTCAAGGCACTAGTTTTACTTGAATATCTATTCCCCGATCATTCAAAAGCATACTAATTTAGAATAACTCCCCATAAAATTTAACACAATCAAGAAAAACCTTTCCTTTTGTGAAACCCTTCGCCCTTTAAAACAGGAAGTGTGGATATAATGACAAGTTTCGGATAAAGTGAAAGTGCTTAGTTTACTTGAAACTTGTACAAGTCCGTCGTTTGGTTCGAAGGGTCGAGAAATGGCCTTGTTTAACTATTTCGATAAACAGACAAACAACCCTCTTTCTCTAAATATGAAAGCTGCTGGGGTCGGGTGTTATCTAAGAAGATAAACAAATAGGCGCTTTAGGACAACTCTCCTAGGCACTGATGGGGTTTTCTCTCTCCTCTGTTCGTATTACACCACTCTAAGATTAAAAACTCAAATCACAACGGATCAAAAATTTTCAAACCTGTCAGGGATTGTTGGGGAAAAATTCCCTATAATAAAACTATAAGAGTCCATGGGTAAAATTCCCTGGTTTCATTTTAATTAGATTGAGATTAAAGCTCAAGAGAATACTTTATAAATTATTGGTCGAGAATAAATTGCAAAGGTAGGAAGGATTTAAATAGGTAAAGAAATTGCCAGGAGGCCTGTGAGCCGATGAAGTAACAATCTTCCCGTCCGGCAAGTGAATTGCAGTTTTGACCTACACCAGGCATAATTTAGACCAGTGCATCGTTGTTTTTGGCCGTATTCATATAGTTGAAAGTTAATAGTATCCATCATTAGAATCCAATGTAAAAAAAAAGACCTCGGGACGTAAGGGTATGTAATTCGTTCAATTGTTTCAAATTTCATTGAGTCGAAAAAAACTGATTAACAAGAGATGCTTGTAACTTACCGATATTGCTTTTTGGGTTTTTGTGTTCTTCCCCTCCGAGTAGGGAAATTTAACCCATAACAAATCGAAATTTGCTAAAACAATTTTGGTACAATTTGTAGTTTGCCACTCGTAGACTTAATTAGAATAACCATTCGGCGATAGAACAAAAAATACAAATACAAAACATTAATTGAATAAGAAAATCAACCGCATAATTAATAAGTGCATTAATTTCGTTATAAATCGTGTTAAATTATAATTTCCAACAGAAGGGCGGAGCATATCAATAAGAGATAATCTCGAGTATTCCTCGTAATCTTCTTGACCTTGCTCCGTGTTTGCCAAGTGAGATGTTTTTATCAGTGAAAAATTTCAGATTTCACCAGTTACCAAGTTGTAACATCGTCAATCAGCCCAGACGCTGGTCCCGAATTGAAAAAAGAGGAAAACCAATTTATAATATTTTAAGAGGATGTGAAATCGGGATTAATTGATTGATTCTGAATGAATTGACTAAATAGTAAAATTCGTTCTTATCGCCTATGGAAGGTTTGATTCATTTCTTACGTAGAAAACAAAGTATTCTAATGTTATGATCACTCTCATCCCTGATCACCTTTTCTACATAAATTCTCTTGTTATCGTCTTTTGTTTTAAATATGTAAATAAGTAAAGATTCATGACGATCTTTAACAAGCATTGTTTCAATTTTTTTCGAGAAAAAAAGGTGTTGTCAATAACATTTTGTTACGCAATTGGTCAAATTTAATAATTGTATGAAACGCGATATTGGATTTGTTGCCACTCGAGTACCAAATATCATGTCTAAATATACAATATAATTTCAATATCTTATCAAATTTTTTTGCAGACAAATTTTGAATGCGAGGAGTAAATAGTGTGTGATAGTGCCACTAGTTTTTTTGCCATTTACATTCGCAATTTTTATAATTATAATTTTGATTATGTTATTTGGATCTTTTTAAAGACAGTCTTTTTATATTTATGGTTAAAATATTTTTCCACGTGGCTTTTTAGTATCTTTCTGATTTATTTTTATATTAATTTTTTATAAGATGATAATGATGATGATGATGATGATGATGGTGATGGAGTTAAATTCCTCAAAATTCCAAAAATTTATGTTAAAGTTTGTTGTAAAAATAAACAAACACATTTTAAAAAAAGGACGTAAAAGGTTTTTCTAATAAAGAAAAAATTAAATATTTTCATGCATGATTATTTTTCACTGGCTTTTCATACTCTACTTCTATTATCAACGTTCAAGGTGAAAATTGGCTCTGAATTTTCAAACATCAAGCGTTCCCTGAGGGTGCATGCTAGGACCAATCTTCTACAGTCTATACAGTGAACACCGTTGACGTAAGTGATGACCCTTAACACCTAACCACCAATACATCCTGACCTTCCCCGACGTCACTACTCTCCTGTTCTTCTGACCAGCAAAAGTTTACCAAGATGTCCTAGAGCTCATTACCGACTGGGGCACTCGGTGGCGCATCAATCTAAATGAACAAAAGAGCCGGCACGTGACATTCACACTCGTGTCCACCAGTGCATATATAAGGGAACACATCCCCTACCTTGGATGCGACTTGGAACACATAAAACAAAAACTACAAGAACTGAACTGAAGATATGGCTGATTCGCCTACTGGGATCCAAACTACAGTTTTTACAGACCAATTTTGACTGATAGAGTCGAACAGTGGGATTCAGCCAACCGACAATTTTTCCAATCAAAAGTTCTCCGTTGCATCCTCAACGCTCCCATCTACGTCACTAACCAAACCATCCACAAAGACCATGGTCCGAACACGATTTCACGACTTCCACTCCAAACTCTCCTTCCCATCAATCCAGTAAGTCAAGCCCTTTCTTGGACGTCCCATCCTAATAAAACCTCCTCGACGCTCAAAAAGACAGTGGCCTCGTGAGCTAACTCAATCCTAAACGAATGAACCAACAATCCTAAACAATGAGAGAGTTCCAGCAATAGACGATTCTCCTCGATCTTCATGATCTGACATGTTCCAGCTATATCATTTTTTGTTAACTATAACACATTGTTTATTTTATTCATTTTCTTTTTACAGTTTTCCATTCAAAAATTTCACACTTTTATCAATTTGTTGGTCACATCAAACAAATGCCAGAGTTCACATCACATTGTTAAATGTATACATTTTTGTACAGAACGTAAATGAGTCAAGAGTTTCAAACACAACTCTTGGTCACAAAATGATTTAGAAGTGGACGCAGTATGGTTTTTCATGCACAAATTAACTTAATCCTCTGATAAACGACCCGAAACAACCTTCAAACATTATTAAAAAATTTTCGTTTGCAAAATAAAATAGTACATTTACCGACTGTTAGTTAACCGTGGAATATCATAAATATATTGAGTGGAGTTATAACTTGAAGTGAGGTCAAGTCTGTAGCGGAGTGTGCTAATTTCTCTGACCGGACGAGTCCTGTCCTCACAGCTCGGGCGAGCACGTTAATATCTAAATGAATATCATCCTCATCTGACGAGACGCTTTCGTTTTGGTTAATTCGTTACTTGTAGCTTCAAGTTCGGAGATGCCTTACGGCTTATTTTTTAAGTCAAATTATTAGACAAGTTCTCGTTGCAAAAAAGCTTTCCAAGGGGAATAAAGGTTGCGATGCAACTTCCACTGTCGTTGCAACACTCCAATAACTGCACAAACGTGCGTGTTTCCATAGCGTATTATTATATTGTAATTTCTATTGCAGAATTGGTGAAAAACGAAGGCAAAGATAAGGGAAGCCCGATTCCATCCTCATGCTTGAATTCATCTTCTTTATACTCATCTCGGTGTAATTCGGTAAACGCTTAACTTCGTACGTAAGCCAGGAATTAAAAAGAGTTGAATTCCCATCATGTCACCTTTATTAGACGAGACGAAATATATAAAAATGTGTAAAACGATAACTCTTTCCTCCATGTACATTTATTTATAAAAATGGTGGACTTACAAAAAATATTTAGAATGAGTGAAGGACTAGTTTTTTTGAAAACCAAATAGGAATTTTAACAGCACTGAACTTTATCAAAATCAAACTAATTTGTTCAAACCAGAAAAATGATGAAACCAAATTAAACTTAAACAGCAAAATATTGAACTTTTTCCAGAACACTTTACAAGTCAAAGGATTTTTGTCAGATCGAATTAAGCTTTAAATAAATTAATGAAAAGAAACTTTGTCCACAAAGTCAAACTGAACTTAAAAGACATTGAAGTTTCAGACCAAATTAAGCTACAAATTGCACGTTTTTAAAGTGCGTATGTACCCTGTTTTTCAATCAAATCGAATTGATATTTTTGTTTTTCAATTTAAACTTTCAAAAGTAAATTAAACTTATGTTCGATCAAAATGAACTTTTTTTCAATTATGTTGGCCTTTTTTAAAGTTGAATTGAACTTGAAAAAGAAATTCAGGTGAACTTAACATAAAAACTATGTTCAAATTAAATTGAACTTAGTTTTTCAATCAATTGAACTTTTTTCGAGTTATATTGAACTATTTGTACTTAAAAAACAAAAACTTAATCACATGGAGTAATGACTAGTGAAATATCTTCATTGAAAGGAATAGGTCTCACCGTGGGCATTTACTGTTGTTCTCAAACGTTTATCTGTCTGTTCAATCGCACACCGACAGATTGAAATTTGTTTTATCATAATTCTTTTCAATTTGTACTTGTTTGCATTACAACCGCATTATAAATACGAGGTAGAATTTGTATATTAAGAAAGGTTAACAGACAGACAATAGCGTCCGGTTCGTTTTGGCTGGCACTACATCGACAATCGACGCCCATGGACTGCATGGACAAACGGTGTGAGGTGGCCTCCGGTTGTGGATTTATGTCACGTTGTACGAAAAGGTCCCGACATCCGTGTCCCTATTCATGCTGTATAGTCGACATCTGTAGGTGAAATAAATTCCGATTACCGTCGAACGCTGGCCAAATACCAAGTTTGCAATTGAATTTTATTAGAGAATATACTTGGACAAACTACGTTATTAAACATGGATTTTATGAAGGGAATATAAAAAACCTGAGGGGAATCCCATCGCCGAATTATTTTCGACTATATACAGGAGTACGCTATTTATAGCATGAATTTAACATGCCAGATATATGTGTGAATAGGAAATTGGAAGGGTGCGTCTTAGGTCTTACCAAGGATTACACATTACTTATTCGCCTTGACTGCTGAACGATTGTAGACTCGAACATTTTCAATCCGATTTCATTAATAATTTAAATAAAAATTTTCTTCTCAAATAGAACTGTTATCCAATAAAATTGCACATTTTTCAAATGGAATTGAACCATTTTTTTCTCAACAAATATAACTTATTTCAAACGAAATTTGTCGAATCAAATTGAATTCTTTGTTTTTTCGATAAAATCAAACTTTTTTTCTCAAGTTAAATTGAACTTCTGGAAATCAAATTGAACGTTCTAATGTTGTTGTTTGAGTACGTATGTACTCTGTTTTTCAAGCTAAATTGTTCTTTTTGTCGAACTTTTGCGTTCAAATTGAACTTTATTAAACCAGATAGTTACACTTGTTGAAGTCGATGACTTTTCACCAGCTGATACAATTCTCTATCCGTTGTTTGAAATGGTAAAGTGGTACAAGTAAAAGTTAGTGTCTGTGTTCGGTCTTTAACTTAGGTTACTGGTAATATTAATGTATAATTAAAGTCAATAATAAAGCTTGCTTCTACTTTTCACTTTTGCGTCTTAAGATCTGTTATGGGCCCAGGTGTTTAAAAGGTGATTTATAGTGTGAAGTGCTTTAGTTTTCCGAAAAAGAAAAGGAGGTAAGAAAAGTTGCAAAATGGCATGATTAACCCCTATACGTATCAACCCGTTGAAGATAGACAATTTTGATACTTGGAAGATCCAAATGGAAGCCATTCCCGTTAAAAATGATTTATGGGCATACGTGGATGGAACAGAATAAAAACCAGCGGATCCGAAAGTTGCCGAAATTTGGGTTCGAAGGACAGAAAAGCCAGGGCGGACATAATTGTATCTATAAGCACAACTGAAATTAAACAAATTAACGAATGTAAAACATCAAATGAGATGTGGAGAACATCACGTTCTATTTATCAATCTAAAGGGTCTGCTCGTAAAGCAAGTCTGTTAAAGCAATTAGCAGTAAATAGAATGGGAAGGCACAGACGATATAAGAGAACAAGTAACAAGTTTTTCGATATCGTAGACAAGTTAAAAGATATGGTAATCGAAATAAATAAAGATCTTTTAGCCATCTTGTTATTGTAGTCTTCCGGACGAATACGAAAATTTTAGATGTCCCATTGAATCTCGTGATCAACTTCCAGATCCTGATATATCACGCATCAAAATAATCGAGGAAATTGACTCTAGACGTAATCAAGGAAAATTTGCAAATAATGCCATGATCGCAAATGAAAATATATACACTAACAACGGCAATAAAAAATTTAATAAATTCCAATTTCGGGGTAACACGTATTATGTACTTCATCACGTTCACGCCTCTTGATGGACTGAAATGTATTTCCTAAAGAAAACGAGTGACACTTCGGAGACAGACCTACAAGAATATGATAGAAAACCAGAAAGGTTGCAAAATAAAATGTTTACAATCCGACGATGGAGAATATATTTCAAATGAATTTAATCATTTTCTGAAGCAATTTGACATTGAAAGAAGATTAACCATTGCCAATACAGCACAACAAAATGGCGTCACAGAACGCATTAATCGAACATATTTTGACATGGCCAGATGCAATCCTATAGATTCTGGACTACCCGAAAAATTTTGGGAAGAAGCCATATCTACAGC
The DNA here is from genome assembly GCA_039619505.1 of Cimex hemipterus. Taxonomy (NCBI): domain Eukaryota; kingdom Metazoa; phylum Arthropoda; class Insecta; order Hemiptera; family Cimicidae; genus Cimex; species Cimex hemipterus. Next base: position 1,946,879 of record CM077101.1, on the reverse strand, counting down.
TTGTTACATCAGAAACAGATGTTCAAATAATGCTTTAGACGGAGAAATCCATAATAATATTTAACTGGAAAGCGCGCTACTGTAGCTCATTTCAGAAAATTCGGATGCAAGACATACTTTTTGAACAAAAATCAAAACAAAACAAAGTTTGAACATCGATCACCATGCACCACCACCATGCATTTTTACAAGCTATTCGAACGAAAGTAAGGCCTACCGCCGAAGACCTCAAAATCCGGATTACACGAGACGTGAAATTCTTAAACGAGCTAGAAACAATTCAATCGGTTGAACATGAAGAAGCAAACGACACAGCAAATGACTCATCAAAGGAAATATTATTTTTGCTACCTTACAATGTTGAACCATTAATAACTGACATCAGAGATACACGACAGGAAAGTAAAGAAACCGATCCAAATAAATCAATAAACACGAGAGGAAGGGGAAGACCAAAAATCGTAAGAACTAAAAAGACCGGAAGGACCTCACCACGATTGTTAATGAGAAAAGTAACAGAAGTGGCAGAAGTAGATAAAAAGGTAGAACAAGAAGAAGAGGACAGAGAAGAAAATAAAGAACCGACCCACGTTGTCAACAACTGCATTACAAAGATTCTATAAGTGGCCCTGAATCATTGGCTTGGAAAACAAAGCTATAATCAAAGAACACACATCCCTGATTCGAAATAGGACTTGGATTATATGTGACAGGCCCAAAGATCGAGAAGTGATCGACTGACGGATGGTACTTACAAATAAAAGTACGCCGGACGGAAAAACACAAAAGTCGCAAAAAGATACGGTCAACGCCCCGGCATAGATTTCGACAAGACTTTCGCACCAGTCATCCGTTTAAGTACTGCCAAGAACATAGACAGCATTGACCAGAAATGGGCATACACCGGTTAGATGTTGAAACTGCCTACTTAAATGGTGACTTGGACAAAATGATTTTCATGAAAATACCAAATGACCTGAAGGACTGTTTACAAGAGCTATCAAAGTCCGATGATAAAGCAGTTAGAGACGAATCCCAAAAGTTGATTCAACAAATTCAAGATGGTGATAAGGTGTGCAGTTTGAAGAAGGCCTTGTATGGATTTAAACAATCTGGCAGGCAATGGCTCAAGAAACTGGACAACACATTAACAGATGTGATACTCACACCAACAGATGCCGATCCTTGTCTCTACTTCAAGAAGAAAAATAATAACGTTCTTAAACGCGTGTGCTACGCTACCTGAAAGGCACACTTTATTTTGGTTTAAGGTTTAAGAAGACTGGCAAACCTATGGAGGCGACCTGTGACGCGGACTGGGGCAACTCATTATCTGATAGAAAGTCATACACAGGACTCATATTCAAATTAGGAGGAGCAGCAATTTCATGGGCAGCCAGAAAGCAACGGACAGTTGCACTATAAAGTGTTGAGGCTGAATACATGTCATTGACTGAGGCAGCAAAGGGGGCTGCTCATTTTTCACTATATCTCCAAACACGATAAAATGTGACAGCCAAGGTTCGACGCGATTAACAAGAAATCCTATCTACCATCCATGCACGAAGCACATCGACATAAGAACCACTACATTCGACAAACCATTGAAGATGGGAAGATAAGGATTGACTACCTCCCCACCGAGAGGATGTCAGCAGATATAATGACCAAAGGACTTCCAAAGAAGAAATACGATTTGTGTTGCGAAGAATTGGGAATTAAAAGGATAATAAATTAAATAATGGAGATTCGAGTGAGAGAGGGGCCTTGAAGTCGATGACTTTTCACCAGCTGATACAATTCTCTATGCGTTGTTTGAAATGGTCACGACGAGCAAAAATTAGTGTCTGTGTTCGGTGTACTTTAACGTATTTTACTGGTTATAATAATGTATAATTAAAGTTAATAATAAACCTTCACTTTTTACTTTTGCCCCTTAACAACACTTTGAATAGAACTTGAATGTAACTTTGTTTTAACTTATTTTCAATAAAAATAAAATAGATCTTTTTTCTCAAGTCAAATTGAACATCTTGAAATGAAATGGACAGTTATAATGTTGTTTTTTTTTTGTTTTTGGTATTTATGTACTCTGTTTTTCAACCAACTCGAACGTTTTTCATGCTAACTTGAGCTTTTTTCAAACTGATGTCTTCAAATTGAACTTTATTAAACCTTTATTAACTTTATTTTATTGAACTTTTTTCCAAATTTAATAGAACTGTCTACATTTTTTAACTTGTACTAATTTAGGTTACATGGAATTTTATTAAGAAATCATAATTACCTACTTTATAGATCATGAATGTGACTCTGCAGCTTGTTGTATTTTTTCTTTTTTTAAATTTTCTAGGAAAAGAATTTTTATTTTGCATTTTCAGGTACTGCTTGTTGTTGCAATCTTTCTCCTATTCAAATTCTGGAAAACCTAAAAGTCTTTCACCTTTGTCGATTAAACTTGGCATACGGATTGGTTCGGTCTACAACCGGCATAAATACAATAAGCTCTCCGAGGAGTACGATAGTCCAAAAGAATTGCTTTACTTGTTTTGTCGAATATCGAGAATTATAAGAATAGAAAAAAAAGAAATATGCTAAAGTTATCTTAAGCTGGAGACAACAACGTGATATATTCTGGCCTATTTTATGAGACAATTTATGTGAAATAGGAGCCCTCGTTGTCCCGGCATCACGCTCTGCCGGCTCATACTTCCTCATATCCTCTTCACCCAACATTTAATCGGACACCTTATACGAACAATGATCATGAACATTTTTTTTGGCTCGACCACCGATTTTCAACAAGAAAAAAATTTGACGGCGTACAGCGGCAAGAAATGTCAACTTGTGTTCTAAACCGAGTTCCACTTTCACAATATCCGACGTCCAACCGATTTCGGTCGTTTGGCAGGAAGGATGACGACGCGACGTAAGGAGGTGGAAGGAAGGGATGATCAGATCAGAATAAAATTGTCCCTCCAAAACCTCTCGTACCGTTTGTCGCGGTTGGAATGAAGTCGTCCGGAGAGGTTCATACAGGTGGCAACCTGGAAATGCCCGTTCTGAACTGGTTTCGACGGAAACGGCGAGGAGGCGAGAGCCGAGAATCGGGCACGCACGATCACAAATCGAGCACAACTCCAAGATCCGACAAACAATCGCATAATAAACTTATTTTAAAAATATTTAATCCATAAGAAAGATTGACTGTAATATTTGCACACTAACAATATTAAATACGTTCAGATTGGAAAACCACATTAAAAAAATAAATTTAAAAATAATTGAAAACATGTATTCATTTAATAAAGGACAGTAGTCAGACCGTTATTCCCACGTCAGCCACGGCGATTATTAAGAAGCGACTGTGTTTATGAAGTGTGTAAATGACCTCTTGGCCTGCACGTCCTCCGCATTTTCATCACACATATGACATGTCTCTCTGTATACATTACCCTCCCATTAAATAACCCAGGAAACTAACTGTATCAACGGTATACCGATAACATTTCTTCGTATTAACTAAAGTTGACTGACAAACCTTTTTGTTTCATTTGCTTGCAGTCATAAGCCGATATTGCACAATGGTAAAAGAAACAATAAATTTATGCGGGCCTGCCAATCTCAAATGATATAAAGGATTGCTGAGCTCTGGAAATAATAAATACACAGTTATGTTGCTACGATTTTTAAAGCGAAAGGTGAATTACCGAATGTACCAGGTGTCGGATAGGATACTTAAATATGGTGTGAGGGCGAGTGGGTGTATATGTTTATGTTCATCATTATCTCTTCTCTCTATTTTTATTTATTTCTAATTTCTTTTCTTTCTCTCTCTTTCTTTCTCTCTTCCGCCCTCTCTTATCTTCTAACTCTTTCTCTCTCTTACTTATATATGTTTCTCTCTCTCGCTCTATCTATCTATCTCCCCCCCCCTCTTCCTCCATAAACCTATCTCTCTCTATCTCACATCTTCTATCTCGCTCTTTCTTACCTTCTCCTGTCTCTTTTCCTCCATTTCCCATCCCGTATCACTCGTTTTCTCTCTTCCCATGCCAAATGACATAAACACGTCCAAAATCTAACGATAATGGTAGAATAATTGTAGATTTCGTCAAAAATACATTGAAAGAGCTTATCTTTAATTCTTTAACACAGAGAGCACTGCTTCTTACAAACATAGAAACAGGATTTCAAGAAGGAGAGGAAAATATTGTACATATTAACCATTCTCTTACACAGCATTACCAAAACTTCTCTGAGATATTAAACAAATGGTAAAAAAACAACAGAAAACTAAAAATGTCTCTGGTTTAAAAATGGATATGTTTTAATTAAAAAAAGTAAGAACATCATAATCCGATGCTCGGATGATCTTAAACGACTAGCCTCTATATAATATAATAAGTTAAAATTCATAAAAATCTCAACCTCGCCGTTGGTGTGAGCAACGACAGCCCCGTTATCAATAATACTAGATATTTCTCTGTTAATAAAAATGCCAAACTTTCTAAACTAATAAGGAACAACCCGATCAACAAAGATGTGAAGAAGTGGCGTTACACATAACAAATGACCTCACAGTATCATCAAAAAATCCCGAAGCAACTACACATCCAGAGTATATCATATGTGCAAAATATAAAAATTACTTGAAAGTTAACGGCCACCTAAAACAGTCGTTTAAGGTTCTTGAAAACTTTAATCACTTCAATTTTCTATTTTAATAATTAACGATTTAAAGCCAAATTTAAAACAGTAAAATTAATTAAGGTTTTTAGTTGAGATGAAAAAAAGTCAATGGCACGAGCGAGATTCGAACCGACGATCTTTGGCTAGGTACGCCGCTGCTCAACCACTTGCGCTATGACCTAGATCCACTCGGGCACTAACTTCTCACCTCAACCCCCACTTTTTTGAGTTTCCCTCCTTTGGATTGGATTCTCGAAGACAAAGTAGGGAAACTCAAAAAAGTTGGGGTTGAGATAGAAAGTTGATTTCCTAGTGGATAACAAAACTTCATAAACACTTAGCGATCCATTTAAAATAAAAGCTTCAAAAATCAATACCGAAACATATAGTTCAGATAAAAACATATCATTCAAAGAAAAACTTAAAGAATACTTATTAAGTAAATATGTTGAATTATTAACTTTTTATTATATACTTTCACATTAATTTGTAAAACGTTAATAATTATTTAATATGTAGTTTACTTCATTTTTAAATAGTAAAATTACATTCCAATTCTAGAAGGGTTCTAATCTAGTTTTTAACAATTTTACGAAAAATCTATATGTAATTTTTTTACTCAACATTAATATGCTCTCTATAATAATATAATTTATAAAGTCAACTTACTCTCACTTTATTCATTTATTAAATTCACTAATTTCGTGGTCCGCTTGACCAAATAATATATTACAATTAATTAAGGTTTTTACTTGAGATAAAAACGTCAATGGCACGAGCGGGTTTCGAGCCCACGATCTTCGGCTAGATACGCCGCTGCTCTACCACCTGAGCTATCGTGACCTCGATCCACGTCCTATCTCAACCCCACCTTTTGAGTTTTCTCTCCGTTTTGCCATTTTTCAATCCCGCTCGTGCCGTTGACTTTTTTATCTCAACTAAAAACCTTCCTTAATTGTAATTTATTCATTTACTTCATTGTTGATTTTACAATAATTTGTTATTTCTATTTTATGTCTGTTGTGACTATAAACAAATATTATAATTGTAATTAAGCGTTAAGTGTAAGAAAAGTCTTGGAGATTCAAATTTTGCGTGTATTGTAATGAACAAATCGTTAATCAATCAATCAACCAATCTTCCTCCCCCTCTCGTCTTCTCACTCATTCTCTCTCTCTCTCTCTCTCTCTCTCTCTCTCTCTCTCTCTCTCTCTGCCTTTCTTGCCCCTCTCATCACTTATCTATTTTTCTCTCATCCCCCACCCTCTTTTTCTTTTTTTCTCATACCCTATATCCTTCTCCCTCCTCTTTTCTCCCACACTACTCCCAATCTCTCATTCCCTGTGGACATAATTTTAACATTCAACCCTTCTTTCCCTCTTTTCGACCGACCCCTCTCCCTTACACTATCACATATATACGTATGCTACGTTATATTATGGATTAAATAATATGTTTATACAATACATTTAATATAATAATATATATGTTTGAACTATTTTCTTCAATCAATCAACATCTTGAACCAGCCGGGCGGGTTGGTGTGAATTTGAGAAATTCCTCATAAATAGAATGTAAATATTTTTTCGCTCCATATTTTCACGTAATTCTTAAGAGAACATATGAAGCGGAAACTCTATCTGTCAAAAGTGGCTTTAAAATATTGGTATTGGCGCCAAAAGTTGGTGATATTGTGAAAATCGATTTGTTTTCCCCCCCATTTCCTGTCTCCTAATTAAATAAAACGGAAAGAGTCGATTACGCCTCGGTGTGTATTCTTTTTCAAGAACTGTACTAGCAAGATTGGTTTGATTTATGTTTCATGTAAATCACCCAACAGTCATGGAAACTATGTTTGGAATTCTTACATTTGCCATTGAATATGGCTAATTTTTTATTAATTTCCATTAAAATTAAAGCTTAATGTTAAAATTGTATGATAATGAAGCCGTTTACAGCAACCGAACGACGACAACTTTCATATCGAATATTTGGTTTTAATAAATTGTCGTCTGTTTTGCTATGTGAAATTAAAAACTCAATTTCTTTTTTGAAGAAGTGATTGAAGTATGCGACAAATCAGCTTTTTTCGGCATGATTGCAGTTTGCATAGCTGTTGGTTCGATTCTTTGGAAAGTTTGGTAAATTCTTGTTTGAATTTGGAAATTTCCTGGCGGAGCATGTTCGTAAAAGTCATAAAAACATACCAGTTACAAGGCTGAGCTGTTTGACTCATGAATAAATTTTCTTATCATTTGAATAATGGACCGGACTACTGTCCTTAATCAATCCGAGAGACACTAAGACCCAATATGTGTATGTTTGTATGTGTATACAATAAACGACCTTTCAGTAATTCAAGATCTTTCGGTGCTTCGATGCTATGTCTGTCTTCCAGCCGTTAAATGGAGTATGTTATTGTACTGGACGTGACTGACTGAACACATACCCGGGCCCGGGATCGAACGGCCCGTCCGATTTTTCTCCTCCAATCCAAATAGAAAATACACCTCCTCAGGGCGAACCATATTCCTGCTCCCTACGAAAGAGAAAGTCTCCGTCGTAAATCTGCCCCGGGTCAAATCTTGTTTCTTGTTAATGTGGGTGATTAGTGACCGTTAATCGATAATTATTTAAAAGTCGTGACCGCATCTCACGACTTCTAAATAATTTCTTGTTAATGTTCGCAAACCGGAATCGGCTGATTATTCCAGTTCGGCGCAGTCGGAAGGGCCTAACGGTCTCCGCGTGCGAAAACATTTCCATCGACGGTTTATATGCTTATACAATGGGATGAGAGTCCTGGAAGCATTTCTTCATAAATAACATTTTACGATTATTCTTTTATCGAGATAATCCCACATCATAGTATAGCCGGAGTTTTATACTATGATGTGAGATTATATGGCATATGGCATTCATCCAAAAACTCTGTTTTCTAACAAAATATACACACGTTTTTACACAAATTCGATGCTAATTACATGACACCTAGACATAATATCACGATTCGACTTACATTAGGGAGTTTTTAGTAAGAGGTAGATCATATTTATGTCACAACAACATTGCTCTCGGTCACACAAGGTCGAATGTGTTACTAAAGCGCCTAGCATTCAAATATTGCAAAGAATCTTAAATTGGTGGATAGAGAGTTTAAAGCTAAAAGATGAATCTCTTTTAACACGGTCATTTGATTAGACACTCCAAAACGTTAGTGTGACATAATCAAAAAATATTGTCACAGTGTTTCATAACTTCAAGATTTGTTGACGCTTCTGGGTTGAAAATATTTATTGTTCTAATGCTGAACTGCTGGTCAAAGACAAAAGCCAAATTATTAAAAAATGGAAATATCAAATTTATTCTTTAAACCTTGACCTTAAATTCACAATACTTTTTATCGAAAAAAACTTCTTTATATCTTTATGAAAATACTCTGCTCGAAAATATACTTATTGTGAAAAAAAAAATATTGGCTCAATTAAGTCTTTAAGCAAATTGAGAATAACGATTTTAGACCGAATTGACTGCATATAATAAACAGTGTACAGAATTTCCCTGTATGTAATCTGAACATTAAACATTGGTTCGTTTATTTCTTATTTGCCTACTTTACAAATGTTTGATAGAAAAATGTGCTAGTAATTACTACTTCAATACGACGTCATTTTCACCTGAGGTCTAACTGTCGTTCCTACTTAAACTTGGAAATAAAAGTCAAATTAATGACTTAGTTTTATTTTGTGAAGTGAATATTAAAGTAAACATCATTTGCTCTAGAAAAATGTTTTCTTATTGTGTATTTATTTATTTTGTCATTTGTCTGTGAATATATTACGATGTCGAGTGATCATGAGATGAATACGTTATTTGTTGCTTATTTTTTTGCTAAAATTTTGTAAAATCTAATTTAAAAAGTCAGTGTCACGAGCGGATTCGAACCATCGACTTTCGACGCCGCTGCTCTACCACTTCAGCTATCGTGACGTCGTTCCACTCGGACATCAACTTCCTATCTCAACCCCACCTTTTGAATTTTCCCTCCCTTTTTGCCATTTTTCAATCGTGACGCTGACTTTTTATTTCAAATAAAAACCTTAATTAATTGAAATATATTGGTGGGACCTAATGTGTTTTACTTCCTAATATATTCAATGTAACAATTGTGAAAATGTACTAAAAAATGGAACGAGTATCTACACTGCATGCAGATACATATGTACATGGATATGTCTTATGATGGTTAAATAGCCATACTCGCAAATTAGTTAGTTACATTTTTCTTCTCCCTTCTCATTCTACCCCTTTCTTTCTCCAGCTTTTCTCTCTCTCTCTCTCTCTCTCTCTCTCTATCTATCTATCTATCTATCTATCTATCTCTGTTTTTCTCTTATCCGTCTCCTCTGAATTCCTCTCTCATATCCTACCTCTTCCTTTTCACTCATCTCCAATCTCTGTTTTTCTCTCATCCGCCCCTTCTCATGTCATGCCGTATCTTTTTCTTCCTCCTCTTTCTTTCCCTCTCATAACCACCTCTTATATCCGAACCCTTCCTCCTTTTCTCATCTCCTACTGCTTCACCCCTTTTCTCATCTATCTCTCTCTTTTTCCTGAATAAAATAGAATTATGGTCATTACATTTAACGCCATAAACATTGCCATTTTTTTCTTTTTTCTGCTAATTGTATAAAAATGTCCTACCTTGTTTTCAAATTTATATACTGTTTTTTATATTGTTGATTTTATTTTTTACGAATCAACGACCTTAAGATTCCTATTGTTAACGAACTGATCCGTTCCCAATTCTAAAGGCGTCGCACCAACCTCTCGATCCTCACCCCACGAATGATCGATAGTCATTAACACGTAATAGTGTTTATGTCGTGATGTTCCTGTTATTAAAAACTGTTTGCTTTTGAAAGGTGATTTGGTTAGCCAAGGTGTGGAGAAAATTGTTGAAAGAAGTGCACAAAGGATTTTCTCTCCCTGGGTGAAACTAATGGATTCGGGAGTGTTCCATTGACGATCCCACATGGTAAACAACCTTCGTCCAAAATCGACCTTGGACCCCGGCATCATTTGGTATTTAAAAGAGGATGGAATTGGAATATTCAGTCCAAAACTAAGTAAACATTCACGTCGGACCAAAGAAGAAGAAATCATTTGACTGCCTGTCGAAAAATAGACCAAGGGTTCATAAAGAAAGGGTTTCATCGAGACAAATCTTAAGTTTGTCTTATAAAAGTTACAATGACATTACAGTATGGCTAAGAATTTATTAATCCCATCAATTTGCAAGTATATTGCCTTGTAGTATTAAATTTCATATAGACGTTCAACGACAATAACATGGAAAGATTTTCTCGTCAAATTAACCTTTTATTTAAAACATTGAAATAATTAAGAGTTAGTTCATCCCGTCCTCATCACTTTTGTCCTCTTTTCTCTTATCTCACTCTTTTTTCCCTCACACTTTCTTTCTATTCCTCTCCTTCTCATTTCCTATCTCTCTCTTTCTTCCGCCCTGACTCGACAGGTATCTCTTTCGCCTTCAATCGGACAATGGGCTGTTGTGCTAATTTTTGTTGGGCACATATTTTTGGATTTTATTAATTTTGCTAATTTTTATTAAACTCGTTTGAGAGCTTTGTCCGATTTTATACTTAAACGGGAAGTTTACATTTTTATGAACTCCGGAAATATTTATTGGGAGATTTTTTAAAATTTGCATTCGTAACCCATAAATCGTCAAGTATGAGTAAAAAACGACTACCTTTTCAGATAGTGAAAATGAAACCTGCCGTTGCATTTATTATCGGGCTTTTGAAATAACTTATAATTCAGTATAAAGCAAATTTCGTTTTACGTAAAATTACAGTCACTGATGAAACACCGAAAACGTCAAACATTAATAATCAAACGAAAAAGACGTCAATTTAAACAGTTAGAACTGCATTCATAAATGAAAGAACTACTTTAAAGAACTTGAAGCGATCAGCGGTGTTATGTGTCTACGTTTCCCCTCATCATCACAATGTGATCAAACACTCGTTTTATTAGAGTTATTACCAAAACTAGTAGTAAAATGTTTCTCTCTCTCTCTCTCTCTCACAGTCTCATCCTCCAGTGGACGTTGACCTACGCTCCAAAAGTAATAAGTCGTGACAGAAGAGTTTCCAGTGTGCAGAAAGGAGAAAAACAAACAAAAAATATTTTAAAAACTATATATTCTAAGTGAACATTCAAGTGCCGTAGACGAGGTATAAATAATTCATATGGTGCTAGGCGGGAGTGGAGAGAAAAAAACCATTACCTGGGAAGGGCGAGGCGAAGGAGACGAGGGTTGGAAGTGGAACGGGCTCTCGACGTGACTGCCTTTCAGCCAGAAATTTCCACCCTTATCAGATTTTTCTTATCACATTGCCCCTCATAAAAAAACGATCATTAGGGTTGACAAAAAATTGTTCCGCCTTGCCCTGTTCCCTTATCAAACCGGATCCACACTCGAATTTTTGTCGCATGGAATCACGTCCCTGTTGAAAAACCAGTGACAAAAAGGCCAATTGTGGACGGTGTGGATTCAACGAGGAACTTCCGATCGACCCACACGTGGGTCTAAATTGGTGGTGAAATAATCGGTTAGGGCCGGACACTTGGTGAAATGGAAACATTGCAGGGGGTCCGGTCTTGTCGAGTAAATCAATTGTCTCAAGTGCCTTAATCTTTTCGTCCAACTACTACAGGGTAAATGTAAACAAATTTGTATTATGCTTCTCACGCATTCGACCCGGCCCAATTAATTACTTCTTCGATTGAATAATTTCATTCACTTTTGTAATCCCATTGCAAGGGGGCTAAACGATTACACAACAAAGAATAGGATTTTTTCACATGAACAAATGGAACTACAAGGAAAGAAACTCGTTTTGATGTCCCTCCGATATAAGCCTAGTAAATTCGATCAAATCAGAGTGGAACCTCAAATTTGTCATATCAAGCAGCGCAAAGAAAGTTTGTAAATAATAATTTTAATATTTTTTCAACAATAATCGCATAGAGCAATCTCGTTGAACTTGAACAGCCAAAAGGGTGAATGTCAGAACTGTCCTCCAGTTAGAGCTGTGTGTATTGTTTACGATTTGGTTTACAATATAGTTGGTTCTACTTCTACGAAATAATAGTATAACAAATTATTTTTATATCGTGTGTCATATTACGCGACTATAGACGTTGTTTCGTCATCGGGAGAATCACAGAGTCACACGCTTCTCCGCGTACTTTTGGATTAACGAGTCACCGAGTTGTTCCTCGGGTTTACGGTTTTGTATAAGAGGGCCGCAACCTTGGCGCAATCCAAGGCCGGGCATATGGCTGGCGATGAAAAGAGAAGAAGAAAAAAATCTGCAATGGGATTACGGGAACATCCATAAACTTTCGCCATCCAACCGTCAAAATTTGTGGTTGGGAAAAATTACTTCTTGAAACTATCTTGGACCAGATGGGAATTATGAGAGTAGGACATGACCCCAGTGGGCGAGACTGTCACGATTATCGCCTCCACTTCAATAAAAATTATGGCCTCATTGCAATAAATATTAGTGGCGAGGACACAAATAAATTGAAGATAGTTGAGTTTAAAAATTGACTAATTTATGTTAAACACTAACGGTAAAAAAAAATCATTTAGCCCACCACTCGAGCAATCGAAGAGAAAAAAAATTGTGAAATATTCTTATTACTAACGAATCGATTAATAAAATATCTAATAAAACATAGCAAGTCTGTGCATAGGCAGATGAGTAATCATGTCAAAAAATGTTCAAGGTGCAAAAGACGTTTTAAGTTGAACCTGTTGAAAATAAAGGCGAATTAATGAAATTAAACATGGAGACAAAAACAAATGTTTTAATTCACATCTGGGATACACTATTATTTATAGAGCTTCACAGACTGTAAACCTGGGAAATTTCAAATGAAGTTGCAGGTAATTTCAAACTTCTTGGCTAAATTTTAACCCTTTAACCTCTTTTTAACCCCTTGGCGTTAAAGCAGTTGTCTTGCTGCAGAACTTTAGCAATTTGGTTAAATGGTTAGCGGGAAACCCCGGAGTTTAAATTGGCGCCTAATAAATTAGTGTTGCCAATAGGAACAGAAACAGCAGGAACAACACTACACCCGCCCTAAACTCACGGGATTATCTGCTAACTTTAAACAAAATTAGACTAGAGTTGGAATTATTTTAAAGCAACTTTGGGCGAGAAAGATTTAAACTATACAGGGAATCTGAAAAATTTGATGTTTTGGCTAATAATAACAATCGATGCAAGATGCATTATTCGAGTGAAGAACCAATTTGAAGATGGAACATTCCTAGGTATTTAGATTTACGCCGAAAACATCAGTGTTACAAATTCACGGGTCCAAAGAAACACTTAAACTCATGGAATTAGCTAAGCTTTAGCAAATTTGCTGTATTATTGTGTGGTGAGTATACCTGAGTGAACACTGTACAAAAAAATCTTAACACTAGAATGGGGACTGATTATATGATCCCGGATTTTTAACAACCTCTTATGTAGTCTCAACAGACTACAAATGAAGCGAAGACTTCACGAGGAGATCATATGCAATGGTATGGTACACAGATGGCTCCTAAATAAATAATCAGTCGTTTTTTTGTGCAAACCCAAAAAATGAGAAATTTTACTCATTAATGGCGTTTGGAGCTGAAATAAATGCCATCGACGCTTATGCCTTGAAATATCTTTAAAGACGTTATACTTGAAAAAATCCTCATATCGGATAACTAAGCATCTATTAAAGCGTTAACTTGTAAAAATTACTCACCCAAAATCTTGGGAATTACAACAACCTGAAGATATCATGAGACTAGGACACAAGGGAATTTTGTGTAACGAAAAAGCAGACTCACTGACCAGGGAGGAGGATCTGCAAGGCCATAAGGCAAAAAGGGAATTGGATAAACCACCTAGAGATGCTAGACACGTTAAGCTTAAGGTAAAACAATCTCACCAAGACTGGCAAACTCACTGCTACAGTTAGAGGATGCTAAACTCAAAGGATTGAGAGGGGTATTTACCGGTTATTGGCATTTGAGAAAACATCAACACAATATGGGTATATTCACGGCATATTCATCTATAGATGATGCAATGATGAGGAAGAAACAGCCACCCATATCGCCTTCTAATATGAAGCAACTGCTCAACGGAGACATAGCCTGGGATACAAAGCCAGCCCAGGAAGAGGAATTCTAGCAACCACTGTCAATGATCTAGCACGTCTTAAGAAAAGGAACCAAGTACAATAAGCCAGTAGACTATAGTGTCTGGGAAACACCGACTTCCTCTTATTCATCATCTTCGTAAATTTTAAAATCTATGATTTATCATTGTTTTGTCCATTATTTTCTTTCCGCACTGGGAAAATGACTTTTATCGATGAACTTTTTCGTAACTAGATAGGCTTTTTATATTTTTATAAACGTTAATATTAATTTTTAGAAGGAAAAATTCGTCTCAATTGTTAGATAATGTACAATAAAAGTAAGAGAGTAAGAGTATAAAACGTTTAAAGGTATTGTATCATTTTTTTAGGCCTTTCCTGTACTATAATTTTCTATGTTTTATATTGATAAAGTGAAAATAGCCACTAAAATAAGGCGTAGTTAGCCAAATCTATCTATAATTAATTATTAGCCTATGACCACAGTCCTATAACGCCAACTTAAGTAAGGCAACGACTCTATGAACTTACTAGTTAGATGAATAAATAATTAATTATATCAACTCTAAGAAGAAATGTACGCCAGACCTATGGTCGGGAATGCTAACGATGATCAAAATTGACCCAGTATCAACTTGATTTAACAATCTCTGACTTATTAAGTTTCTTTCCTTCCAACTGAAAAAAGTTGGTTTCTCTTCTTTTGCTTAAAGTCGCCACTTAATTTATGCAAAACATAGGCATTTGGAACTATGATAATTAGACGACCATGAGTTTTAACAGTCGACTTAAAATTGAGTCTTTTATCTTTAGGATTATTTTATTTAGAACAAAGATGGTAGGTGCTGGCTGTCTTTTCTATATTTTCTTTCATCGTTGAAGTCCTGATCAATGTACTGAATATCTTTATTAAGTTAACATCAATTTAATCGTGACAACAGATTTACAGAATGACTAAAGTTTTTTAATTTTTCCTTCTACTTAACATTCAACTATCCGGCAGATAGTTAAAATTAAGATTACGCTGCCCATTTAAAGAAATCCGCATCGGTTTTTTAATCTTCAAAATACGACTCAATTTGTCAGAAATACAGCCGATCGGAGCTAAAATAATAAAAAGACTAAAGGATAATTGAATGATAGAAGGTGAAGGAGTAAGGACCGTGGGTTGGACGCGAAGGTACTTGATTTGAAATAGGCTGGCACGGGCTGCGTGCCAAGCGACAGATTACGTGCTTCCGTTGGACAAGAGACGAAAAGGGTGTGACCATTTTGGTGATGAGCCTGTCCTAGGATTCATTTTTCTACGGAAAATTCTTTACTTCTTTTTCCTATTGTGAGACCTCTTCGTTCTTTTTTTTCATATATACATACAAGTTATCTCACCACTTTTAAAAAAACATTTTATTCCATATGCAAGTTTACAAAATTAATATGATAAACTGAGGAGAAGTGTATACGTCGGAGTCGAGGGTAGACTGCTCTCCGATGGGAAAAACAGTTTATCGCCAGCTACAAAGCCTACGCGAATAGGTAGCAAGGCTGCAAATAAATAAATGTAACTGCTGCAGATAGCTTACTGTAACTCCTCCATCCCCAGTTTCGACTTACTCCTGGAAGTTGAATACAAAAATACAAATTTATCGAATATAGTACTACCAGTACAGTATGATTTTTACAAGGTTTGATTACAATTATTTAACTTATAGTTACGAGTACAACTGCCGGGCGGTTAACATCATAATTGGCTTTGTGGATAAAATAAAAATAATTAAAATGATTAACAGTTATGATTTACAAATGATTACAATTACGTGATTATTACAAGTTCTAGTCTAGATACAATGGTTTCCTTACTTGCTAGCGTTTACAACTGTCTTCCTACACACTAATTTCATCCAATACACTACTACTAAAACAGAGAATAGCACCGACAATGCACACACCGATACTATCCACATCCCTGGTGACCAAAAGACGTGAACTTCCTGTGTCTCTCGGGTGACAAAGTTGAGAGGAACGGCTCTCATGCTCAACGTCCCAAGTTCCACGGTGAAATTTATTTCCTTCATTTCTTCTGGGGTTAGGAACGTTAGGTTTCCTAACATTCGTGGTTGACCGTGAGACTGTCGGCCCAGACTTCGACCACTATACCAAATTTTGTAGTTTTCCGTTTTTAGGAGGAATATTCCCTCGACTTTTTTGACCTCATTCCCGTTTTCTGTTTCGACTTCAATTTGGCCGAACTCAGTGAACACCCCTAAGCTCTGGTCTACTACTCTATGTGGTTGGTTTCGACGTTCACCTTCACGTACGGGCATCGATTGGTGTTGCCATGAAGAAGTAGTTCGCTCTCGCACGAGCTGTTCATTGGGGACGCATTTTCGGTGGATCAAACGTAGAGCTCGGCGTTCTGGCAGTTGTGCAATGGCCGAACACCCAAATGATTTTCAGTCTTTAACATGTACCTGGTTTTTTGCAACAACGTTACATATTTATTGAACATCTTAGTCGGGACAGAATGAAAGTAGTACAGGTGATAGTTGATCGGCGAGGTTATCGGCATCATTAAAAAGTACACAATTTCTCCATTGTGGATTTTACATTTCATACAATCGGTTTTTTTTACATTATCCGAGACCACCTGTTTGGGCAATCCGTGATGCCTAAAAAAATGATGAGGTTGTTTGCTATTTCTATGCTGGTAGATGAATTTAACGGGCTTGAGCATAACGCGAGAATTTATCGATTATCGTTAAAAATTTGGAGGTTTCTAAAGCTAGCTTGTCCACGTGTATCATTTCAAAAGGCCTAACGGGGGTAGGTGTGACGTTATACTTCAATTTTAGGGGCGTCCGGTCATATTTGGTAAGTTGGCATATCTCGCAATGATTTACGAATTCCTGTACTGTTTTTTTTTTTTTTTTTTTTTCAGGTACCCAGTAATAAATTCTTTTTAATTTATTGCAAGTTTCGTCCGTCCCACGGTGGTTTGTCCTTCCTTGCCTTGAGAAGACAGTTTCGGAGGTTCTAACCTGACACATCATAACAACGGTGAATCTTTAGTAGAAATCTTGTTCAAAATACAGTGCATATTTAACTCCGGGTACTACATATTCTTTTACGAAGTGATCGAAATTTATCTCGGATAATTCCACAATGATTCGGGTTTTGGATTTACCTTTACCAAGTTCAGGATGATCTGATTGTTACAATAATTAACTGGATTTTCGACTATTGGTATGGATAGTATCGTATTTCTTTCAATGTTGGAGTGTTGTGTGTCGGCCGAGTTTTCGTCGATCGTGAGATCGTCTTCGCTACGATCACCGCTGGTGTTCATTAACAGGGATTTTCCTCGTTGGGAGTTGGTTTCCGGCTCATTCGCTTTGAGTTCCTTGTTTTTAATAAATTTTCATCCAGGTCACTTTTCGCTTTCAATGTTTTAAGATTGTCGAAGTGCTGGTGAAATTTAAAAAGAAAAAATTTCAAGTTCAAATTTTTAATTTTGAAAAGGTACCCACAAGGGACGAGGGTGCCTATTCCTCCCCCACGCGACGGAAAGATTTATGAACGATTTCGTGCTCCCGCGTCGATTAGAATTTTCAAATTGGGTTTTCCGAAAACAATGTATGGGAGCTTGCTTTTATTTTTTAAATTTAAGTGGGATTCGGGAACCCCGAGGCCGTGTCCCCTAAAAAAGGTTCCTCTTTACCCGTCGTGATCGGGATTTCGTTGACACGATCTAAAACGTTGTTGAAAGCTTTCTTCTGATACCGGTGATTAATTGTAGGGATGCTCATCGGAGTTGGCGTTAATTCTCGTCTCGGATTTGGATTTTGTTGGTATCTCTGGGGTTGCAATTTGGGACGCGGGGTGAAATTTTTAGGGGACCGCGTCGGGAAAGCCGGGCGCGAAAATTGTTGGTGGTTTTGGGGAAATCGCGTCTGAAAATTCGGACGAGATTGTTGGTTCGGGAATACTCTAGCGGGCCTACTAATTTTACTTTCCGATCTCAATTGGAAATCGTTGGTTAATTTGTGCAAAGCCCGGTTCTGGTCCGTCGAGTGTCGCCCCTGCAAATGGGACCTAGCAGGCTCTCTGAGCCCTCTCACCAAAACGCGCAATGCAAGTCACGGCAAAAGGCGCTCATGACGTTGCACTCGGCTGCATTGATGGGGGCTACCTTATTATTTCGATAACTGGAAAGGGCTTTCGTTCGATTGTTTTAATTCCGCCATTTCGAAAACTAAACTGTGAATATCGGCAAAACAATCCAATAAGGCAACTTTATTTCGTCATAGGTGGTGGATGGTTCGTAAAAAACAGTTTCGGCCGCATGGCCTTGAATTTTCGCAAGTAAGCTAGACAGTGAGTATTCGTTTAGAAAGCACTCCCCCCCAATGTCCATTCCAGAATTTATTGATTAACTTTTGACTTATTTCCAAAAATCTCGACAACATTTCTGGCTCGCGTTTAAAGACAGGCACCATCTGCAAATGATCCTTTTTTAAAACGGGCACCGCCTTCGTTTCGGTTTCTGTCTCCGAATCTGATGAACTAAAATTTGTATCTACTTTGGTATAAAATTGATTGATTAACTTCCTGACCAATTTAGCCGGTTTAACTAAATTATAAAACCATTAAAGATCATAATTAATTTTTACACGAGATTAAAATTACAAGTTAGATGCCTACGAATTTATATACAACGGGCTTGGACAAACTACAATTTCCTCTAAAAGCGTTTAAAATGTAACTTACAAAAATACTAGTCTGAAATTCATCCTTTGGGATTGACGAGACGTTGCGTCTGCTATACGAGGTCGCCGGATTCCGCTGGGTTGGGAAGCTCGACAGTTTTCCGCTCGGTCCGTCGTTCCGCTTAACAATTGAAATTGAACGAAATATAAGTTTATATTTCAGAGAAACTGTCCTTCCGACTGTGCCAGTTATCTCTACTTATGATCGACACCACGTTTTAAAAAAACATTTTATTGCATATACAAGTTACAAAATTAATATGATTAACTGAGGAGAAGTGTATACGTCGGAGTCGAGGGTAGACTGCTCTTCAATGGGAAAAACAGTTTATCGCCAGCTACAACGCCTACGCGAATAAGTAGCAAGGCTGCAAATAAATAAATGTAACTGCTGCAGATAGCTTACTGAAACTTATATACATATATGTGTGTATGTTAATCTTAACTTCTGGGCCCGTTGCACTAATCACGGTTTAAACGAGGTTCAATGAAACCTCAAGTTCAAAGAAGGGTCCGTTCCCCTGAATCCCCTTTTCAACGTCGCGATTTGATGAATATGAATAAATATTCTGGAGAAAAAGCATTTAGTTACATAAACAAAACTCAATCATTAACTAATATATATAAAAAGAACATTCAATAATTGGCATGTCAAAAAGTGATCAATTTTTATAGAAACGTGAGTAAAAATTCAATTCAATTTTGTCAATCAAAAGTTCTATCTTTAACGACATACAGGTTATATAAAGAAATGAATGCCGCTTAAGGCGGGCATCAGAGGTCCAATTATATTGTACAATATGAATTGCGCAATGTTTTTGATTGTTGCGGTAAATATCGAAGTTTGCTGAAGATTGAACAAAAGTTTGAACTAGTTTAATTTTTATTACACTATATTTTTTCATTACACCGTGTAGGGTTAATATTGCGCAATACTTTTAGTCGATGGTAGCGTTCGAAGGACGAGGACTTCTCCTGTGTTTGAGTTCAAAACCATTGCACAATAAAGTATTGGTCAAAGGTGTTGTAGGTAAAGGATCTGCCTATCTCTGAACTAGGTTTAACCCAAGCTCGACGGCGAACTACATGAAACTGTTCATCATTTGAATTCAAGACTTATATTAGTGCAAATTTATTTTAAACCAGTGTGCAATGTGGCCTGAATTGCAACAAATAGGGATAGTGAGAGGGTGGTGTTCTTTCTATTGAACATAAATCGTTAAGGAATAGTGGAAAAGATCAGAGTTCAGCAGCAGGATCAAATATTGGCTTAACGTGTGATAGCGACGTAAACTGCCGTAAAAACGAAAATAGGAGGATCAAAACAAACGATCTAACTTAGGATAAATTGTCAAAAAATATAATGAGTAACGTTTTATTAGTTTGTATGGAGATTTTAGCAAATATTGGCGGGGGTTAAAATCAGCTTTACAACCTCGAGAATCCAGGGAGGAGGTTTTGAAAAGTTTTTGTAATGCTGTCGTTAAAACTGGGAATTTGTTTAGACACGAGGCGAAAAAAACTTTTGTTCCTACAGATTTGTAAAGAGAAACAGCATTAATCTGTTGAGTAAAACCGGATATACGATTCCAAAACTCCCACTCTAACCGATCGTAGTTGTTTTGAAATGAATGTAAAACAGGTGCGACAGCTTGGACTGAATAGTTATTATACTGTTTTAATCCATCAGCCGTCAACCATTGTAACCATTATAACGAATCTCAAACGTTTCAAAACGTTTTAGTACTTAAACGACGACAAGAAAAAATTTAAACCTGATATCGGGTTTACTGTCCAACGGGATGCGCGCTTAAAGTGCAAACCGGACCCCGGCCCGCATGCGGGATAAAGCAGTTTAAACATTCTCTTCCATTATTATTATTGACAATAGATGTAAAATTACGGCATTTAATAACATTTAAAGACTGTCGTTAATTGTTTACTCAACAATGTTTTGGAAGTTATAGGTTCAGTCATTTGGAAATAAATCTGTTATTAGTTACTTTTGTTAACTAATAAACTTATTAACTAACTTATTTTATTATAGTTTTATAGTTATTTTTATATTAAGTCCACGAGAAGAACAAACTTCTTCAGATTCCGTGAACGATCTCGAGGTCGAAATAAAAACATCGTTAGATAACACCGTTTGAATGATTAAAAATAAATAAATCGTGGGTTTTAATAAAAAGAAGGCAAAATGCCTGTTCCGTTGATGCTGGTTTGCTTGGGCCTGCGCGTTCGGATACTTTTGATGTGGATGTCTCTGATCATGTTTTCGTTTATCTGTTAAAAATAGATTTTAAAGAATTCCCTCTTGTTCACCATCGCTTTGGAGCAGTGTGAGATTCCATACTTCATCCATTTTTTTCGAGACATACTGCTCAAGGGTACAGTTCAATCAGGCTTGCTTTTCAAAAAAAAAAAAAAATTCAGTCTTGTCATTTCATATAAAAATTGCAAATATTATTATGTGTAGATTTATTTTGAGCTGGATTATCAAGACGGACAAGAAAACACCGGCTATAAACGAATTTATTCTCACTAAATTTGCGTAGATAATAACCTCAAAAGGCTCACAAACCAATTGTATAACCTTGTATTGTATAAACCATCTCCCAAGGAATGTTGTACGGTAGCTATGCTTCATGTAGCACAAGGTTGCCTCTCAATCTCTATGTAATCCTGTGGTCTTATCTCAGCGTATCAAATTAATCCGACTACTGCAGGATTAGTACCGTAGAATTGTGTACTTTGACCGAACTCAGTATACCTACTTCGGAAGACCTCGAGTTTAACAGGCTGAAGGTAATGGAAAATGAAGATATTGCCGCCAGTTGCGGTAAGGTTTCATTTCCTAAGTCCTTTCGCAGCATTGGTATTGAGATATGTGAACTGGCGTTATCGTGAAGAAGAATCAGTCCCTTACGGTTTACCAATGCTCGACAAAGCCGATGCAGTTTCCCATCCATTTTGGGCTTCGGTTACTCCGTTCTGTACCCGCTCGTCGAGCTCCTTTACTTTACCCTTTTTCTCCTCATTGCGAACAACGGTTTAATGGTTAACACTATGTTTTTCCGCAATTTCCGGCGTTGTCATGGATGAATAGTCTTCAATCAACATGTTGCGTCGGTCGTCGTCCACTACGGGAGGCTTACAGTGGCTCTTCAAGTTCGAAATCTCCAAGACGAGATTTTTCTCTGCACCATCCATTCGCTAATGCTTCCCTTCTCCCAAAGTGTATTGATGTTACGCGCGGTTTGAGCCAAATAATTGGCCCCAATAAATTTGACAAAAATCCAGTTTAGAAATATTTAATTTCACAGGTCATCACTCATATAAAATTCAATTTAAACCAAAAACATTTATGTAAAACGTAACAGTTTAAAGGATTTATTATAATCAATATGTTAGAATTGAGGATTAGCTTTCGTTACAAGACAAGCACATGCGAAAATAAAACAAATTTTCAGAAACCAACCTAATCAATAAAAAGTGCCTTCATGCCATTCTGAATTTAATCCGTCAGAAATGTCCTTCCGACCTTTGGACCGAGTTCCACAGTAACCCCTCCCATCATCCTAATAGTCCTGCCCAATTCGTCCCATATTTTTTTCTGACGACGCATCTTCGTTTGACGGAGAAATACATGTTAAAGCTGAATTGCGTCGGTTTCGTTTAAGCAAACACACGTCTTCCATGGAGAGGAAAACGATATTGAGAAAAGAGAAAGAAAGAAAGAGATTAATTAAGAAGAACTACTCCTTGTCGCCCCCGAGCAGGAAGTGAGAATGTAAAAATAAACTCCTTAAAATATTTGGTCACACAAACTTTCTTTAAACGTCCCTTCTTCCGTTCGGCGCACGAGCCACGGTTTTTTCTCCAGGTTGCTCCTAGATCGGCCTAAAAACGGTACTAATAGATCCCGAAGTTGATAATTCTAGCCTCTATTTTATCTCCTGTTTATTTCATTTAGTTTCTCTAGAAGCTAATCAATTCCCCTGGAATTTGTTTTTAAGAGATTAACAAAAGGATTTTAGCCTAGCCTCGCCGTCGGAAAGACCAAGCTACACGTTCATCACCACGTAGGCTACCAGATTATAATCTAACAAATATGTTCGGATCCAAGTCCAAGTTTTTTTGGAACAAATACGGTAACGAGTTAGGTTGGAAAGCATCAGCCAATTTTTGTAGAGTGGTTCATGCTTTTATTTTGTATTTCGATTCCTGATAAATAAAGGCCGATTGTCAATCAGGGAAATTCACAGCGATTTCTTTTTTTGTCAATATATTATCATTTGCACAAAAGCACATTGGGCGAAATAGATTGAAAATGCCGTTCTAAGAAAATCAGCGTGAATTACCAAGCAGCATGTTTATATATTTAACAAAGCCAATTATGTAAAACATTAGTAAATAATATATATTTCGTAGGAACATTCATATGCAATAATAAAACAAAAGTATGTCATAAATGCACGGTTTTGTTATACAGCCTATTGGAGAGCCTGCCCAATAATAACACTCCTAAATGATTAATTTATTTTTATCACAGGCACTCTGAGCAGGTCACGGTCCGTTTAGACGTCGCCTCAGGATTACTGAGGAAAGATGGAGAGGAAAGTTGTGCGTGGGAATTAGAGTGGGATTGGACGTTAGTACGGGATTTTATGCAGTTGGAACTTGGAGGATTTACGATTTTAGGAGGTTACAGATTGGAACAGTCTATGTTTATATAACAACTCCTTGCCAAACTTTTTGTATTTCATTTCGGATATGGCGGGCACAGTGGAATGGGGTACGTCTTCCAGCAATGACAATATTTCTGGCCTCGCTCAGCGTCGTAATGCGTTGAGATCCACTGCCAGGCCTCCCGATGGCACTTCCAAGATCCCGGAATCGGGCTAAAGCGCGGAGACGACGTTCTGAGAGTCGCCAACTGCCTTTGTGATATCCGCTTGTCGGAGACATCGATAACTTCTGACTTCTGGTTCAAGATGGTGTCTATCTATGGGAAAAGATAATGCAACTGTGTTTTTTGCTTTACCATTTCGGCATCCGCCGCGCTACTCGCCTACATACGACAAGGATTGGCATACTTCTTTGGGTTACCATGTAGTTTATTTTGTTCTATGTTTTTTCCAAATTTATTTTATATTATTTTGTATCTATATATTTCTTAAAATCGTTAACTATTATTATATTATCATATATTATATAATATATACATACATACAAGTCAATCACTATTTGTTTTTGTTCTAAGTGCATTACAATTATAATTGTTATTTTAAATTTCATTTGTATTTTTAATTTTATAATTCTTTAAATTGTTTACTGTAAATGGCTTATCTAATATGAAGCCTATATCCATTTCCATGGTACCTTACACAACGCTTCGTTGTTTTCTAATTTTATTGCACATTGGAGGATTTCTACTCTAGATATATTGTGATATCCCAATATGCCTTCACCATTTTCTTTATTTTTAATTTTGTATTTTTTTCACTTCATGCATCGACAGTGTAATAGGTTGTTTCAGTTCCGATCGGTGTTTCCCGCGGTTGGGATTACTTTATGACTCAAATTTTGATATAGGATAGGAATGCAGTTTCCTTCATAGTATAATTTGTTGTTAACGAAGTCTAATTTAATATTTAATAATTTTATATTATCCAACACCAAATCAAATTGATCGTGAAAGTTGAATAGCAAAAATTTCAGTTTCCTTTTGCTGTTAGGAATTGAAAATTTTGTACTATAGTCCTCATTTGAAATACCATGTGCAATGGTATCTTCTTCTTATCAATGGTGACTTCAAATGGGTCATTTATAATTTTGTTTTTAAAATATTCAAAAGCTAAAAATTTCTTTATAAAGGAACGGGTACTGTCATTCAGGGGTCAGGATTCGTGCTTTTTTGCAGGATCTACAAAATAGAGTAACTCGTTCCCCATTGATTGTACATTCATTATCTGAAGATGTCTTGTATTTTGGTAACTCATAAAAAATTACACGCTTCAGATTTGGTATATGATTCATCTTCGTGTGGTTGTTCACTAGCATATATCTGGAAAACTCGTGGTTTTTGAAAGGAGTTTCTTGTTGAGATGTTCATGGTTGTTTCTTGGTTGCTTTGTGAAAATGGAGTGAAATTTTGTTTAATTTGTGATGGTTTGTTGAATTGCATGCGTCTTTATTTAAATAACTGGGGTTGAAATTTTGTTTTTGAATTGTTTTTTATCTACGTTTTTCCTCTACTCTCTGCATCTACTGGAAGTCGTTTAACATTAACTTTTCAATGTCTGATAGGGTTTTAGGATTCCTAGTGGGTAGGTTATTTCTTAGATGGTCTCTAAAACTACTTATAAAATTGGTGGCCAATTCTTGCTCTTGAAACCTTATCAAATATAATTTTTCGTCATCTGTACCGTCTTCCAGCTGTATTTTAGCTCGGAATAAATTAAACCTTTCCTTAATTTCATTTGATGTTCGCAAAGGGGATTTTATATTTCATTTTAACAGGTCCACCAAAGTACTAGCTGGGGCCCCCTGCCTGTCTCCAAATTTTAATCACAATTAATTTGCTCTACCACCTGACATCAACCCCCACCTTACGAGTTTGGGGAGTTTACGAGGAGCAGTGGCGTATCTAGCCGAAGGTCGTGGGTTCGAATCCCTCTCGTGCCACTAGCTTTTTTTCATCGCAACTAAAAACCGTAATTAATTGTGATTTATTAATTGGCCGAGCGGGCCACGAAAATAGTGAATTGTGATTTACTGTTGACCAATCTTAGAAATTTAAATTTCTTAAATGTTCGTTGGCCTTATTTCCTAATTCACCTTTAATACGCATAAAGAATATCGCTTTTTGTGGGTCTGATATTGGAGGTACTAATTCGGAAACGATATGTTGCGCCTCTTCAACTTACATAATAAACTGTGTTAGTGTTTTTGGGTTGCCATCATAAGTGGGGATGACATACAAAATAAATCTTAGTTTCGCCAAGTTAGCCAAGTTAGTATTAACAATAACAATAGTAACATTTTAAAAATCAAACAATTTTACATTAACAATAAAAATGTAATTGCTAAAGTAAATTGTGAAACCAAGAGTTTTATAACATCCAATACATTTACAAAATTTGAATCATTTGTGAGTAGTCGCTGTTAGGTGTTCCCGATGAACAGGATAGGATTTTCTGACTGTTAATAGAGTAAAGTTCGTACTCATCGAACCCGAAAAGTTTCCTACCGACTTCCCCAGTTATGTGCGAGATTTAGACGAAAGACTTTTTAAAAAGAATCTTTATTGCCAAATAACACACAATGGTTACAGAGAATAACTTTCCTATTCACGGTTCAATAACAATTAAATATTCGGGTCTTTACTGTCCATTAACTGTCCTGTAACTAACTACGAATATCAAGGTTATCAAGAGGGAACAATTGAAAGAAAGGGCAATTGTTGAGTCCGCACATTCCTAAGTACGATAAGTATTGTTTAAAAGAAGTCCCGTTATTAAAACGGAGACGTAACTTACATGTATATACACGCAGATACATACATACACACATACACACACGTACACATATATATCTTTTTTTTATCTTACAGGCATGTCACTTTTGCACGTCATCCACACAATACCCATCGCGACGGATTTAGCAGCTGAAATTAATTGTTAGGCCTAGATCGGTTGCCCATTGCAGAAAGCACGTTATAGGTGCGTTTAGGTTCGTTATTGCGTCTTCTAATGACTCCCCGGCGCCAAAAAATGTTATGTCGTCCGTGAATTGTGAGATTTTTATATTTCCTGAGTTTATTGTTTTAAATTACGTCGAATGCAGTGAGAAAAGAATTGGGCTGAGGACTGCTCATTGGAGTAGCCCCATGTTTACCTGCCTTGATCCACATAGATGGCCGTCACTTACAGTGTGTAGATTTCTGGTTTTAATTATGTTAACTGAGGCCAGGATGAGTATATGCGGAATCCTCAAGTCCTTTATTTTTACACTCCAACTTTTCCTTTTCTTATCGTGAAACAGTTTCTTGCACTTTGCTGCCACTTTTGAACGGGGTTATAACGTTCTAGGGTTGGGTTCGTATTATATTCCTTAAGAGCACCCTGTTTCACATCCCAATATCTTTTACATTCGTCATCCCACCAATATTTGGGTGTTCTCCCCGAGCAAGTTTTGGGAGCAGGAGGTCGTTTCTTTCTACGTAGTATAGAGGTTTCAGCCCCCTTCCATAGGATATCTATCAGGCCATCGTAGGATAATGGCTTGATTTCCTCCACCAGATTCTCAACACCCTGTGACTACACACACCAGTCAGCTTTCTTAAACATCCAGCATTCGGTGACATCTCCCATATTAGGAGGATATAAAGCGAAAGAGTTGTCAAAATTGCGTAGAGGTCGGAGCCCACATGATCCGGAAGGGTGGGCCAAGAAGTTGTTGGTGTAATACTGCCAGTATGATTTAAAATGGAGAAAAAGCGAGAAAGGTGTTCGTTTACAAAATGAGTAATCTTCATGTTTACTATTCTACAGTACATCCGTCATTTAAAATGAGGATTAACAAAGTTTTTGTTTTTGGTTGGTATTTTCTATTTTGTTTTATCCACCTAACAAGAATATATCGGTTAATTTAGTAAAAATTAATTTTTGAGCAGTTTAGATCTTTGTATGTCATACATATGTGTTATTTATTGGAACGAGTTTATTTATTCGAATGAATAAAGGGTCTCATCCTTCAATTACCCCTAGGAATATCGAGTATCGCGGAATAGAGTGAAAGTAATTATTATTAGCGTGATTGGATGGCCATATCCCCCCCGAAGAAATATCGAGTACTCCGGGATATGGTAAATGCTAACCAGACTGTCATGTTTGTATCTTGATTATGTGTATTTGTGTTTGTATTTGTTTAAAACCATCACACGTATCTACTGAAACAAACTATCACCTTATAAGGAACTACTGAAATCGATTTGGGCGTACGGATACTAAACCTTCCAACATCCAACGAACACAGCCCTTCCAATCTTAAGTCCTCAGAATTATTTAACTACTCTCACTACATTTCAAACATTACTCTCCACAATGACCTCCAAATACCCTTCCTTAAAAACCGGCTACCCAATAAAATTTCCACATTCTATAAAAACTATCCTCACGTCCTAGCCCATGCATTTCCAGCATTATCCACCGTTACAAACAGTAATGCGACCGAAGCGGGACTTCCTTACGAATTGTATTCAGAAAGACTGCACGGTTGCTGGCTCCCGTCAGGAACGATAAAATAGTCATAAACGATGTATTGTACCTCATTACATAATACAATAATATACAATTTGTACAGAAAAAATATCTTATAAATTCCCCGTCGTTTAGTATTGGTTCGCCGGAACAAACTCAGAATTAAGAATCCTTAAAAGTTCTTTCGGATGGATGGGCGTCTTCTTCATACCACGGATTTCTTAAATACTATATTGTTTTTTAAAGCACATCATAAATTATGACATTTTGTACATCGCCTCAGTCGAGTGCCATTGCAAGTTTTAGATCGCGTCCACTTTCCTCTTGCGTTATATTTAATCTGTAGCGGCGCCTAATCTCTAAAGAAGTTTTCGAGACCTGTTACTTACAAACTACGTTGTTACGTTGCAGTACAAATGAAATCATGCTTATACGCTTATTCACACCGAGGTGAGTCCCATGGCATGATACGAGCTCATGACTCAGACTATCTTTTTTGCTAACTGTGAATAAGAAGAAATGTTCAATAGTAGCAAGACGAAAATAATCAGAAAGTGGATATATAAAGTATTATCGGATTCAGGTTTTATTTTTGAGTAATTTAAGAACTAGAACTTAAAAAAATTAAATTTAACAATTTATTTCAATCTGCAATTTCTAATTACAACGTGTAATTTGTGGATACAATAGATGTGTCACGATCTTTTCTCGATTCAACAAGACGGGCCCCACTCTGATTTCTTTTTATGAGAAACAAAGCCCCAGAAGTCTTGATCGAACCTGAATACAGCCGATCAGGTGCCTTTTTTTAATAAAATTTAATGTGTAGAGATTAGTGACCGTTAATCGACAATTATTCAGATATCGTGAGATGCGGACTGGTGTGATGTAGGGATCAGAAAAGCACTTTCTTTCTCGTGCCAACGTTTCGATCTTTTATTCAGATCATCTTCAGGGCTCAAAGTGTTTGTCTTCTCTGTAATTGTGCCATTGTTGCGTGTCGTGTTGAGAGTGTCTCTTGAAAACAATTTATTAATTACACAAGAAAATAACAATTTAAATCAATTAATTTCCTTTCAGTAATCAAACAATTACATTGAAATAAACAAAAATTTCATGCAAACAGTTTGCCAGACCATTTAGAACAAGAGTGGATAGGTACTCACTGTTTACAGTCAATCCCCAGTGGACCGAAGAAGTCTATTTTAGGGAATCCAACGCATTTTAAATTCTTTTGAGGATCGCACACTTCTTTTGTCTATCATCTACACGGAATGGACTTGTTCACTCCTAGACTCGACGGCCGCTCCCTCTCATTTTCTACATCCTCTTTTATTTTTTACTCTAGGCCTAATCATGACATCTAAATCACAACATTAAATAAATTGAAATGTAACTGATGTATACAGCTATATACTACAATGTGTAGCTAATAATCAACATTAGTCTTCTCCAACTTCATTTCATTAATGAAGCTTCACTACTTACTTCTTCCTTCTTCACTACCTCTTGAGCCGCTGTATGGGATTGTAGGGTTGGCTCTAATGGACAAGGCTTGTGCAAGGCAGTCTGATGGGAGAGGTTGGTAAATTTTCAAAAATTATTTTACGATAAATGGAAACGTCGTTGTGGAGGTAGCATTTGAGACATAATGCAGTGTATTCGTAACTGATCTGAGGACTCTACGTTAAAAGGAATGGATACGTTAAATATTGAAAGGTTTAACGGTTCACCATAGTTTTATTATTTACGTATAAATCGGTTGAAGTAGTGTTTTGAAGATTGTAAGTTTGTTTTTCGTAGATAACTTGGATTGTCATTTTATAAATTTGTTGAGTAGACCGTAGCGTCTGTTTAGGTTTTGTCGTTTCGGTCGTGTATGCTGATTCCATGATAATGTAACGGACGCAGTCGGATTTGAGATTGTGAGAAGAGATTGCTTCGGAGTGTAAATGTGATAAGGACTTGCTTTCTCTTATCTTCATATTCCATTGTCTACACCAATCTTCAATACAGTATCTCTGCAGATCTGAAGCGACAGCAAGCTCGAGGCCAGAGGATAGTTCAGTTCAGCAAAAAACGGAAGGAGGGTGGAAGGTGTATTGGGAAATTGGTAGTATGAGACTGGGTCTACACTGGAAGCGAATTTAGGCGACGAGATTACAGTTGAGAAGCCGTCGAAATCAGAACAGTAGAATGCTGCGAACTCAATTTCACTGGAAGCGTGCTAATAGCATCATACGCAACTAGATACGAACTTGTTGGGATTTTGTCGCTTCGCAATGCACATCGTCCCATGAATATCGGCAATTGAATCATAATTGTGGAGGCAAGGCGTCCACCGTGGAAATAAACATCCACGGTTTATCACCAAGGAAACGTCCAGGGAAATGGAGTGAAATTGGGAAGACATGGTTTTTCAATAGCATTCAGTATGTAGTAATTGAATGCAATTTCTTCCAACTCGAAATGTTGAAATAATATTAGGGGAATTATACAAATCCGGCTTCAAGTGAGACCACTCCCAATTCTTTCCGTTCGCAAAAATATCATTGACCCAGTCTGCTCTCCTTTTTGCGAACATCTTCTCATTGGTGCTCAGATGTTTCAAGCCCCTAAAGGTCGACAAATTCACTTGGAAGGGGCGTAATTACTGTACGTCCTCAAAACACCATGACAAAACCCACGTACACACTACACGAGGTAAATGCTACTTGTAGACTGCTGGCTGCCTTGAACTTAACTCCTTTCAGTGGAAGTGCACACGTCACGTGGGAGATTCATCAGACTAATACGGTAGATTGGGCCGAACACACTGTTCTGCGGTACTGCCCCAACGAAAATCCAACCGATAAATCTTCAGCCAGCTCACGTTTGGCCTCGTCAGCTCCCTTTGAGTAATAATTTATTTTTGAAAACCAGCTGCGTGCGTGCATGGTTCCGCCATTATTTCGAGGCCTTCGCAAATATAAAACAGTAGAGGCAGATGAGAATGATTCATTAATCATCGGTAAGATGGGAAATCCCAGGTGCCTCTGTGTTCCGGTAGCTAAGTTCATAAGCAGAAAATAATTCTAAATAAATAATCTCCGTCATTTTATGCTTTAATCAAGAAACTACAACTACTGCGTGAATTGCTTTTGAAGCCCAGCAGAATTTAGGTTCGTATGTGAATAACACCGGACCAGTGTAGTGCTTAGACCATGAATGAGCCTCCCGATCCCCTCTCTCGTCAGTGAGAAACAGTTTAAAAAAAAACTCTCCCACTCTTGGCACTAGATAAACACACGGGTCATAACACAAACGCGCAAGCACGGCCCCTCACGGCTCATACGCACGCACCCGACGCTCATTCATTAACTTCTTGTTTCTGGTTTTCTGGGTGTGTTGAGGCGAATGTGAATGCGTTTCCACTATGCGACCGTTCCCACTCCAGAGTTCATTGAATCGCCTTTCGTGGTTTACACCAGCTGGCTTCTTTAGTACCGATGTTCGTCTTCTCTCCCACCAATTAAAAGAAGGGGCTGCATTGCCTTAAGCATTTTTTTAACATGACCCCACTTTTTCCCAGTGTTAGGCGAGGTGTGAAAATAGATCATGAGATAAGTTCCTCTACTAAACCTGAATATGTAGCGTTATAATTAAATGTTATTTACACCATTAACCACATGTGTTAATTGTTTGTTGAGATACTGTCTGTGGTCTGCGGGGTGATGAACCTGTAATTTGGACGTTATAGATAATTTTGGTCCACGTTCCTCCGTTTTGGTGGTCTCTCAGACGCTTACCAGTTAAATCACATTAAGACCTCAAGCTCAGATTTTAAACCTCTGTTATGATTTTAATAAATTTAATCTCTAATTTGTTGTCGAGAATCCAATTCGATTACACGACATTTGAAAAATGGCAAAAAAAAGGAGAAAATTCAAAAGGTGAGGTTGAGAGGGGAAGTTGGTGTCCGACTGGATCGTGGTCACGATAGCGCAAGTGGTAGAGCAGCGGCGTATCTAGCCGAAGATCGTGGGTTCGAATCCCGCTCGTGCCATTGATTTTTCTATCTCCACGAAAAACCTTAATTAATATATTGGCCAAGCGGACCTGGAAATTAGTGAATATAAGCGAAAGTAAAATTCCTGTATTGAGAATGCTCTCTCTCAGCTATTAGACCGTATGTAAAATAATTATAATTAAAAAATTTAATAATTAAATATAAAAACATGATTATTCAATTATTAATTACAGATTTTTTTAAATACAAAACAATTACTTTCTTAAAATCAACATGAACATTAGTTACAATAAAATAAAAATATTATTAACAATTAACTACAATTAAATACATTATAGTGTAGGTACATACAATTAAGTCATTTTTCTACAATTAGAACAAATGATTCTTCCAATCATTCCATAGATTTTTTACGTTATTATGTTGAAATTACATAAATAATTTGTTATAGACCTTTTTATTTTACATTTTTAAATATGTCGAGATAAAAGAAAAAGAAACTGTTTTTTATATAATATTTTGCTTAACAGGACTTTAATCCTAATAAATTTTCATGTGGTATTTCAGGTGTAAACCTATTTTTATATTTTGAAAAAGTTCTGAAATTAAAAAAGGTTTATTTGATGGGGTAAAGACAGATTACTTTTCATATAGGTCAACCTTTATTCTATCAAGCCTCTTGAATTTCATAAAATTTTAATTATATTGTAAGTTTGACTGCACGAATAAAAAGAGGAATGAAAGCCCAACGATATTCGTTCATTTATTTTTTGTTTCTAGTTTTTATTGTATCGTTAAGCAAACCAAACATAAAATACTGCGGTGTGCATGAAATGTACCATGGAAACGTCGAAAGACTTGCATTCCTGAATAGGTTCGACATTTTGAACTTTTTTGCCTACTCAATTTTGTACGAAAGTCTTTTTTTATTCAATTTGCTTTACTTTCATTATTATTATACAGAGGTCTCAAAATCAAAGTGGCATGAAATTTTTTTGTAATTGTTACATTAATGATAACTGACCTTTGAGAAATTAAGTACATTTATTTACTACGTATTAACTTTGCTCCAAGAGCCATATCTTCATTCCCCCATCTTATGGGGGGGGGTAGCCGAGTGGTTAAGGCGTCAGAGTCTCGGC
This sequence comes from Cimex hemipterus, assembly GCA_039619505.1. Taxonomy (NCBI): domain Eukaryota; kingdom Metazoa; phylum Arthropoda; class Insecta; order Hemiptera; family Cimicidae; genus Cimex; species Cimex hemipterus. The sequence goes on along the minus strand of CM077101.1, from coordinate 1,913,758 downwards.
CAGTAGACCCCGCGGTCGTGGGTTCGATCCCCACCGTCGCCTCTGGAATTTTTCTGACGCCTAAGGGGACCGGTGGCCGCAATTAAAAGAAATTGACACGGCACTCATCAATGGAAGGGGCGGGACCCTATCTCAGCGACCCTGAACCTGGTCCCAACCCCCTTCAAAAATGAGTTTCTTCGATGGAAGAACACTGGTACAACGGGGGATCAAGTTCACTTTGTGTTGTGAGCCCTCCCCCAAAATGGAGCCAGGGTATAGTACAATAAGCTGTACAGCTGCAGTGCTCAGTCCCTGGTATCCATCCATCCACCATCCACCATATCTTTCACTATTCACAGAATCAATGAAATCTTATATTAAAATTAGAAAAGAACTCGTTAAATGTTATATTTTAAGTGATTTTTTATTTTGTTTGTTCAATGTTGCAAGAACAAAAATAAATCCGATAGTGTTTTTAGGATGCTTTCTAATGGGTGTAATAAAGTTTTTTCAAATACATATTAATATTATGTGCGGCGGTAGTTCACATGTATATGTTAAGCCCTTAGCCCAAGTGTTTTTTTTTCGACCATCGATCTCGATCGTTAATAAACGCTACTTTAAAGATAATAATGGTCCTTTATAATCTGCGTAAGATGTCAACGATCCCCTTTAAAGTGGACTGGATCGGACGAAAGGGAAAAGGGCCGCTGAGTGAAACGTGATCTCGTTCCAATTACAATCGGATTATCGCCTTCTGTTTGCGATTATAAATCTGCCGCGGCCGTAAAGATTAAAAAACGGGGGGGGGGAATCCGGCAAAGTCACCTTCAATGGCAAGTCGGTTTTGACGATTGGGGTTAGTCATTGGAGTTGGACCAAGACCAACATTGAACGCCCGCCAACCTCGGCCGGTCCGCAGTTTGAATCTCGCTCAGTTGTCTCGGCATCCGGTTTTAATAGGCAAATCTTAATATATTCAACGTTCAATCGTCATATTGAAGAACCGTTTTTTTTTGTTAGATTGAATGTACAGATATAGATAGCATTTAAATGGAAAAACCTGCGGAATTAGAGTGATGATGTAAAAGTTTTTTTTTTAAATAAAATGTCGATGCCGCAGACTAATTCCATGAACGCTATGTCCTGACCGTATTTTACTATAAACTTGCATTTTTGCCGACTTTGGACTTTTGGACTTGCACATCAAATGGAACTCTCACTTTTACCGATAATGACGCATTGGCCTACGATTGGTTTTTAATCTTTTAAGCATATACCCTGATGGACAAATTTAAAGCACGACTCAATTTATTTAGTTTAAAATTAACTACATCTTTCTACATTAGTTACAAGTAATCAGGAGCTATTGTAGCCAAACTAAACAGTAAATAATACTTTGTTTATTTATATAATTAAGCCAATTTGCACAAAAAGTACCATTAGGACCTTGCATTCTGCTATGCCTAAAGATCGCTATCAGTTAATCATTTTTCTTCGTTGAATGCACTTGGTATTATTGTTATTCTTCAACCTTAAACAATTGCTCCAGCCAGAAATTTGAGTGTGTCACAGTATCAGGGTTATCATTTTGCTAGCACTATTCCAGAAACGATAAAGCCAGCACGAATACATCAGGAGATTGAATGTAAATCACTCTAAATAGGAAGGGTTGGTCCTTCGGCGCTTCATAGTTACGGGGTTTCACATTTGAAAACAAGAGCAGGAGCGACGTAGGTCTACAGCAGACGAGAGAAATGATAGATTCATGGCTCTACGAAACCGCAGCTTTACAGGAAGTGAGATAAGAAATCTGATAAGACAAGCCCAAACTGTTTCGATTTCCTCCAGGACTGTAAGAAGAAGGCTCAATGAAAATAACCTTAGGTAGCCCGGCATCCGACTTGCGTACATGTGAATTGGACATTAGAAGATTGCGGACGAGCTCTCTTTACAGATGAGGTCAGAGTTGACTTCAAATCATCAGAAGGGTGTAATCAATTATTGAGAAGTACAGACGAAAAGTACGCGCCATGCTGTACGGTTCCTCAGGTGGCATTCCATGGTGGGTCATGGTGATCTGGGCTGGCTTCCCTTTGACGCCCCCACCGAGAAGATTGTTGTGCGATGAAGATCTCTTTCTTTACATCACAGAGGTACTTACAAGACATAATCGGAGAATATGTAGGGTGTTTGCTCCCTATATCGGTGGGTGACAGGTTCTTGCTATTGCAGTTTAATGCCAGGCCCCATAGAGCGCGTATTGTGAATGACTACCTGAGTGCTTGGTGTGGCCAGAAGTCAAGATTTGGACTCTGAATTTGATTTGAAACCAGAATCGAATACATTTGCTACCCACTTGCGCGGCGAGTACGGAGAGTACCCTAGAAGGGTTGGACGGCTGTTCTTGACGAATGGGAAAACTTCCACAGAATTTTACTAGAAATCTTTTTCTAGGAATGCAAAGGACGTGGTTCGTGCCAGAGGTGGAAGTACTCCGTATTAAACAGTTTTTATTTTCATTTTTTTTCTGTTTTGTACTCTTATTTTATTGTACCTCATTTTTTTCAGAAATTTGTAATAAATATTTTCGTTTTAAATGTCCTATTTTTACAGACAAATATATTTTCGATAGACAAAATATTATTAAACCTAAACGTGAAAAATGAAAATGTAAGGGTGGTGCGTTTATTTTGTCTATCAGTATATATTTAATTTTTTTTAATAATTATAAAATATCAAAGGAAGGCTAATTTCCTTCATATTGCACCCGTGTCCTACCCAACAATAATTACAAACATTCAACACGAGCCGTTATTATTGTTGGTTTCGCCATCGTAAATGCGTTTGTCCTTCTTGTAGATTCTGTAACAATCAAGTGAGTCAGGCTTGTTGGAAGTAGGGAGGGTCGAGATTAGATCTTGCATTGTACATTTCCACTTGTTTTAAAAAGTATATTTACCTTTTATTGGTTTATATCTTGGAGAAGCTCAAAACAATATGGACTTTTGTTGATGACTTACTCATTAGATAACAATTGTATATCACTTTTGTTCCAACTGGGATTCGTCGATGATTTATGACGCTTGTAATAATAATGTGGGAAGTTGGGCTCGACGTACAGATGGTCCTCGTCATATGCATATTTTTAATTATTTTTCTGGTACTGGACTATCATCTTTACGCGTACTTCTCAACCTTCAGCCATTTGACCTTTTCAATCTGTGATTAGCTCTCAGCTTTTATATGAAAACTAAGTCGATCCTCGGGGCGATGTTGAATCAATTCTATTCTCGCTAATGATTTACTTTTACCACACTCATATCAGAGTACTCGAAAATTTCGGAGCGGGGTTAAACTACCCCTTCCTTTCACGCTAATAAATTACATTCATTCCGATAGATTAACATAAACATAACAAAAACACTATATATATTTAAAATTCCCAACGCACTAAGGTACGGAACAGCGATCTTTGCCCGCCGTCGAGCCCCAAGACTACGCACATGTCCGAGGATATATCAAAATATTCTCTGTAAACATCATGCCTTCTCCAATTGAATGTGCCGACCGTTATTTATCCTACGATAACGGGCACCTACGCAGTTTCCGGTCAGCTTTATGACACTTTATTGCGTTTTGTCGTTTTCATTGATGAATAATCATTAGCTTAGGTAGGTCTGTACCGCTCTGCCGTTAACATGTGTCATCCCGTTTCAGATTCACCGTAAATGTCTAGTTCAGGAGAGTTTTTTAATGCAAACAGAAATTTTGATAATTCAAATCCTATTTGTTTGAATTACATAACCCCGCTAGAAAAGGTATTCCAATGAATTAAAAGTTAGTCAAAACATACAGTTTCTTTCATTGAAAAGTTTTGTAAACAAAGTAACGTGAATTCTATGATGTATTGTATCATTAATCCGTTTAAAGAACGAAAATAATTGTAGTAATATCGAAATTAGAGGTCGAATAAACTAAGTTGATGATGGGTATTAGTCTGCGAGTCGATGGCATAATGGCGAAATGAATTTGAGTATTCATCATACCTGCAAGTGAAGACAGACCCAATAAATCACCTATGCCGATTCAACACAAATAAAAACATAGTTACCAATTAACGTCACTATCCACAACCTGAACATTCCTTTTGATCAACGAACTGATTTTATAAAAGCAGCAAATATTGGTTGGGGTCGAACGGTTTCGTGTTATACCTTCTCCTTGGCCGAGTATGGGATCAGAGCAGAGTTCGAGCCTTTGAGGTCAGACGGTGCAGATGTCGATTAAGAAACGCTGTCATGTGGTTCTGTAATGCTAATCGGTCGTGACAGAATGGGCTCGAGTTACGAGCGGTTGCTTCGCTACGGACTGTTTTATTTCTCTCCCGTCCTTCGTACTTATTTATCCATTCGGCTTTGTCCACGATAATCCTTCGGGCGAAGCATCCAACGCATTTGATGCAGGGGCGGCTGATTATGCTTTCGGATTTTCTACCGCTCCGTGAATTGAATTCACGTAGATAAGTAGAAGGGAATAGTACGCCTTTGTTGCCTGCGTAGCGTTTTAAATAACAACAGACGTTATGTAACGTTGTACAAAACTCCCTGTGCTTAATAAATGCAGTCTTAATTTATTTGGTTTAATAATAACATGACCAATTTTTCATTCTGACCTTTATAAAGCGAGGTCCAGTAATGTCACGATTGTCAGACGAATAATTTGTTTAAATTATCTATCTACGGTGTTTTCAAATCCACACACATATTGACGCAGCCGATGTTTTGTGTTACATGTGTTTATGTACTATTAAGATCTAACAAGTGGAGGACCAGGTTGGTGTCTCACGGTTTGGATGAAACTATTTTTGGTGATCCAACACTCCAAAATAGCGGACACGTATCCGCCATTTCTTCTTAATACGCTCTGGTATTGCTAAAAATTAAAAGTTGAAATTTTCCGTTATTAAATATTTTTATTTTGCTGTTCTACTTACTCAAATGTGAATATACCATTTTACAGCATTTTTTGTATGTAACGTAATATGACAATGCAAATAACTAAAACATTTCTACAAACCAAATATTTTTCATATAAACTAGGTCGTACAAGTGTTTTTGTGAACTAATATGAAATTTCGTTAGCACCTCTAGAGGTCCGTCAATATAAATTTTTGATTCAATTTAAATTTATCGAAGTTTGAACTCCTAAAATTTTTCCGATTTTTAAGTTGTTCTTGGAATATCTTATTGAAACTGGTGTATTTCAACAACAGTTAAAAGGATTTTAACATCAAGCATACCATTCAAACAAAGAGAAACGTAGTTTTTTAAGGGTGTCTGCACAAGAATTCACAAGAATTTTTGTTTGAAATTAACTTTTTTTAAATGGAAATAATGGTCCGATTTACTGTTTGATACAGTTGATAAAATGCACTTGACAATTTCTTTAAAACGAGGTAACACACGAAAAACGGTCTCTGAAAGTGATGTTAGTGCTTGCACTAGGAATGTCAACCACACAGAAGGTCGTAGAAATATCAATCCGAAAATTAATTTATGCCGATTTCCATGACTATTTAAATGACTATAATGAATTCATTATTTTGAATTTATTATTTGACCTCTAGGGATAGGCTTCGACCAAGTCTTACAGAGGGCGAGTTTGAATGACACTTGGAACGGTGCTCGAGCTGGGCAACCGACGGACTCCACCCTACGTCCTCCCAGGTGAACTCGTTCGGAAAAATCTCGCTGTTAGCCAAGTCGTCCACTCCTTACCTAGCAACGTTGTTGGAGTACTAGCTGTTTAGATGGAGGTACGCTGGCTTTTGGCTTGTCTTTGCAGATGGGTGTAAGTCTGAAGAAGCTGTGAAGTGTCCGTGTATCTCGAGGGTGCGTCCACCTCATAGTCTCTTCCGCCGCACTGTAGCGTTTACATGGCAGAACTGTATGCGATTTGGCATGCGTTTGGAGTTAGGTGATGGTGGCTCTGCCGACCTAGTGTGCACGAACTCCCTAAGCGCAGTTACTGAGGTCCAAGCAATTTCAAGAACTGGAGCGTCTTGGCTAAACAGTGGTTGTTGTCTGGGTACCTGGATAAATCTGGAGAGTAATGAAAAGGCGGACGAGGCGGCTAAGATCGGGACGTCCCAACCTCCGGACATAACCACCGCGATCCTACCCTCTGATGCTAAGAACACAATAAAAACATGATTAAAAGAAGCTAGCACCGTCAATGAGATGGATCGGCAGAGAAGCTCTAGCTTATCAACCGATCAAGAATAAGCCGCTAGATTGACACACGGACATTTACCTTTGGGCCAAAGCCCGCGCATGTGCACGGCTTGCAGAGAAAGGTGGCTCGATCTGTCCCACCTAATTGAATGGTGTAATTCCTTGGTTCCATATAGTTCCCCATAGATACTCAATAAGATTAGTTGCGTAATAGCTGCATAGTAATGGGGGAATATCGAGTTCTCCATCACTCTAGTTAAATGAATGGCACGAAAATAGGAGTGAATGTATTTAAGAATGAGCATGAGTACGAATTAGTTTATAACTGCATGCGTTGGGCGCTGAATTGGCCTAGATGCCGATAGCATCGGGAGCCCAACATCGCTGGATGGACGGTTCAAACTGAGGACCGCCCTCGCGACTGTTGAATCTACAACAATACATAATAACAGCTGAGAGTCATTTTAAAAATAAAATGACTTGATGATTATACAAAAACATCCTTTTTTGTAAGAGTTCTTTCTTTCTTTCGAAGTTAAGCGCAACAGTAACCAACCCCATTATGATCCCTACCTTATTCTGAAGTGATTTCTATCCTACATTAACTTGCTAATGCTAATATTGTTGTCGAAATGAACAGGGAGGCCATCTACAAAAAGCACACCTCTTTACGCATCTTCGGGGAATAACTCAGAAATGGTCGATCGTATAAAAATTAACTTAATATTACAGCTCGATCTTATACTACCAGGCGATTTCTATGTTTCCTAAGAAACTAAACTTTTAAATTTCGAGATGTGAGCAATTTTAACATGTCTCGGTAAATGAGACTCACTTTAAATTTAATTTTTTTGTTGATAAATGTAAGATATTGGGATCGATTATTTTACCAATGTTCTTTGGCGAACTACTTTTCAAAAGTTTCGTTGTTGATTAAAAAACCCAACTACACATTTGTAGCAATAGGATAGAACAACTTGAACGTCCTATCCTGTGCCAAATACATTGTTTAAATACTAATTTTCCTTTTATTATTTTCCAGTTTTGTCTAGAGGAGATGAACATAAAACAGGAGCAAATAGATGAAAGTTTCGGACCGATGCAGAAGGTGCCGTCTTTGAGTGACCTTTCGGACACCGAGAGCTCGTTAGGTAAGATAAACACAACCTATTATTAAAAATACAACACTCATGTAATACATTGACCGTTAATCGTCCTGCGGCTAATAATGGGATATTAATAATTTATTTTAAAAAATCCTTAATTGTCGAATTTGGAATCAAAATGGGATAGAACTTATCAACTCATTGAACTGGCCCAGTAAAATATTTATTTTATCAGCGAATTAATAAGGTTAAACAGCTTTCTTTCTTTTTTGTCATCCTTTTCAAAATAAGCTGTCCGTTTGATTTTCTGATGATTTCTTCAGCCGAAGTCTCGTTTGATCAACGAATGAAAGGTAGAAAAGGTCGGTGACGTAAATCTTCCCCCAAGGAATTACTAGCCCAGTTATACCATTCTTATAAAAGTGTGAGTCCCGGGGCTTAAAAAATAAACTGAGCTAAATTGTCATTATTACTCATACAATTGCCCATTGCTATGAAAATGTGAAAATCAGATGGGGCCAGGTCCGGATGGTGTAGTTTGGCTTCCCAACCAAGCATAATTATCACCTTGTCAAGTTCTGACTGTATGAGTTCTTTTATTTCCCTGGTGAAAAATTGCATCGTTTTCTGCTTATGAGAGCAGGTTGTTCCTAGGCCAGGGCAACAGGCAACAGACTCATTGCAGTTGGCTTGAGTAGATTTCTGTGGTGATGGTCTAGCCATGTCGCAGGAGTTCATAGTGCACAATGTCACTAAACTTTTGAGCCAGTGATAATTTGGAATATATATAAACATGTAGTAGTATAGAAATGAAATGGTTAAAAAGAAAGGTAAAAAATTATTTTGAGGTTATTTTAGGCTTAACTAACCGTTGTTTCAGGGTGAGATGCCGGCGCCTCACAAGGGGGTATACCATTACCATGATATGATAATGGGATGATAATTCAATTATCTCTTCCAACCCGAATCCTATCCAAATAACGTCTAACATCCAAAACACTTTGATTTTCTCGATTTGGTATTTACATTGGAAAAAGTCTTTCCTTTCTCTGCACATCAACAAGAAGCTGCAGGCTTACACTCAAGTCAACTACTAAGGACTCAGGATAGACTGACCTGGACATTTGGTGGCAGACATGGTACGACCTCCTTGTGTTACTTACTTATCCTTTTTTCGTAGCCTGTGACTGTACTGTCAAAAAAGTCGCTATTCTGTTGTGAATACAATGAAAGTGACTTTAGAGCCTGAAGCTTGTTACCGTTGATCAATTTATAAGGAATCTATTTGCACAGCTTCCACGTCTTCCCAAATCGATGTAAGCTAGAGCGAATGGTTTCATCGCTTACGTTTGAACGTTTTGGCAAGCTCTCGATATTTTCGGCTCAAATAAAGTTCCAAAGCTTCACTCATTCTCAGATGAAATGTTTTCGAACCACTTTTGGTGCATTGAACTAACGTATTGTTTCATTACCGAAGAAAGTGAAAATTTTACGACCAGCTTAGACCTAGATACGTTTCCACATTTAACTATCTTTTTTCCCTTTTAAGTTTCGGACATCTTGGGTCTTATCAAACACTTGTTTCCAGTTGTATAGATAGCATATCTGAACTTTTATCTTAAATTAAACCAGTGAGAATATACTCAAAACATCGCAAGTTAACAGCGCATTGCTTATTGTCAGGTAGAGCAGAATATGTAAAATCAATGTACAATCCTTATTGTTAGATTCAACGGCGTTGGTTTTTTATAAAATGAAGAATTTCTTCGGCGTAAGATCAAAGAAGGGAGAACGCTGACTTCATAGGATCGGTCAAGATCAGTCAGGACAGGTCGTGTAGTGGTTGTTTCTGAGGAAAATGAGGAAAGGATTCTCCGACTACTTCTTTCAAGCATGACGTTTTTATCTTAATTTACTTTCTTCACAAATATTACCGATTGATTATTGCGCTGCTGACCATCGCATCAAACACTTTATTTTGATTAAAATTACAAAAGTGAGGTACAATTGTATACAGTTCAGATGCTTGTATTGACCGCATCAGACTTTCTTTCAAAATGGGGCATTTTATAGGACTTGAAAATCACCAGCGAATCTAATAAATGGTCTAGTTAAAAAAGTAACTCTTCCCAGGAGATATTTCTTAAAAATATTTGTTTGTGTCTAATACAAGAATTCCATAAACCACTAGACAAAGTACCAACACTACGCCTACCACTGCACCGGATGACACGTCCTGTGAGAAGCCTCAAGGCAGTCAATGCTGGCACTTAGGTATCGGGTTATGACGAAGTCTTCTTGGAGGGGGGAGATTAGGATGGGTTGAAAGATTGTGGTGAAACTTGAAGCGGGAACGGATCAATTCTTTGATGAAAGGAATGTTAAGGTTATTGTGGATTGTGAGGTTGGAGGCAAAGTTATTAGTTTGGACGACTTTTGATTGGAATGCCTGAGTTCGTTAGTTGTTGGATGACTTGGCGGTACCCAACAGGATTTTGATCCTTCAAATCTTGGAATCCTCGTAGTTGTCAAAATTGTTTTTTATTGTTGTTCTTTCACTTGAATCTTATTGTATGTTTGGTTCGTTGGTTGTTAGTTGCCTTGATTACCTCACAGTTCCGCTCGAAGTATTGGTCCCCAATTCCTCTGTTCAGTTCTCCATCTCTTAAGTATAGTCGTAAGTATTTTATTGTGTAGATGTCGGTAGTTCTTTACTGTTAACGTACAGACGTGAGCCACACTGTTTGATTAACCTCATTTTGTGCATTTTTACTTTCATTTCCAAGTGTTGTACCATTCTTCAATGAGGTAAAGGTGCTCCTGGATAGTGGAGGTGGCTTGGGTAGGATTGGAGTTAAGAGAGAAATTGCGGTATCATCCGTGTGGGTTGATAGGAAATGTAAAAGTCAGTAATACAAATTGTACATACTGTATAACTTTCCATTAATTAGTTATTCTTCCGAGAGGATCGAAGTCTCCACAGCTCAAGTCTAGCGGCGTATTTAGCCGAAGGTCGTGGGTTCGAATCCCGCTCGTGACACTGACGTTTTTATCTCAACCAAATTATTGAATAATTAAGAATTGAAGAGTAATTAATTGAAAGATGTAACTTTGTCAATTGGCCACTAAAATGATAATGAATTAATACTGTATAAAATGATGGACATTGTGGGACGCCGGCCTGGATCGGTCTTCTCTCAGCGAACTCATTGCTGCATCTACTTTGAGCAACGAGCTATTGGTAAAAAGAAGTGGAAGAAAAATTGTAAGTAGCGTTGCTGGAGTCAGTTGTTTATTTTGGGTTTCTAAAATCTTGATATTTGGCCTGGAAAGTCAGAATTCTAAAGGTATTAGAATTGCATTGCTATTTCATCCCTTTCCTTTTTGTTGAACGTTTAAAAACATACATTTGTCTTTCGGCTTGTTTATTCGTCACAGTAATTGGGGATGCCCTAGGGAACTTGATCTTCACCTACAAATAAATAAATTATATTCACACCACAATTTCATGTTTGTATGCCAGGATGAGAACGTTTTATTACTTCCCTGTTGTTGGGGGGGGGGGGAGCGGTCTTTCTAATTGAAAGGACAAATCTCCTTACCCGGTGCGATAGATGCTGGTCTATAGCCGATCTAATGGGTTTCCCATTTCTGTAATGGGTTGAGAGGATGAGGATGGTCTAGGAGGTAGCGGAGAAAATATCTAATGGATTAAAATGAAAATTAATGAATAGGTATTAATGAAATTAATATTTAAAATAACCAACAATTTATTAATCTTTTTGGAAATTAACTGGAACAATGTAATATTATCGTTTGTCGTGAGAGTAGAGAGTAAATTAAATAAAACTAAGATGCAATATCTTCTGCCGAATAAAACACTCAAATTAAAATAAAAAATTGGGTATAATCAAACAAAATAATAAGTAATTTATAATATATTAAAATCTAACTTGTAAATCAAAATATTGTAATAGTTGTAGGGATGAAAAATAATATGAAATTAATAATTCTTTCTTAAATTATCCCCTCCGCACATTCGAGGTGAAAGAAACCGAAATTATTAAGCAAGCTTACATGCAAAATTATAAGGAAAAAATAAATACAGATTTTGAAGTATGATGACGATGAATAGTGGGGACGAAGGAGATTCGAAGTCCCTGCGGTGAGATTCCAGATGTCCTGTAAGCAGCGAGATTTTCTTATAGTGATTTTCACTGTTTTGGCCGAGAACAGGCGATACCAATTACTAGCGACGATGATTTCCTCGAGTATCGACAACGTTCTCCCCCTGTTCCGAAGATAAACGAACGAAAAAATGATGAAAAAGGGTGAAGCTGAAAGCAAAAATGGAGTCAAAGTGGTCAAGGTCTGAGAACCGAATGATCTTAGTGCCGAGCGGAGTGTTATTGTTGTTCGAAGGCGGATTTTTTCGGTCAACAACTGGTACATTTAAGCGTCATCGATTTCTCTCTACGCCCGACGATAAATTTAAATGGGAAAAGGGGAATGAAAGGAAAAATTATATAGTAAACATTTTCTTGAAAGTACCTTTAAATATTAAGAAAAATGCACGAGCTCAAACACCTGTGATAATCGTTTTGTTATTACAAAAGACCCTAAGACATTACAAACCGTAATAAAAAAGACCATTCCATCTGTTCAGTTATCTTGTATGTTGTTATTGTCTCGCTTGATACTCGAAAATTCCATCTGAACCACAGTTGTTTATATAAAAAAATCCACCAACGTCTCTTAGCTGGGCGAATCTTTCACAATTTCCAAACATTTTCTGTGCTATCGATGTTTACAAGAGCCATGTCGACTGCATGAAAACATCCTTCGTACGAGGTTTTCTCTTGTAAATGAAATGTGTACAAATTTACCAAACAAACTTCTTATAATAGGATTTGGAAATTACAATTACGGAAAAAGGTTCATTCATCCCTTGGCTTTCCAACTTGGGTTCGACCGTGTCGCAACCGTTGTTCCAGAGGGCAGTCAAGTTCGAAACGGCAAATATGACGAATTTTCGTTTATATACCATTAAGTGTCCAAATAGAGGGAGTTTAATGAGGATGTAACAGTTAGCGTACTCGTTAGACCGCTTCGTCCGTCCTCCACTCGCAATCAAGCCCGGCCCTCTTTCGCTCATCCAAATTACCATAGTGGAAAAAAGAACGGTACATGGCATCGAGTCACACAGCAGTCGATTCGGCTCCAATTAACCCAGATATATCGATATGTTAAAAAGTCCCTGTAGCAAGATAGTCAGTTTAAAACATCGTCTACGTATTCTAGCTACATCTTCTAAAACTGCTGCTGAGACTGCTTCTCATTTCTTCAAATTCTCGTACAAATGTGGATGATGATGTTGAGGAAAGAAGATTAGGGGATTGGTGGTTTTTATTCCACAAGCATGACATGATTCTGGCTTATTGTATTTTCCTACGACCTTAGTTCAGTCAATCGTCTGTCCGTGATCCGGGATCCTTCTTTTAAGGAGTACCTGGTCATCGCCTGTCGTTGCTACAATTCCTTTCCCTGCGTTTTCTTTGCATCCATTGACCGTTTGCTTCACATTCGAAGATGTGTTTTTCTTCCTCCACATGGCACAACCTATAAATGGGGGGTTATCATTGAATATGCCTACGTTGCGTAGAAATCTTCCCAGATGCCAGTGACCGGTAAATAGTCCTAACGTTTAGCCTTCTTTAACAGAAGCAATGTGTTTTTATATTGTAATAAATACGGATAGTGACTTTTTCCATAATTTATGGGACTTGTAGGATCTTGATTTCAGAATGCGTTAAACAGAAAAGTCCGACGTGTATTTGTATTTCTCGAACGGTTTTAGAGAACAAACTCTCAAGTTGAACGAATAACCAACCCCACTGAGAGAAAAGACGTAGAACTGTCTTGTTGAAGGAATCAAATTGCCCTACCAACTTTCATAAATTCACATTGTTGTACAGACGAAAGTCACGATGGCAATGGATGGATTATTAATCAATTCAGAAATCGACCATTTTACCATTACACGTCATTAGGTGTGTTGTTTCATGCATCGAACCCACCCCTACCCCCACCTGTGATTTTTGAAATCGGGTTAAAAATGACAGAGTCCCTATTAACTCAGTACCTCGGCTGAGTACTCCATATTCCAAAAACCTCTTTTGAACAAGAGCCAACATGCGAAAAAGATGGATCCTGTTTTATTCCAGGAAATTGATTGACGTTTATATGACGCCAATGTAATACTTCTAAACTGTCGGACGTCAAACGTTCGAGTGTTTCAATCCTTTCGATTACAAGAGCTAAAATCTGCAAACACTAATACTCGAGGTAAAAATTAGGAATTTCCTCTCGGGAAATGGTGAACCGATGACTAGCCGGACTCGATCACCGGATTCAGCCGGCTCGAGTTATCGGCGTTTCCACCAACTTAACAATGTACCGTTTTGCCAAAGGGGAAAAAAGAAAAATTCTGTTGAAGGTTGACATGTCAAATAGGCCGGCCGTACTAGTCGTAGGTATGGACAACCCCATTTCAAAGCCCATTGAGCACAATGGGGTGTCGCTCAAGCAGACCGTAACATTCAACGGCGACGGAGGAAGTCCCTTTCCTATTTTCGTCCCGGGCACTTGATTTCCTCCGGCTTTTTCCTATTTACAATTATTAAAATTCGAACTGTGTTTTTTGTTATTAATAGTTCTACAATATTACACGATGCATATCAACATGGGTAGGCAAAGTTGTCATGCATTGTCTTAAGCGACAACTCTTATATTATAAGAGATGATACTCTTATATTACAATTGTTTATTTTCAACGTAAAAGCTTATTTAGATTTATTAATCATACACAATGGAAGATTGCAATTCGCAAGAAGAAAATAATTCTTGCCCTGATCAATAATACCAAGATACTAAACCAATTTTTGGAATTTGCATATATATATATATTGAATATATGAGACATCGCAGCGTCAGGTTTACAAGAACATAAAACTATCTATTTAGCATGCTGTTGTCCATTTGGTTCAGGCACCGATTCGTAAAGGCGTGCAAGAAGGCATTCACCAGTAAAGACCAATTTGGTAAATGTGGGCTTTGAGATTTTTATATTTATTCGTTTTCTGATCGGCTCGAAAACTTGTAGGATCAAAATACACTTTTTTCAAAGCTCTCGATCTGATCAAAAGCAAACAATATGGATTGATCGATCGATACTTTTTACAAGGAATTGTCCGACACGAGAATCTGCTTTAAAAAAAATGTTACATCTTACTGTACAATACAAAACAATGGTATATGCGAATTGTGAATCATTGTTTGTTCAATGAACTATTTTTTAGTTTCGTATACAATCTCGCTCAGCTTGTACTCACTATGTTCTTCTCAACTTCAGTTTTTGCTTTTTTGTATTATTGTTAACGGCACGCACTTAGATTTAAAGTTAAACTTACCTATATTAAAATGAAATCCTACCTAGCTTAGAAGGAAAGAATAGAAGAAAAAATCAGTGCCGTTCTTGTGAGCTTTAATTCCATAAATATCCCAAAATTTGAAAGAATTTTTGCAAAAATTTTTAGTTCTGACCTAGTAAATAAATGTCCCCATTATCCGACAAGTGTTTGACAGTGTTGATCTTCCCTCCGTTTCCGTGGACAAAGCCGTTCGCAAAAGAAATGCCTAAGTGGCGAAAAGTGTTTTTCCGCTTATTTGTTGAAATTCAAGGCAAACGATTACACTGCAGTGGAACGATTTACTCTAATCTACAAAACTAAGTCAGTAGAAAATCATACACTCTCAATTTTTCTTCTGTCGCCTAATTAATTATCTGACGTAGAATAAACCAACCAGTGACGATGATATTCCTGATAAAGACATGTTAATGTTCTTATATTATATTAAACTGATAATCAAAAATAGTTTATACGATTTGTTTTATCCTGAAAATAACGACCGTGCAGGTTAATAAATCAAACAACTATAAAAGTTTATTATTATTTTGAATTACAACAATTAAAGTGTTATTACTGCCATCTTTAAACATTCTTGTTTATTTTCTTCTGCGTTTATTTGTTAATTTAAAGATTTTAGTTGTTCCTTTTTAAATTTAGTAATCCAGCGATGCATGATTAAATAAACGCCGAGTGGAGGTAAAAAAGAAGGATCTTATCCATCAATCGATTCGTACACCGAAGTAAGGTAGCTGTCTAGATGTCTTTCTTAATAAAATTTCAAAAATATTGTTAGTTGTTACAAATCCCGTTTTCGACATCAAAGATACAAGGAAAAGAAAAAGTTCGAGTTAAAGTTTTGCATTTCGACCTAAAGATGGAAACATTTTTTATAATCATTATCAGAATTTATCTATATTTTGAAATATTAACTGTTTTAACGTCTACTTTATCGTATAAATGCTGGGCATCTTTGATGTAGATGTAGCATAAAGGAAGAAAAGATTTATGAAACTATTATTGTAATCTGTTCAGACATTGATTAGATTGTCCGTTTTTGTCTCCATTAACGAAATTGATTTGTCTCTTAATCAGTTCTATTTTGAAGTTTCATCGTTCTTTGATTTCAGTTCGAAAGTCGGACTGTAATTGGTTAAAAAAAAAGGAGAAATTCGAAAATTTAGTTTGTGCTGACTTTTTAAAACTTAACTTTAAAGAACAAAAATCCCTATCACGACAGATCGGAATTACCTACTTCTGATGGAAAATTACAATATTTCCAGTACGAACAATTTTGTTCCTTTTTGGTATCGGTCGTTTTTGAATGGAAAGGATTTTCAGGATCTGTAGGTACAACGATGGTTCACGCACTTTTATCCATTTATATTTTTAAAGGAGCTATATGTTAAACCGTAGTAAAATTTTAAGAAAAACCATTGCAGTATTTGTAAATTTATAGAAAGAAAGTCATCACTACACTCTGAAAATTCAAGTGAAAATATATGTAATTGAGAAATGTTTTTCCAAGAATTTTATTCGGAAATTTTTTTTTCCCCAAATAAATTCGCTTTCCGATGATGTTGGCAAACAAAAATTTATTATCAGCCCAGATAAAAAGGAATAAATATGTATAAAAAATTAATTTGAAGTGTTTCAAGTGTTTTCCTTTGTGCAGTTGTAAAACCGGCACGATTGATCTCTGCTTATAATTTTCCTCAATCTAGCCTGCTGAGAATGGACCGTTGCGCCTTCCTTTTTTGATTTTAAATCTATTAGCATGTTTCATCGTGGGCATTTTGACAAGTGCTTGAGTTCTTCTTTCTCAAGTTATTTTTCCATAAATAACATCAGCGCGCTATGAAATATGCCAAGTTGTGGTTCTGATCCCAACAGAGTGCTCCACTTTTTTCGGCTTGTTGGTCAGCCCGTTCGTTTTGTTCTTTACTTTCATGTCCTAGAGCCAGCAGCAGCTTTGACAACTGCTTGAATTTTTTTCTCGAGCTATTTTTGCAGCCAGACTTTCTTTTAGTTGTGTTCCGGTACTGTAGGTGAGAAGGGTGCCCCCTTGTCGGCGGCTACTTTATCGACCCATTCGTTTTTTCCTAATCTTCATAAGCCGGAACCAAAGCAAGCTATCAGGCGGTTTTGATATTACCAACCTGGTTTGAAACTAAAAACATTAGCGCAGAGTCGGATTATGCATGTGTCCCTTTAAAAAACACACATCATGACAAACGGGCAAAGTGGGGAATCCGTTTTAATTTTTGGATGCTGCGGGATCTAAAATCGAAAATTCCTGTTCTCCGGGTGGTTACGACACCACGTATATCGATTAATATTCCATTTGATGCTGAATGAGAGTCCTACTTTGTGATGAAAAGGTTAATTCCACTGTGTCTATAATAAGGCGTGAGTCAGAGTTATAAAATAGAACGAAGGGAACGTCTAACAGTTATACTGCATCGGGACGAGGAACTCACTATGGCAAGACGAAAACGGATCGAAAATACAGGTGTTGAATGAATAATGAAGGCGGCGGTGGGGGATGAGTGACGAAGAGAGCGGACCCAGACGACCTCCGCCGGCCGGGCCACGTACCGCGAGGTGAAAACATGAATGAACCCGAGTCAATCGGCGCTTGGTTAAGACGAATTCCCTACGCAGAGAAAGCACGAAAATTTAATTTTTTTTCTCACACAGTCAACGGGTTAAATCTAAAAGGGGTTTTTGGAAGGAATGGTTCCTTCGTCGAGATGAAAAACCGTCCCACTTCTGTTCCCATTCGTTAATTATAATTTATCCGCTTATTCATCCATTTGTTTACACGCTAAAGAGCAATAGACCGATCGAGCAGGTGAAAACTGTACTTTTTTACAACCAAATATAAGATATTTATTGTTTTCATTGACCTAGTTATGATGTCCTTACACCCCCACCAGGCTAAAAATACCTTATCTTGTATTGTGTTAATAATACGACGCATTATGTTAATTCATTTTTCAATTTGGTTAAAAAGTTAAAATTCAACTATGGTGGCAAAAAAATATGGCGGTTTTGACGCTCTTCAGTTCTCACTTCTATACTCTTTTCTTTCTCAAAAAAGGTTTGTTCTTTTATATTTCTGTAAAGACATTGACACTGTTAACATTAACATTCTTCTCCTTAAACATCTGATAATGGTATTGTAATATCCTGGTATGGCTCCCCTGTAATTTAAATAACAGGTATAAATGAGCGGTTTTAATATTTAAAAATAATCTAATAAAATGAAAATAATATTTATTAAATAATTTGTTGGATCCCTGAGGAGCGTCAAGAATGAAGTAGTTTAGAAAAACACCTTTTTCATTTTTTTCCTGAGAAGATTACAAAACATATGTTGATTGTACAATACAATACAGATGCAAGAAGCAAGTATAAACGTTGAAACCAAATATTTCAAATGTGAATTGTTGTGAAACGGAATTTGTATTCTGCTATTTGATTGTGCAGGGTGGTGATTTACCATGTCCGTCACCCTGTCAAAATCATATTTTTCCAATCAAAATATATTTTCTAATTCACCAACGCCCTGAAGATAAAGCGAATAAAAGTAGAAACATGAATAAATAAAAAACGTGTTTTTCTAAACTTCGTTATTCTTGTCCGCTCCTCAAGTATCCAAGGAATAAATAAATATAAAATTGTTTCCATTCAGTTCAACAGTCCGAATGTCTTGCTTCAGGTGTACCACAAGGCTCACACCTTAGTCCAGTATTGAATTTTACTATTTTTTAACGGCATTTCAACTGCTTTCTCTCATTTTAGATTTCTACTCTTCGCTGATGATCATAGCACTTCAGGACAACTTCACTTCTATTTCTTATCATTATTATCCTTCAGATCAAATCCACAGTAATGAACCATAAATGTGTAACTATGATCGTATGTCGGTTTTAAATATTGATAAATAGGAAAGAAGTACTTTTCGTTTTTGTCTACAAATAATTAAACAATTTGTCCTCCAGTCCTGAACTATGCTAATCTCTTTCTTTTTTTCTTCTTCTTCTTTTTACTGGGTCTTCCGACATCTAGTTTATTTCAGCCCCCAACTAAGTCTATATACCATTTACGCTTACAAAAGCATAAATACATCCATACAGTACACTCATTCTGCTTGGTTGATGGGGTACTTATATTCCTCCACCGACTTAAACTCATACTAATCTAGATTGACACACTGAGACACAGACTAGACACACTCTCCCAACGTTCGAGGGGCGATGGTGATGTTATATTTCACCCTCACCCCTCGCCATTCACGCTAACAAATACATGCACTCAGACAACACATATAGGCACACAACACGTAGGACATATTATATACAATTAAAAAAAAACAATTTCCCCTAAAAAGCGGAACAGGGGACCCTGAAACTCGCTCCAGTGCTCGAATACCATCTTCAGAATGGATGACATGCCTACATGCTCCCTGTAGGGAACCAAAACATGGCATGTGTGTAGTATGTGGGACGACACATCGCGCAATCTTTCTTTGCATAAGGGGCACCTGCGTGGGCTTTGGCCCATGAAGAGGTGTCCGTGTGTCAACCGCGAATGGCTTATTCTTAAACGTGTAAGGATGATTCCTTATTCTCTCGGGGGAGGGGGTGCAGAAGCCATCTTTCTTTTATCGTGTTCTTTACTGCTAGCTTGGCGTCAGAGGGCCTGGTCGCGATGGTCCGGTCTGGAGGGTGGGAAGTCCCGGCCTTTGCCGCCTCTTCCGCAAGTTCATTACCCTCCAGCGATGTCCCTGGTTGCTCCCCTAATTACCATTAACAGGATTCAACTAACAGAAAACACATTCAATACAGGTTTATGTAATATTAGTTGTTATATGTTTGAAAAAATGTTAAGCTAAAATGTGTTCAAAATATTAAAGTTTTATGTTTTCCCATTGTGATTTATATAATATTAAACCAACCTGTATTTGTAAATAAATAAGTATTTTTTGTGAGACGTGGTGAGCCAAGCGAAGTAATGAATTTTTACTTTGACCATCTCTGATCAACCTGGTCCGCTTATTCCTACTTGTTGTCTGGTACATTGTGGCATTTTGCCATCTTCAGTTGTGGTTTTGTCTTGTAAATTTAATTTTTGCTAAGTTTGTCGTTTTATAAACGTTTGTCGTGTAGAAAAATTATTTGCCAATTGGCTATAACAACAAAGTGATATACGTAAATAATTAATTGCAATCCCTTTTGGTAAACTTTCTATGCGCGGAACAACGAAGCCTCTTTTGACTTGATCTATCTGATGTGTTAAAAAGAATAACAGTAAAACAAGTGATTTTATCTTGATCAAACTCGACTTTGAACTACTCTTTCCATTGATCTATCTCGGTATCATCAATCCTAAGATAAACCAATCCAAACAGATTCAAAGAAACTCCACTCACTGACCCTTTTTTTGTTTGTTTATAACACGATAATTCTCCCTCGTATCGATGGTGCTGGGATACATGAGAAATGCAGTCATTAACTTTTTTTAAGCAACGCGAAGCCAGTACAATCTGTTGCCAAATAGGTAATTAAAGCGGAGACGCCCAGAACACTCGCAGGAGAATAAAGAACACTCCTCTAACTTGGCCATGATAGCTGGGTTTTTTAATCGAATATTTTTCCCCTATTAGCAAAAGTGATATAAATAATTTAAAAAATCGTTATAATTTAATCGGCTGGAGATAAGTGTCGTAAAATTTACTTACAACATGTTACCGCTATACGACAGAGAAATGAGTTCCATCTGCCAGAGGCCCGGCATGAGATGCTGGACGATGGTGGCCTCCTTGTTTCCCTCTTTAAACCTCTTTATTTCTTAGAACGAACGGAACTTATGAAAGAAATATAACCATGCGAAATTGGACTCGATAGGGAGGAGGTTGGAGCTAGTGTGTGGCGGTGTGCCAAGGTACGGTCGGGGATGATTGCCGGGTCGAATGAGTGAGCCGTCAGGCAGGTTTAGCGGCGGTCAGTATGGAGGACTTTTCCATTATGTAATGTTAATGATTTGTTTTCCATCCATCAAAAAAACAAACACCCATAATCGTAAAAGAGGACTACTCCTCAAAAAGACAGTGCTAAACCATCCAGCCTGGGGGCCGCGCTGGCTGGGCAGTCCTTTGAGATGGCGTTCGTTCCCGGACAGGCTCTTCCTTCCTTCTCCATATTCAACAACATCAACTTTCATTGCCTGAATAGAGGTTGCATAGTGGTTGCAGTCTATAAAAAAATGTGTAAAACACTATGTAAATTACATAAATGAGGGAGGCAAGTATTTCAAATTTACCTAGAAAAAATTTACAAGAAGGAACTAGTAAGGAAAAATGGTGATTTTTCAGTATTTTACTCGTTGTTTACACCTGTTTAGAAATTTATATTTATTATTCCACGACATGAGGTCCTCCTATGCAAACTACGTGCGTCCTTCTAAAAAAAAAACCCTTATGCCTCACTAATCCTTTGCTCCTACCGCACAAGGCGATTCTTCCTAGTTCGCCAAGGGTAGGACTTCTACTACTGCCCATTCATACACCGTCTCTACACCTCACACATCCCAACTACTTTACTTGAAAACTTTGCCGACGACACGGCTGTGGAGGAGTTTCACGCACATGTCCAACCGATGGAGCAAACTTTGGAGGATAAACAATACTATCTATAAAACCGACTGCTTACCTTTGGTTCTTCTCACGTTTAAACTAGAACCGACATGTACAAATAAAATGATAGAAACTGAACAACGCTTCTTCGGACTTCTCTATAAACTACTTGGACCCAAGTGTTAATTACTAACATTCTGAAGTCGACAATAAACTCTCGACTAACCCCAAACCACTAGCCAATTCTAAGTCGAATATATTCCAACCCTATAGTCCCGTCAAGACGACTAAAGGGGAGATAGACCCGAGACCTCCTCGCCCTTAAGTAAAGTTTGGAAGAACAACAATGGTTGCTAACTACCATCGAGACTATAAGTATGTATGATAAAATCCATAAAATTACAAAGTATTTATACATACGTTAATAAATATTTTAATCAAAGAAAAAAATTATAAACAACTAGAG
This sequence comes from Cimex hemipterus, assembly GCA_039619505.1. Lineage (NCBI taxonomy): Eukaryota > Metazoa > Arthropoda > Insecta > Hemiptera > Cimicidae > Cimex > Cimex hemipterus. Next base: position 1,891,862 of record CM077101.1, on the reverse strand, counting down.
GTTCATAAAACACTGAAAGATGGCCAATTTTCACAAGAAATAAAGTATAGACCCCTATAAATTTTCACTTAAGCGCGCCAATATTTTTTTAAGTTTTTTTAATTTCACGTAAGCATTTATCGACGAGTTGGTTGAAATATCTGTTGAGATCTATTATAAGAACGGGTGCAGCTTTGAATGAGAGAAAATGACGTAGGATCTCCTTTTTTTTCGTACTTTTTGGCAGCCTGCTCTGGCCGAATGCGCATCTGGCATAGGTCCTGGGCCAAGGGAGGATGCCGACGACGATCGAACAGAATAAAATAGACAAAAAGATAATTTTTTCGGTTGATCCAAACGATGTGGATTTTTAATGCAGGCCGGGGCCGGAATCGTGTTGCTCTTTAAACATGCTCCCCGGCCACCTGATCCGTTTTCCAGACGAAATTTCAAAATTGTGCACTCTTTTCAACGGAAAATACAGTTGGTAAAAATACCTTGATTCAAATTACATCTTTACTCAAACACCCAGCTTTTAGTCTTTATGATACCTCTTTTTGAGATCTGCACGGTGATGAACCTGTAGCTTGGTCGGTTCCGCCTCGCTTCTTTTAGCCTGACAGACGTGTTCGGAAATTTCGCCATGTTTAATCTTCCTTTCGCAATCTTTGCACAAACCCACGACTGAAGAACTGGCCAAATCTTCGAGAATGGGCGAACCCGGCTGGTCGGAACTTGGAAACAACCTAGGCACAAGTACTATTCTTGTCTCCTAAAAGTATAAGATATAATTTATCTTTATTTACATACATTTATTATGCAAAGAAGTTCAACATTAGCAGACATCGGTCAGTGAGACTTATATGTACTCCTCGGAGACGGTGGTTACTATAGTTTCCAAACTGTCATCACTGCTTCAACCATGTCCACTTCCAAGCAGTAGCTAAGGGAATTACGCCGCCCCTTTATATAAGCACGGAAACAAGAGCTTAGAGATCTCTAAACTAACAATCATTCTTCTTTTTTTCTGAAAATGATAATTCATATCTTTTAACGAATTTCTAATATCCAGTTATTCACAATAATGTTTATTAATTTTCCCAATTGAGTTTCTCTTAATTTCTTGCTGACTTTTTTCTAATCTTTTTTTTTTTTAATAAAAGACATATTTTCATTTATAACTATATCTATATATACAGATACATGTACGTATATATGTATATCTATATATACCCGTACATAAAAAATGATCTGTAAACAAATGTACTTAATTTCTAAAGGTCAATTACTTAATTTATGTTTAATTGCTAAAAATTTATTGTTTATTACAATTCGTTAAAAAAGCTCGTTAGTATTTTAAACCTTAATTGAAACCATTGGGAATACAAAGAAAACAAAAACTTTTGGGTTCAAAATTGAACGGAAAAAACAAAGAATTCCAAAAATTAAATATTTAATATCTTTGAGAATGCAAGCCAATGAAAGTGGATATTTTCAAAAAAAATTTAAGCTTTCAGTTTTTTCTTGTGTTTTATAAATTTAATATGTTCCATTTAATATTTGACCTATTCCAGATTAATTTAATCTTTTCCATTTAATATTTGACCTATTCCAGATTATTTTAAACTTTTCCATTTAATATTTGACCTATTCCAGATTAATTTTAACTTTTTCATTTAATATTTGACCTATTCCAGATTAATTTAATCTTTTCCATTTAATATTTGACCTATTCCAGATTAATTTAATCTTTTCCATTTAATATTTGACCTATTCCAGATTAATTTAATATGTTCCATTTAATATTTGACCTATTCCAGATTAATTTAATATGTTCCATTTAATATTTGACCTATTCCAGATTAATTTAATATGTTCCATTTAATATTTGATCTATTCCAGATTAATTTACACTTTTCCATTTAATATTCGACTATTTCAATTGTAATCTTTTCGATTAAATATTCGACTTGTTCCATTTTAATTTTCACTTTTTTACTAAATATTCGGCAATGTTCCATATTAATTCTACTCTTCCAACTAATTTCAACCTTTGTATTTATGATTCAACTAACCTTTTCCGTTTTAATTTAAACTTCTCTTTATTATTATAATTTTTCCATTTTAATTCCCTTTTCGCTATTTAGGATTCAACGTTTTTCTTTTTAATAACTTTCCAATTTAATATAGTGCTTTTCCGTTTTAATCACGGTATTTAGGTGTTAGTTTAGATTATAATCTTCCAAGAGTCTTTTGACAGGATGCACGATTTTATCAACCTTGACTCGTTGGAGGTATTGAGTCTATGATCTATTTAGGCAAATTAATTCTACATTGTGAGATAGGATTTATGCTGAAAGATTTATGTTTCTGTTGAAATATGCGGTCGCAATTGACAATCTTGTATTTTTGATAATGAACGAAGTTATTACTCTGTTTTACAAGGAATCGTTCAACTTACACAAATTGAAGTAATATCACTTAGAATTAAAAAATCAATCTGCCTCTGCTGTATACAGGTGTAAGTTGTATTTTAATTCTTTACTGTTGAACAAAAAGGCATCAATAATAATAAATAAAAGATTGGCTGTATTTTACTTTCCATCTTTTGTTTTTTATCGTTTTTATAGCGGCAGTCGGGTATATATCTCGCTGTCACATTAAATAATAATTGATTCTATAATTAACCTTATTGCTATGGGGGTTTGTTTTGATGTAGTTCGAACGAGCTCATCAATTTTTAAAATTAATCAAATGTTTCGATATGATGAAAACTACAGTCGTTTGTAGATTTAGATGTTAGAAAAGAGAGAGAACGCCAGCATTTATAAAGTAATGTTAAATAACTTCCTTGATAATCTCGTATGAGCGGAAAGGCTAAAAATTTCTTTCTTAAAAACTGGTGCCTGCTCTAATTTGAAACAGGTGTGTTAAGATTTCTTGTCCCCTTTCACAATCGTCATAACTGTTTTAGAAGTAGAGAGTAAATAAGTTATTTAAACATTAAACCGATCGCTTCGGGTTTAAAAGGGGTTAACCGGGATTAACTCTCCTGATAAGAAAAAGGGCTCGTATTTACACGGCTGATTTGCATTATTATCAAAACTAAAACATCATCTTGTCATCGTCGGTGGTTATACATGGATGAGCCTACTCACGTCGTCCTTGGTGAGCATTGTCTGCTCGTCTTACTTTTTAACGGCGACGCGCGTTGTCATGTCGGGATGGTTCGCATATACAAAACCGTGGCAGTTGTTTAAATTGAAATCTGAGAATGTGAAAATAAAAATGAAATGACAGGACATTGAAGATGTTGGGGTTAGTTCACCGACAATGTAGTCAAAAGAGCAAAACATACCCCAATGAGATAATATGTATTTCGAGGGGCATGAATGGGATAGGAAGCGAGCCGTGATCCCCTCTCCGGGTCTGCGCTCTCTTTTCTAAAAGGGCGCTCACGTCACAAGCCTAAACGAAAAATTTCTAATTATAAAACAGGGTTTCTTCAACGGACCGATTCGTTTATAGAACGGCCAGTTTTGCCTTTGTACGAAAGTTGGCCTTTTGCGACATCTCACGGCGGGGCGGCTGCACTCCTTCCATTGGCCCAGCGCTACCAGTCTTTCGCCGTCCGATGATGATGGTGATATTCACTCCTTCCATCCCGAAGAGAGTAGCGGTTGCATCGAAATCTCTAATCACACACAAATATATATATATATATATATATATATATATATAT